>CM060957.1:47554456-47919456 GCA_030765055.1 Mantis religiosa
ATGTGGATGCTGGTGAGATCTTCTCTATTTGACATGGAGCGCATTTGATTCCCGCCTTACCATTCATTAGTAGTTGCTGAAATGCTCTTGTTTTAAACAATTGAATAAATGTGGCTGTATAACCGAGGGTATTAGGGCAAGCCCATTACAATGGAAGATATTGGCTTTAACAATGGAATATTAATAGAGAGAGATACACTTTTGAGTACGTGGTGTTTCTTAACAGGGAGTTTATTGCAGTTGCACGGATGTGAATATGTAGATAAATGACGTCAGAACCTTTTAGCCCCGGTTTAAATTAACGTCCCCTAACGTTTCCTATCGACAATGAATGAAATAGGAAGTAACTGGGGAATTCAGTCGACTTTAAGTGATATACAAATCTTTGTGATGAATTTGAAGCTATTTAAGGCTGTAAAGAGAAATGAAAAGACTTGCGATTTGAGCAAAGCATAAGCATTAAAAAATTCAACGTTCGCCTCGGTAGCGTGGATGTAGCGTGTCTGCCTCACGTTCAAGAGCTCCCGAGTTCGAATTTCGGTCACGGTGAGTTACCTGGATAAGATATTTTCCGGGGCTTTCCCTTATTCTGAAAGATGAATGTCAGGTAACTCTAAGCTCCATGGACCCTAGGCTCATTTGAGCATCATTTCACCCATTCTATTCATCGTCCGATTGACTTAACGTTGGAGGACGTAAATTACAAAAAAATGTCAAATCAACGACAAAGACAACCCAGATATGGTGAACTCGACAAAAAGTTGTATGAATTTTTTTTAACGTCCTCCAGAGTAAGTCATAAAAGTAAGTGGTAATCTTGCACTATTGTCCAGCCATTTTAGAGACATTCATTGTTATTGGTTTGAATTTTGCAACTTCTTTAAAATTTCTTGGCATCCCCTTTGTAACCAGAAGGAAAATAGCTCTGCAAAGATTCATCTCGACAGCATAAAATATAGTAAAAAGGTAATTGAGAATGAAGGGGACTTTAGAGGCTATTGACAGGAAGTTCAAAGTATATATTTCATAAAAATGTTTTAAATATATAACAGTTGGCGAGACCTATCAAAGAAGTTTGACATAATCAAATTTTTTAAAGCACCTTGCTTTTCCGTCTGCCCGAGTTCTACACAATTTTTCAAGTGAGCTCTTTGCCCTCAAACAAGCAATGTTGCACACTTGGGACGTAAACACTCGCAACAACTCATTTATAATTTTCTCGAACTCTAAAAGTGCATTAAGCGCTGTAGGCAGTCCATCATCGATACATGTTATTGTAAATGAAATTAACTTACTTTACAACAAAATAGAGATGGAGGGTGATACAGTCCCTATGTGACAGGAACAAGTAATAATAATAACGATTATAATAACAATAATAATAGTAATAATAACCCAAAGGGACATTCAGGCTATAAGCAAGAATCATATTTAGATATATAAATAATACACCAATACTTATCTAACATAAATATTTTTCTCAATCTAAAGTCTCTGTACATTCTTGGACACTCAGGTTTCCACACTCAAACTTGACCGCAAACTTGTTTCACTTGTTTCACCGTCCTATTGAGACTGTTCTTTCTTAGAATTGACGATCGTGATTGTAACAAAAGACTGCAGGATTTAGCCTGGACCTTTGCAAACCTGCACTGGCATAATTTATCTAACCGTGAGAAAATAGAAAGCCACTTTGATACTAGGTCCAAAACTGGAAAATTTGAACATTGATTGTAAGTTGGAATAGGTACCAGCCAATGGAAAATTAATATTAGTTCACGTGATTTTTCAAACTCCAAAAAATACCTAGAGTGGGGGGAATTCAATGTAAGGACTGAAAGTAGGTTTTTCTTGTAAGAACACTTCGATCATGTGATCTACATGAGACGGACGCGTATCCGGTGTCGTCTAACAAATCCGCGTCCACGCTATGCACTAAGACAAAGTATATTACTTAACGATCGTTCCACTGTTTCTACACATCATATCACAATACTGACGCGGGATAGAGTGACACAACACAGCAACCACGAGGACGACAACTTCACGGTGGCGAGCAAAGGAGTCTAAGGACAACAGTAAACTTCGAGGCGTCGTCTTAATTTTTTTATTATTATTTTTTAAAATATATATATATGCCCATATATACATATTTTTCTTTTTCCTGATTTAACCTTTTTTTGTTTCCGTTTATTTTACTATATGTTTTCTGTAGTTTCACACATATGCACTATACACATAACCACCCATGCCCAAGACGGGACTCGAACCCGCGACCCTCTACGCGACGGAACGCTATTCATTCAACCCACGATGAGTCAGGACGCACCCACTCACTTAAGCTTAGATTGCCCGCCTCGGTAGTGTGGTGGTAGCGTGTCTGCCTCACGTTCAAGAGATCCCGAGTTCGAATCTCGGTCAGGGTGAGTTACATGGATAAGGTTTTTCCGGAGTTTTCCCTTATCCTGAAAGAGGAATGTCGGGTAACTCTAAGCTCTATGGTCCCCGGACACATTTGAGCATCATTTCACCCATTCCATTCATCGTCCGAGATAACGTTGGAGGACGTAAATTACAAAAAAAAAGAAGAAGAAGAACCTCAAATAAGAGTACTCACCCAAGATCTACATTACAAGTTACATCGAACCGGTTCCAATCTCCCTATCTTTAATCCCCGCACGCCACCAATCCTTAATTGTGAGGCGTTGAGCTCAAGGGAGACCTCAGCGTGTTTCGCTACGGGCCGGACCGCCTCAAGGGTAAAGAAGTCATTTTTATGTGGGTGCCTTCACATAGGGGTATCCAAGGCAACGAAATTGCTGATCTGGTTGCTAAAGAAGTTACTAATCTTTCTCAAAATAATACTGTAATAGCTACAACACATACTGACACAATTTCAAAACCAAATTATACCAACAATGGAAATAAATTGGCTCAAACACCCCAACAGAAAGCTTCATGAAATAACCTCTGCAGGGGAGAACTCCATTCATAATCTTCGCAGACAAAATCAAGTCGCAATGACAAGAGTAAGAATAGGTCACATCACCCAAACTAACTCACAGCTATCTTCTCGAGAACAAGCAACATCCCAACTGTATTGCATGCAAGTGTGTACTAACTGTGAAGCACATCATCATTGACTGCCTCCTTTACAACCAACAGCGTCAGTACCATGGTATTCCCAACAAGATCAAAAAGCCCTCTCATCACAAACATCTATTGATAACATCACTAAGTTCTTAAAAGACACTGGATTATTTTCAAAACTGACTGTTGAACCGTTAGTAAAGATGTATTTTTATATCTTGACAGATGGAGAGCGATGTGCAGTGGTATCTGGACGAGTCCACTTCTGAACGGTTGCAACTGGAGGGGAGGACAGGTCAGTTGCGCATCAGTTGCGAGGAAGTAAACAAGTGAAGAGCTACTCAGTAAAAATAGCGTCTCCTAGCAGTACATTAAAAAGTAAAGAGCTACATTTAAAAGCACGAGAGGTAATAACCAATATCTATAGATTTATAACAAAAGAACAATGATCTGGGCCTGCTATAAAAATCTGGGAAAGGTCATCTCAGGCAACAGTTGTGTCTGAAAGCAGTTTAGGTGAGTTATTAAGGAAAGAAAATCCATTGGTGCTAGTGCAACAACGTCCTTCTCTATGCCCAGTAAACAAAGATTAAGAACATGCATAAAATCTAATTTGGATGTTTTAATTCAGAAGTAATTAGGCGAACTGTAAATAATGTTGAAAATACAGAAAAACAAAGACCGACTCTGTAGAACGGCTTATGAAGCTTCAAAATTCGACTGACTTCCAAGGCAGTTTCCGAACAGCAAGAAGAAGTCTTTTGAAGTTAGGATTTATGTGAAAGAAAACTAAGTGTCACAGAGAAATTTTAATCGAACATTGTACCATACGTGCAAAAAGGCTTAAGTATTTACGAAATATTCAGAAATAATACAGTGAAGTTTATATAGTTTATATGGATGAAACTTATATCAATACAGCATATAATAATCTCTGTTTCATATAACCTTGCCCCACTGACATGTATCACTCCGCGTGCAACTAACTTCCCCCTCATCCTAATTGGTTAATGCTTTTGCGCCATAGGCCATAGGCGGTGCCTTCCCGTCACATTGAAACCTGCAGTAAACGTCATAATAATTGCCAGGAAGATAGTTAAAATCATACAAATAAGAAAGTTTATAAACTGAGCAAGTTGAAACTTAATGAATGAGCAATGAAACTGAAACAAGCCTTTTCCACTGGGATATTTTAAACCAGCACACCAGCAAAAATGCTTGTCTTTCAGTCTTAAAAGTCGTGTCACGCCATACTTGTGTGTCCTTCATTCACCCAAGTCTCGTCAATGTAGTATATTTTGCGACTTGTATCTCGGTACAGTCTGACGCTCCACTCAGGGACGCTCTTGCCGCACACCATGGGAAAGAGGAACGCCGGCAAGAAGGGGAACGCCGGCAAGAAGGGGAACGCCGCCAAGAAGAAGCAACCTAGCCGGGCAACGAAACTACAGTCGCCGCAGCCTTCATCTGCCAGCAGTTCACCAGCCACCTCTCGGGTACCATCCCTTGTCTCTGCCGATACTGGCAGAGGGGGGCGAGCCGGCCGGAGAGCCTAGGGGAAAGTTCTGGGCCAGCGCTGAACCGGCTCCAGTCACCGCCCGCCTGCCTAGTCCTCCGCTTACACGCCTGGCTGCCGGACGCTCTCGGCCTGCATTAGCAGACTCTACGTCCATGCAGCAGGAAGCAACTCCAGCACACTCCGCAGCTACACTAGCCAGCCAGTCTCCCCGCAGCGCAGCCACCTCAAGCCAACTAACCTACGCCGAAGCCCTCTGCTCTTCTCCAGCCGCAGGTCCTACGCTGCTCCCAACAAAGGAGCCCTACGCCGTCTACACTCCAGAACAGGCCGCACCGCACTCGGCAGTTATCCGCGGGGTCCCACGAGATCTCCCGATCCGCTACATACTCGTCGCCGCTCAACAGCTCTGGCCCTCTACTCTGAAGACCACCAGAATCAACACGCGCCATGGGCCTTCCAACCTTGTCCGGCTACAGCTCGCCGACATAGCCGACTACGAGGCTGCCTTGAGGACGGGCCTGCCCTTGTTAGGGCGGTCTCTCAGAATCGAGGCCAGCAGAGCGTTACTTCACCACACATGTCGACGCTGCTGCGGCTACGGACACGACGCCTCAACGTGCAACGCTCCACCTCGGTGCCACTATTGCGGTGCTTCATCACTGACATCCGAATGCACGCGCCACGACCTTCGCCGCCGCCGACGCTTCTGTGCCACCTGCGATGGCCTTGGCCACTACACAGGTCAGGCACAGTGCCCGCTCAACCCGAACAACTGGCGCAGAACCACCACACCAGCAGCTCCTGTCCCGGGCCATTGCTCTCCACCTACGCCAGCCTTCTATGAGGAACTCAGGACTGCTTCAACCAAGATCCAGACCGAACTTCATAACACAAACAACCGCCTGGCTGCCCTGGAGACGCAACTCGCCTCCGCCGCCACGACCATCCAGTCGACCTCCACGGACACAGCACCTGACACCGCAGAGTTAATCACACAGCTCGAGGACACCATCATAGAGGCGACAACAAAGAGCTTCCACACCTTTCTGACCTTCTTCACTTCGAAACTCGCAAAATTCTCCGCCCGCCTGGATCGAATGGAAGAAGTCATCAACAAACTTTCAGAAGCTGAAGACAAGTACCATAACTTAGAGCCACTCATCAAGCAAACACACCAATCTGCCACCATGGACATCCCATCTACACTTCAGGCCTTAGCCAACGGACTAGACAACAGCAAGATCGACCTGCACAGGATCGTTCGAACACTCCAAGCCCACCACGACTCATAAGACCACAAACACACCATCGGCGAACAAATTAGAGCTATAAACCTAACAGTTAACCCATACTTGGGCCATCTACGCCGACTGAACACTCAGTACCGAGCACACCTCGACAAAATCCATCCTGACTCCCCAGTTTGGCTTCCAGGGCGCAAGCCATCCCTGCCATCCTGGCCTTATACTTACGCCATGCAGCAAGATAGATGCTGCTAGAAATTAAACGAAAATTACCAGAGTGCTTATCGCGGGATCTGCACAAACATACCCACACTCTCCCTCACCTAACCCCGCTTCCACATAAGAAGCGATGATCCTTGTTTTTGTTTCAATAAAGCTTTAAAAAAAAAGGTACAGTCTGATTGTCCTTAAATAACGTCTTCGCTACACAGCAATATCGCCCTGGAGTGGTAAGATTTCCTGTTGAACCAATTTCATGTCGCGATGTTCCTACGCATCTAACACACTTGTAAGTTCAGAGCACAACTGTTCGACTTCTCTCACTGACACACTCTGTGAGTGCATTAAACACATGCACCACAATTCTTTTTTACCGCTTTGTAAATATTTTCCCTTGCGATGCTTCAGCGAAAAACTGGCGTTAGACTCTGCCATTATACATATAATAAGTACACGCGCAATAAACGATCAATAAAATAATTTAGCTCTCGCACTCGGCATAGCACACTGTCGAATGGCGATATATGACTAATCTAGTTCAAAACAAGGTCAGTGATAAGTAATATAAACAAATATGTCATCACTACCGCTAATCACGTGCTATCGTGTCATGCGCTTGAGAGCAAAGGAACCTCCTCTTTACTTCGTTTAGAATTAACATGCATTTCAGTTAAATCAACTCTGTTGCGTAATATATTTAATTAAAACAGTTACGAAAATATAAATTTGACAATTCTCTTCCAACATATACATATCACCATGTTAAATAACGAACTAATTTTTACCGCACAACAGTCTGCACCACAACAGCAGCCAATGAGATGTACTAAGGTCACGTAACCGTTAAGAGATACGGTGCAAGCTTATGTGAAACAAGGTTTAGACCATATGCCTGGAGTGAAATTCGTTACAGGGACTCTGCAGCGATGTCGAAAGGCCGGCAGATAGTTATCTTGTCTACTGGAGGAAAGCAGAATTTTGTTCCAAACGCCTATGTACTATTCAAGATCCAACAAAAACGCGGAGTTTACTACCACAGTAAAAATTACAGCTTAGCTTTTAAGAGATGCAATACTGGCTTCGAGAGCTACATTTGTTTTTAGACAGCTTGTGCACCGCACTCCCCTCTCTCGTAATCTTACGCGTGTGACCAACGTGACGATAGGTGCACTATCCTATATGCGCACGATTTCTGTAAAGATAAAATAATACATCTGTACTTCATGTGTCTTAACAATCTTCACTGTTGACCAACAATACATGTAAATATAAACACGTAACACTTAATAATGTAAGTGTAATCTGTAACCAGGAGTCGCGGTATAGACCTACATGGTTAAAGCGACTACAAATAAACTACTTAAAAAATCAAATTTCTGAAATAGGTTTCCAAGTGAAATATAGTCTGGGTTGTTTAGAAAACTCTCGTGTCACATACTTGAACTAATAAATGGGGTTTGAAAGTGAATGAAAATAAATCAAAGATTATGGACCTCAAAAAAGAATACAGGTTCTGTAAGGATGAGAAATGGGAGGTTAATAGAAGAGAAATAGAGGTAGTAAGGAGATTTGATTATTTGGGCATAAGGTTGAGTTCAGATGGCAGCTGGAAAGAACAAAAAAAGATGTCTGTGGCAAAAGGTAAAATGGCCATGAGAGTGATAAGATCATGCTACAGTAAACTGCCAGATATAAATGTCAAAGGGTTGGAGAGGATTTATACGGCAGTAGTAGAAAATAGAATGTTACATGGATCAGAGGTTTGGGGAATAGATGAGGCTTGGAGAGAGACTGATAGAGTGCATAGATCCTTTTTAAATATATACTGGGATTACCGATAGCATCACCTAATGGGGCAACATAATTGGAACTAGGCAGGCATTCTACTAAAATTAAAATCTTGTCAAGGGCTATGAAATATTTATACAGAATCACAAACTTGGAAGATGGCAATATTATTAAATAAAGTTTTCATATTCAAAAGAGAAGTAACTGGGGTAGGTCTTGGGTACATAAAATGAACGACGTGTTGAAGCAGATAGGTATGGGTCATTCTTGGATAAATGCAGAGTATGGTTGTCGAGGCTTCTGAAAAGATGTTAAGCTAAGATTAGAAGATATTGATAGACAAGACATTTTCGCCAATATAAGTGACAAAAGTTCTCTGAGATTATATAGAGAAATAAAAACAACCTGGGGGAGGGAAGGATATATAGATATATTTAGTAAGTTAGGGCGAGAAGGTTTTGCTTGGGCGAGAACAGGAGTGAGAAACTTGAAAGGTATAGGCAAGAGAGGGAGCTAGATAAATGTCCATTGTGTGGCGAAGAGAATGCAAATTTACATTGTATATTAAATTGTAGTCAAACAAAGATATGGAGAGAGCAGGCTTGGCTACGTAAATGGGACAATTTCGGAGGTGAAGTAGTAATTAGAAAAATTCTGTCAGTAAAAGGGGAAAAGAACAGGAGAAATGTAGGGAATTATTTAGGGGAAGGTAAGGAGAGATGGCTAAAAATAATTAAGAGAAAAATCTAGAGTGGGATAGGTGAAATGGCAAAATCTGTAAAAAGGATTAGAGGGCCTCCAATACACAAAAACCTAGGGTTAGGTGTATGGGGACCAAATTATTATTCAATGCCAAGCAACATGATAGGATTTTCAGGATTTAGGAATATATGGCAATTTTCAGTATGAATTTTATAATTGTAATCTTGATTTTGTATCTCCATTTGATGATGTAAAAGTAAAGATGAGAAATAAATTACAAATTACTTAAACTATGCCCAATTTAATATGTTTAGAATATTTAACTGTATTGTTTCATGTCTGCAAAGCAGATACTTAACTAAAAAACGCTGCAATCACGAATTTCTAGATTTTCCACTTTGAAATTACAAGCCATTACATGGTCTACCAAGTAATCAAATTAAAGTTGCCGATTATTATTCATAGAGCTATCTTAAGAGAATTATAATGACCAAGCAGGTAATAATTAAAGCAAAGGTCTAGAAGGCGGATGCGAGATAATTTGCTACCACCCGGAATGTATAAGTTCATATTAAGATTCCTTAATGAGAGGGATCAAGACGCCGTGTGAGCATAAAAATGTAATTTACACATATTCAAGCGCGCTCCAACACAAGTGTTTTAATTTCTTCCATCCGTTCATCAAGTCTAGAATCGATTACATGAATTTTCATATTTAGTGGTTTACCATTTCTCCAACCCCATTTACTGCACGCATATTTGGAGACCAAAACATCACTAAATATGGATTGCCACAGAGGAAGCTATATTGAACAAAAAACATGTACACGTCGTAAGTGAACATTTAGGGCTCAGTGCAAGAACAGATTTAGATTGATGCCGATGTTTACTAATTCCAAAAATATACAAACGTTCTGAAATACATCATTAAAAAGGTTAATGTAAAATAAATTTGTCAACATCTAAAAACGATTTAAATACAAACTTTGACTAAAAAAAACACTAACATCTTCTGAATATAACGACACTAGCCATATACGAGGGTTGTTCAATAAAGAATGATCACAACTTTTACGGACACGATTTTTCGCACTAAAATTCAACCTCATTATATTCTGTTAGCTTAATGTGAAACAAACAAGCCGTAGTAGTTTCATTGTTGGTACTCCTGGTTCCTGCCAGTGAGATTCGGACAATTTCAGATATGTTCAGTATCGCCTACCGATGCAATGGAGGTAACACGCGAGGAACAATATGTGGCTTCAAAATTTGTTCAGTGGAGAAACAAGCACTGGATTCTTCAATATTGCTACATTATGCAGTAAGAAAATAAAAAAACTATTAATAACTTAAAAGAATGCCCTCCAATACGAAATTGCACTAAAAGTAAAGAAATTATATTAAAATCATGATTGTACATAAAAAAGCATCGAAAAGTGTGAAGAAATTAGAAAAGAAATCGCCGCGTCGCATATTAGAAAGAAGAGCCGAGGCTAAAATCTACGTCATATTGTATTGAACTCAATGACAGAGAGAAATAATATTAATTTTGTTGGTCGTTTTAATTTTTACGACGTGTTTGTGCATTAAATTATTCAGCCTTTTTCATAGGCAGTCCAAAACTTGACTGGTAGTGTATACACAGGATATCCCGCCTAATTCTGTGACCTCAAATATCTCCGAAATGAAACAAAATAAAAATTCCAACTGGCCAGGAATGTACATATGTCAGGGACTCACAAAATAATAAGCTGTACACAATCCATAAAGGTAAACAAATAACACTTAAATAGCAAGTGGCGCTTTTTTTTAAATGGAATATGTATGCTTATTCTACCAAAATGAAAACTTGAGCTACAATTAGTGATAGCACACTTGATTTCGCGTTTCTAAACCTACATAATACATTCTGAAATACGTAGCTGTTAGAGGATGGCAATGGCGCTACCGTTCCTGACGTAATGCAACGCATGTACTCTTGGGCTCAGAGTAGGCGTTGCTTGCACTGGCCTGAGCCTGCTGTAAACAAACCGACATGAGCTCGGCACGTTGTAGCTTCACTGTATTTACTCGATAAAGCGTTGAGGCGCATCGATCTTCAGGTGATCAGCTCTGTGATCGTCTCTTATTAGGTTTTATCTGGTTGACTAGAAGAGTGAAATATTAGTAAGTTGATGTACAGTAAGTTACGAACCACAAATAGAGCAATTGGAAGTTGCGTGTGTCTGTATGATATGTATTCTCACGCCTGCCGATGTAGGACACATTGCTGTCCAGAAGTCATGATTCTATCAGAACCGAGAATACATACACTGGACTCACCGTGTATGTGCGATAAGCTGAGGTAAACATCTCTGTGTTGCAAATTTTTTCGATAAGTCTTCTCGTTTTGCCATGTGGAACTGGTGTTTCCTGATCTGGTCTGCTGTCATACTGTAACGTGATTCACGTACGTTTCGGATATTGCTTTCCATATTGACACATTAAACTGTATTTTCTTATACATATTATATAAAGGGAATAACGGAATACGTAGGTTTAAGCGTTAGTCAAATTATTTAAGAGCTTGTTGCTAAGTGATGGATTTGAAATACTGTTCTCCTGCATGACCAAGAGATAAGTTCCTTCCATTGAGAAACCATAAGAGTTCTGAAATACACCAATAAAAAGTAATATTTTGAAAGTATTATTGCAGAAAGTAATTTAATTTGACATAAATTATGTAGTTTAACGAAATCGAACTCCTCTCTCTATTGTTCTACGCTTCTAAGAACCACACAATTTTTGCTGGTATATTAGATAAATATTTCCACTATTACCAAATTTTTGCATTACCTTTCCAAAACGAAATAGCACTTCTCATACAAAACATTCTATATCGCAAAGCAGAGGTCAGAACCTCTGCTCTTGTAAAGAACTACGTCCCTTATTCGCACAAAACAGCAGCGGTGATGACTAAAATCCTTAACTTAATTATAGAAACACGAGAATGGCATAATCAAGGGTCTTGTGTTGTGAACGATACAATGACCGTTAAAGTCACGCGATTCCTTTTTCTAAATGCGGTAGTCGTTTTTCTAAATAGAGTTTTTGTGGCTGATTTTGGAAGCACTTTGATGAGCAAAGTCACGCGATCAATTTTCTGCGCATTTCGCAAGCTCATAATAAAGTCCGAGATGTAGACATTAATGCAGGACAAAGGTTTTTGCAATGATCCAAAGAAAACGCTATTGCCGTTATAGGTAATTTAAATAACCTTTAAATTTCCGTTACAAAACTATAAGAGTAAAGAGTCTATTTGTATTATTATTTTCAATCAGGGGCGGCTGGTGGCTCTAAAAATCGGTGGTTCACAAATTTATCCATGCAATTTAATTTTTTTAAGGTAACAGACGGTTTTTTTAATCCTGCCACTATAGACTGCTGTATACACAAGTTAACGGTAATTCACAGCGTATAACACAACATGCGTATTTCAGAAACACTCTAGAGCATAACACTGTTCTATTTATACAGCTAAAAATCTCTTCATGGCAGACTTCAAAGGATACATTGCAAGAGTTCGTTCTGGATTGTCTTGGAGGTCCCCTTACATTGCCAAGCATAGCAAAACCGTGTTTTTCATGTGCAGATTTTAAGTTACGTGCTTTTAGAGCGATCATGAAGATGCTGCAAAGCATTCACGCCATGTTTTGTCCACGGATCTTCACGGCCAAAGAGAACGCAAGGAAAGCAAAACAGGCTATTTTCAATATTACAACCACACATCAAATTATATTTCTCATAAACATTGTTGTTAAAGTTCCTGTTCAAATGTCTTGTTTTTGTTTTTGACTACCTATGTGATTTTTATATTTGGCGTGGGACTTCCAAGTCGTTTATTTTCGGTTTTTTCTTCTAAGCTCATTTTTAAAAAGGATGTGCTAATAGACACTTTATGGAATTCATTGTTTCTCCTTATATAAGACAATATACTTGTATTTAAATAAATCACCCCTGTTCACTACTCAAAGCACGACACAGCTAACAAAACACGGCACAAAACATTTGGCTATGCTCTGGTAGGTAAGAGTAATCTGTGGTAATAGTTGACCGATGCGAACATTTAATATGAGAATAATAGGTGGCGCTGAAAACAGAAGGGGAAGGCTTGGCATTCACTATTCTCTTGCTACTAGGTTAACCAAACTTATGCAGCCATAAGCCCCGCCCTTCCTCCCTACTTGCCTCGGCACACCGTAGGTTCATCCTACCCTATACCTCTCCATTGTATACCAGTGGTTTGCAACTGAGTGTGAACTACTTGGCACCTGCAAACAATACAGTGCGCTGAGATCTACTGCACTAGACAAGGTCGAACTGAACTCCAAATGGAACATGCCCTTGCATTAAAGGGAGACCCAGCATTTTGGTTGTAGCGCAAACATGCAACCCCATTGAGAAGCCACCCCTGATTTTCATTGTTCTTTCTTTAGGCAGTAGTCTTTCTTTAGGCATGTCACTGCCAATAGAAACACATTATAAGTTTCCCTGAATCGCAAAAACGCATTTTGAGAAAAGGATCTATTTCCATATTCACTAAATCACTTAACGATGTACGAGGTTCTTCAATAAATAACTGAACTAATTTTTAATTAACACATGATTTTATTTCACTAACACTTACCTACACACTTTCGAAGTATTCTCCCTCTGATGAAATACAATTATTCAAACGATTTACCCATTGTTCGAAACACTCATTGAACCCATGTTTGGACAGTCTGTTCAGGATACCCATGACAACATTGTTCAACTCCTTATCACTTTGAAAATGGCGAACACGAAGCTCCTGTTTCACTTTAGGGAAGAGGTGAAAATCGCATAGTGCGAGATGCGGAGAATAAAGTGGATGAGGCATGATCTCAATGCCCATTTCTGCGATGACATCTTGAGTTGCACGAGCTCGATGAGCAGGAGCATCATCCTAATTGCAAGATCCATCCTCTCCTTGCCAGATTTGGTCGCTTTTCGGCGATGTTTTCTTCATTGGCCCCTTCAGGGAGTGACAATAGTAAGCAGCAGTTACTGTGCGTTGATTAGTTACAACATTACCATGCAGAATGCCCTGTTTGTCAAAGAATACGAGATGCATAACCTTTCCTGCACTTTTCTGAACGTTTGCTTTCTTAGGCCTAGGGCTTGATGGATGTTTCCACTTCGAACTCTCCTGTTTTGATAACAGGTCGTTATGGTGGAACCAACGCTCGTCACAAGTGATGACCCTATTCAGAAAGTCTGGCTCCCGTCGTAACCTTCCGAGCCATTCTTTACACGTCCGCCAATTTCCCCAAATTTACCTACTTCGGGCAAGGGATCAGGTGGGAGAATTCAATCAAGTACTTTGGAGTCAAACTGGATAAGGGCCTAACTTTTCGGAAGCACATCCAGGAGCAAGCTCATCGGCCGTGTGGTGCCGTGGCATCACTATACCCTGTGCTTAGGTCTGCGATGTCTGTTTCCCTAAAGTTGCGCCTCTTTATGGCTGTGGTCCTCCCTGTCATGCTCTATGCGTGCGAAGTCTGGGGTATGGCCGCAGGCTCACACCTAGCTCTGCTCCAACGTGCACAGAATAAATGTCTTCGGATTATTTATTCTGTTTGCACAAGGTTCCCCGTGAGACTACTTCACGAGGCTTCATCCCTCCGATATGTGGAGGATGAAATTAGGCGCCCGGCGACAAAATTCTTCGAGAGTTTGCCTCAACATCAGAGCGCCCTCGTCAGATCCCTTGGGGATTATGTACCTCGTGAGCGTCGCTTAAAGCGATACCGGTTACCCCGCATGTCTTGCGGTCATTACCGGTAACCACATGATCTCCATTCCAGCCTAAACTAAATTTCAGCTATCCAAAATTTATTCTGGAAAACTCAAAATTATACACATCTTCTTCCTAGTTCATTAACTAATCCACCAGCGGTGCACGCTGTCTGTAACACCCGGTTCATCATTCCCTGAGGAGCAACAAGCTACCTCCCTTCACTACCCCCACTTAATCTACACCCGTAATTCTGCAACACCCACATCCCGCCACTACGTGGTAAAGCTCTTCCCAGAGCAGGTACACGATTTGACCACCCTTCGGGATGTTCCAAACAGCCCGCCAGCATGGAGTTGAGTTGAGTTGAGTGTTGAATTCCGTTTTTGCTGTTACGGGTCTTCCAAGGCGCGGAGAATCTTGAAGGACTTCATGACCCCCTTTGAAACATTTATACCACTGAAAGACTTGTATTTTGTCTAAAGCTTGGTCCTTGTATGCTTGCTGCACCATTTCAGAGGTTTCCGTAGGAGTTTTGTCTAACAGAACACAGAACTTTATTGATGCCCGTTGCTGCAATTTCAGTTCCATGGTGGGTGCATTAAACATGACCTCACGTATCAGGCTCTAACTCCCAACTGATTGACTCTGCATGACTGGCACTCACAGCACGGCTAGAGGAAGGATTCACCTTTCCACCACTAGCAGCCATGGCGCTCCAGAGCGGTTCATTTAAATACAATTAAATTAGTTCGGTTATTTATTGAAGGACCCTCGTATATTGCATCTATGTTTAGACAATAGTGAGCAACAGAGATACTGCTCACACGAAAATAAAGTGAATAATTTACTAACAGCTGTTGAACATAGTGTTCCAGTAGTAAGGTATTAAAATTACATGTTTCAAATCGGATGATGTTTGTCCTTGAACGCTACGAGGTGAGCAACCAGTCGGACTCCTGCGATGTTGCCACATTGCCTTCCCAGTAAACGGTGTGTCGAGCAGCAACTGAATCCATCCCTGATAAATACTATTTGGGTTAAGAAAAAATTAATATATTTTGTAAAAAGTTATCCATGAGGAAGGTAGGGAGTAATGTGTCTAAAATAGCCGTAAATTTTAGCTCAAATAGTCTTTGTAATACAAATAAATAAAGTACCAATGCATCTAAAAATGCATCGCAACATACGCACTGTAATGTACATCATTACTGATTGGCATGTGTACGTGTAATTGCAATTCTAATTACTCAGAACTGAAATGTAAACATTTGACATGAAGTGATAAAATAGTTACTTTTTTTGGCCTTCAGTAAAATCCCATATGGCCATCGTAGGGAAAAATAAGAAAAATAATGTAAGGAAAATTAAGAGGATGGGAGGAGACTAGATCTGTAGATCACTTTCTTTAAGAAATTGCAGAAGAGCTTGGTATACAGGTTTGTTGCATAACTGTAATATGGCGTTGACGCTAGCGGGAACAGGAACAGACTGCTGAAGTAGGCGGCGGAGGAAGGAAGAACGGTGGGCTCTGTAGCGAGAGCAACTGAACAGGAGATGATTGAGGTCAGCGGTTTCGCCTGGGTCATCAGGACATACAGGGGAATCGATGAGACGTAGTCGGTGTAGATGCGCAGGGTAACACCCATGTCCAAGTCGTATTCTAATGATGGAGGTGAGATGTCGACGTGCAATCCTGAAGCTGGAGAACCAAGGGGTCGTGGATAGATGCGTCTGAACGGCGGCGTAGTGTTTGCCTTTGATGTACTGCGAACGAATCCAGGCGTCATTCCAGCGACAATAGGCGTCACGATGAAGGACCGGGAAGAAATCCATGTAGGGCAGTTGGATGCCTTGGAAGGTGCCTTGGGTGAGTCCCTCTTTTGCCAGGCAATCGGCGACATGCCCTTTGATCCAAAGGAAGTGAATTTGATGTCCAGCTATGGTAGTGTTGTTCACCAACGTCAGTATCTCGTAAAGATAACAGTGCATATCTCTCGTCCAGCGGGGAGATGAGAGTCTCTGCAGCACACTCTGCGCATCGGTTAAGATCAGCAGTTTGGGGAAGCCCTGAGAAATCCCATATTGCAAAGCGTCACGAATGGCCAGAACCTCCGCAGTGTAGCTGGAAGCCTCCATAGGTAGGCGGTATCGAGCCAGGGCATTAGTAGAAGGACAGACGTATGCATAACCTACTCCACCAGCAGATTTAGAACCGTCGGTGTAAATCGTGGTGAAATGTGGCCATGTAACCTGCAAAAAATGAGAGAGGGCGACGTTCACGTCAGGGCTCCGAATGATGTCATCAGGAAGATAATGCACCGAAACATTCAAGAAGTGTAAGTCATATGGATATTGAAACCCCGGAAGAGAGAGGGACTTTTCAAAATTAAGGGTAAAGCGAGGTATAGATACCGAAAACCCAGTAAGAGTAAGGGCAATCGTCATACCGCTGGAAAATCCGCGTTGAGATAATTAGCAGAAAGATACTGCAACGTCCGCAATACTGGGTGGGCGTCCACGGAGAAAACTCGCAATAGAAAGCGCTGGGTTAAGAGCTGTCGACGGATCTCCAATGGTGGTTCTGAGGCCTCAACCAAAAGTGCATTCGTCGGTGTAAAATAGTTACTTTGAATAAGTCCAGGTGTTTGTTAAATTGAGAGTGAGCAAACAGTATACTTCTGCCTGTACGATAGAATACTGCATGTTATGAATGGTTCTCAATCTCTATTTACTCTAGAGAGTTCACTTCTTCCGTTCAAATACCAGGGAAAAGTGCATCGGCTGGATACACTTGCAATTTAAATGAGACACGAGATAATCCGCCTTCCCCCTTACCACTGCCAGCACAATCCAGTTGAGTTAATGTGGGCTCAAATTATGTTTCAAACAGAAATGATAGTTTTAAACGGATTGACGTTGAACGACTTATCCACGAAGAAACTGAGAAGATAATACAAGACATGGAAAATCTGCTTGAGACATCAGATAAACCACAAGAAGACGACTTTTGGAAAGAATTAGTACGTGATAAGGTTTTGGAGCCTATTATCTTAAATTTGCAATACTCCCACGATGAAGACAATGACAATGACGAGCTTTCTGTTGAAGCGACATTGACAGCTATATGGATGTCACTTTGACAGTTCCATTGGATTAGAAATATAGGTAATTCACAAACTATACTGCGATCCATATAAACCTGAACCACTTCCGTGGGCCATAATTTTTGAACAAATAATAGGACATACGTGCAATTTTGGGAGAATATAATACACAACTGGAAGATTACATTACACTATTTACATCTCAGAGAAAATGTTGTAAGTGTCCTCCAGCAACATCTCTGAATCGTTGGTCCCATTTTCTTTGATACGACTGTAGACACTGAAGTCTATATGGGTATCTTCAATACATTTGTGGAATAGCTGGATGATATCGAATTGTGAGAAGGTTATTTCCAACAAGATGGAGCAACATGCCATACATCTAATGAACTTGTAACCAGTTTCTTTGATAATCGCATAGTCTCAAAAGATCTGTGGCCCCCCAGATCCCCTGGCCTAACTTAACCGGATTTTTTCTTGTGGAGGTGTCTAAAAATAGAGAGTCCAAGAATAGCAACGAGCGATTGATGTTCTCAAGGAATCCATTCGAACCGAAATAAGTAACATTGGCGAGGATACTCTCCGTAAAACTTCAGAGAATATGGTGAGACGAGTGCTAACATGTATAGATGCTGTGCTATTTGGAAGATTCAGTTTGAGTTCCCTTACGTTTAGTGCCAAGGAGACCCGCATAGTCTAGGGTAGTGTGCAAGAGAGAGAAGAAAATATGAAAAGAGTGAAGATAACGAGGAGGTAACGTTGAGCGCGTTAACGCATTGATTCGTAGCGGACCAGAACACTTTCCATTTTAAACACATAATGGGCTTGGTAAATAGTGGCAGATTTCTCACTCACCAAAATGAATTTGGGAATTAATTGTCCTTCCACATTAGCCATGTGCAGGTTGATACCGAAATTAAAGGATTGTAATGTGTAACGAATCATGATGGATTTCAAAGGAATGTTGGTTCTTAGTTACAACACGTGCAAGGGCAGTTGAGTCGAATAGCAGTTGGGGGAGAATAGTTGTTATAACAAAAGACATGTAAGAAACAGTGTCCTTAGCAGATTTCTAAAGGATAGCACTTGACTTGTTGAATGAGGTATTCATCGGTCCCTAAAAATGACAAAGACAAAATTGTTACAAAGGGAATCTTTGGTTGAATGAAGAGGGGCTTTCAGAAAGTGAAAGTGATACACCCACGCGCATCTGCGGTCATTCATTCAGTCCACGGCGTGAGGCCGATTAGGGCGGTCCACTTCTACTGTCTTGGTTGAGGACAGACCAGAAGAGGTGAGAGAAGATATTTGTCGGTTCATATGTACGTGAAGAACGAATTAAGTTTGTCGAGTAATAAGCATTCCGCCTTCAGTCTCTATTGGTAATCCTTGATCGGTAACTTCAAGTTCGATGTCTTGAGAAAAAGAAGCAGTCAATAAATCAGTTTGGAACGGGCATTCCAGTGTCAATAAAACCACCCTTCTCACACATATCCACGCATACCCTGTGATTAACCTCATTGCTTTACCCTGAGCTAAACATTATTGTATCAAACTGTCGCGGCCAATCATTTTCGTTTCAAGGGCAAGGTCTAGATAGACTAATAAATTTAATGTTATAATTGGGATTTGAAGCACGGATCTACCGGTTTCCATTTGATTGCTCTGAACCATCGAACTACCATGACAATATTCCAAATTTTGCTCTACACATGGATAATGGGAAAGAACGATTACTTTCTATCAATTTACCTAATAGTGGTAACTATGAAACTTGCGACTGAAGTAGTTACAGCATAGTAAGTCGCAACAGAAGGTGCGTGTGTCATAGCATATGAGAAGTCCAAATGGAAATATACGAGTCAGTTGGAGAATTTAATGTCATACTGGCAGGTTGCTATGGTAGCTCAATGGTTAGGAACAATCAGACGGAGAACTTTGTTTCAAACGTAGATCTTTGGTTCAAATCCCGGCTATGGCATTGAGTTTTTCAGTTTTACACTACCTATCCAAAATGACTATCAGAAGCCAGCGGTTCCTCCATAAGGTTGCAGGTTTGCGCTACACCCACTGATACTAAATATACAACAGGTGCATTTTGCACATTAAAGCTGTACTTGTTTGCATTGTTTTATATACAAACATGTTTCAATTACGCTTATCGTCTGTAGCTGCCCATGACCGCAGAAGTCGAAATAAACAGTGTTTAGCTGTAGGAGCCGCAGGTTTGCAGTGAAGAGTTAACCTAAGATTTCGCCCAAATGTAGCCTCTCTGAGGGGGTTGCGGGAAGGTGAAGAGATGGGAGGGGCTTCTTATACATTGCTTAAATGGAGGTTTATAAACCTAGCTCCTCCTACTCTTAGCAACGGCTATAGCGTGACCTTCAGGCTTAGCTTCTGTGTGCTCTGCTTTTCGAACACAGGGAGAATTTAATTAAATGCATGGAGGTTACTCAGAAGAGAGCTCTCTTAAACAAAAACGCCACACTTGTCCAGGCTTCTGGGTTTATGGCCACTTTGAAAGATTATAATTTTGTATTCTGACTGTCTTTCTTCTACAAGATCATGCCACATGTGGACATTTTGTACAATCAGCTGCAGAAACGAGACTGCAATGCAACGTTTGCCATCGCCCAGCTAAACGCATTTAAAAGGAAAGTGCAAAAGGTAAGAAATAGCGTGGATATCGAGGAACACGAAGAAACTGCAATTAAGAGGAGAAGAATAGACGATCATGATGTGAAAAGAAGAGAAGCTCTTGAAGTATGTGACATTCTTAGAGAAGCAAAGAACAGATTTAGCTTCACGGGGCATCTTTGTTTCATCAAGAAAATTTCTAAGATATTTCCAGAGGATTCCCTTAGAGGAACAATAAGGTTCTATCCTTTTATCATTGGAACAAAAATTCGTAGAGAACTGACTGTAATTTACAGTCTAGAGGAATTTCCTGGAATGTCCGGCGCTTTGTACTTGATGGACTTCATTAAGGATAACAATTTATGTGCTACATTCAGCGAATATGTCAAACTCCTCCGAGTACTGTTAACTATGCCAATGTCTACCACTGAAGCAGAATGCTGTTTCTCAACTTTAAAAAGACTAAAAACTTTCCTTAGGAACACAATGTCACAGGACCGATTGACAGCATTAGCAATGCTTTCAATTGAGGGAGATTTTGTTATGAAGATCAGCGACTTCAACGCAAAAGTTATCGATAGATTCGCCAGTTTTAAGGAGAGTACAGCAGAGAATCTGTATAAATAGCTGAGTCATTACTACTCTGTATTTTATTTTTCATTTGTGCACTACCAATAATTTAACCACCAGCCGCCACTGAGTTTGAGTTCCCTTACGTTTAGTGCCAAGGAGACCCGCATAGTCTAGGATAGTGTGCGAGAGAGAGAGAGAGAGAGAGAGAGAGAGAGAGAGAGAGAGAGAGAGAGAGAGAGAGAGAGAGAGAGAGAGAGAGAGAGAGAGAGAGAGAGAGAGAGAGAGAGAGAGAGGAAAATATGAAAAGAGTGAACGTAACGAGGAGGTAACGTTGAGCGCGTTCACGCATTGATTCGCGGCGGACCAGAACTCTTTCCATTTTAAACACATAATAGGCTTGGCAAATAGTGGCAGACCAAAATGAATTTGGGAATTAATTGTCCCTCCACATTATCCATGTGAAGGGCAAAGTCTAGTTAGACTAATAATTCAATTTTATAATCGGATTTGAAGCACGGATCTACCGGTATCCATTCGGTTTCTCTTAACCATCGAACTACCATGGCAATATTCCAAATTTTGCTCTACACATGGCTAATGTGAAAGAACGATTAATTTCTATCAATTTACCTAATAGTGGTAGCTGTGTAGCTTGGGACTGAAGTACTTACAGCATAGTAAGTCGCACCAGAAGGTGCGTTTCTTATAGCATATGAGAGTCAGTTGGGGAATTTAATGTCATACTGGCATGTTGCTATGATAGCTCAATGGTTAAGACCAGTCAGACGGAGAACGGTAGATCTGTGGTTCAAATCCCGGCTATGGTATTGAATTTTTCAGTCCTACACTACCTATCCGAAAATGACTATCAGAAGCTTTGTGGATTTTGTATAGGTTATGTACGTATATGCAGTAAACTAGGCAAGAAATTTAAGTGGTTACCGGCACTGAATGTATGAAATTCAGCATAAGTGAGAAGTGGATAAAAAAAAAGAAAAATATATTGTGAATGGATAGAACTTTCGTCCGACTGGCAACTTTTTACACGCTAGAATTCAACGCCTCTGTTTCTTACCTTGAACTCGAGAAGGTAATAAGATCTCTTGATTAGAGGAGTGAAACATGAGAAATAAAGGCAATAAAAGCTATGTGCATATGAAAGAGATACGGACGCCCTATGTTGTGTTCTTACTAAGCAATAATCCAATAGGGTTGCTTAATGTGTTAGACCTTGGACTCCCATCATTAGAGTGGATGTTTCGTCTATTACAGAACGTGTTACGTAGAAGGGAGTGACGTACGCGGCGGTCTGGGAGGGAGGTGGGGAGGGGGGAAGTAACCAAGGCTAGCTGGCTACTAATTTACCTCGATTGAGGCAACATTACAGATAGTATAAAAGCACATTACCGTGTGTTGTTATATACTATTAAGGCTATTCATGCTTTATTAACATTAATATATGTAGTAGCCTACGTTAAAGGGACTCTTGTTTATAGAACGGCCAGGAGCTGGATGGACGTACCAGTTTAGTGTCGAAGTGTGACACTGTATTTCCAGTCTTATTTTGGCAAGTTGTTGTTTATCGTCACTTTTATCCCTTTTCTTTATTTTCATTGGCCTGTAGCTCAAAGATTCGCGGGTTCAAAACCCACCTAGGTGACTGAATCATGGGAACTGAAGAAGTCATTATCTTACTTTTGAAATAATGTAACTGATTCAGTGACATATCACATATATCTTACATATATTTGACATTGTCTACCTACTTTATATTTTAACTTTATATCCCTCCTACAAATTATTCATCCATGTGATCAATTTTATGTTAGAGATAAGCATTTTCGTGCCGTGGCTGAGTGGTTATACCGCTTGACTCTCATGAAGGCACCGCAAAGTGGGATTTGTGGTGGAAACACGGCTCTGGGGAGGGTTTTCTCCGGGACCTCCGGGTTCCCCAACAATCATTCCACCACCTGTCCTAATATCATCTTTCCTTTCATTCACATCGTCCTCATTCCGTTCATCTACTTCCCTTCCTCTCTTTCCGGCGACCGCGCTAATCATCCATCTCTGGATTTCTCCATCTAATACATAGTTCTGGCTTCTTCACCCGAGCCCGCCTCGGTAGTGTAGATGTTAGCATGCCTGCCTCACGTTTAAGAGGCCCCGAGTTCGAATCTCGGTCAGGGTGAGTTACCTGAATAAGGTTTCTCCGGTGTTTTCCCTTATCCTGATAGACGAATGTCGGGTAATCCTAAGCTCCATGGACCCTGGGCCCATTTGAGCATAATTCCACCCATTTCATTCATCGTCCGATATGACTTAAAAAGTTAAAGGACGTAAATTACAAAAAAAAAAAAAAAGTCCTCACCCGACGCCAAAATAGGTATAAAGGGTAGAGGACTATAAATAAACAGTACTGTTGCCGATACCAAAGAGGAGAAGAAGAAGAAGAGATAAAAGTTTCCAGAAACATTTGTTACACATTTCGTTGAAGATATAAGAGCAGCTAGGAAAACCGAATCGATTGTCAGATGTTTAAAAGCATTTAGCTATACGCTGGCCTTAAAATTGCATAGTTCTACGAGAGCGAGAAACAACTAAACATCACCAACAGTTTTATGTTGCTTTTTTTTTTTAATTTACGTACGCCAACGTTTATTACATTGATTATCTTGAAATTTATTAATTTTAAAAAGAGAATTTGTTTTAATTTGATTAAGTCACATCGGAGGATATTTTATGGGTAACTCAAACCAATAAGTAAGGATGTGTAAAATGTGTAGTGTTTAACGCCCGCTTTTACTACATACGGCACTGCAGGCGGTGACACTGATGATACATGAGATGAAGATGGAGCACCGGTGGAATGAGATGGCGGGGGAAACCGGAGGTCCCGGAGAAAACTAGCCCCAGCGCCGTGTTGTCCATCACAAATCTCACTTTGCGATCGCCTGGGATCGAACCCGGGCCACCTTGGTGAGAGCCAAGCGGTCTAACCACTGAGCCACGGCGCGGTCTGATATGTAAATGCTACTAACTTATTGGAAATATAATCTTTTAGAGAATCCTGCATTTACTGTGAAATAACCTTTTGCCTATCTCTTAATGCACACCAGTTATGCAAATTTACAGAAATGCACAGACCATTCAGAATATGCATTATATAGTTTTGTAAATAACTTGAACACCTTTGTGCTGTTTTAATCAAAATCATCACCGCCAATTTGCCATTTTTCAGAAAAGAGAATATAAAAAAATTACATATAAATGGTAGTTTAAACGGAGTATTTTCTTGAAAAAGCTAGTGTCATAACTTTGGGGGACACAACCAAGTTTGGTATTTATCGAAATTTTTGTTTTAGTTATGCTCTCCACATAAACACACCAAGGCGCAGACCCTTTTCAAAAATGGTTTTGGATTTAGTGGACCTCAAAGCGTGCAGTTATGGTGAAATCTGGAAATGAATGCTTTTAATGTAACGCACCACTTCCACCACTTAATTGTATGCACCTGTGTAAGTTAAAAGGTGTGTGTTTGTGTGTGTGTGTGTGTGTGTGTGTGTGTGTGTGTGTGTGTGTGTGTGTGTGTGTGTGTGTGTGTGTGTGTGTTAACAGCTCTTTTAAGCTCAAACTCCTAAAGTCATTGTTAATATTTCTATATTTGTTATTTTAAAGTTATATTGAAAATTATTTATAAAATTAGTTAAAAGTAATTGTGAAAATCTTAAGATATTAAACAACAGATGAAAAGAAAAGTGAACTAATAAGAAAAAATGTAAGGTCTCCTTAGCAACGGAGAATAATTGACGAACTGGTGGGGAGCAAGAAGCTAAGTTCTTTTTAGCATTGAACCATTGAATAAATTACTTGTGTAAACTCCATATGAAATCAAAGTAATTTGGTCTGATATTTCAATTGTACAGATATAACTAATTTTATAAGTACGTTGTAAAATTACCTGTAATTTAAAGATAAAAGTGAATAACAGAAAATAAATTTTGTTTCAAAACTGAAAAGAATTCAATATATTATATATGTGAGTATCGAATCCATTTCGTCAGAATTCTACCCGAGACTAAAAGCCCGAGATAAGGGCTTCTCAGGTACCATTTGGAACTTAGAGATAATCAAAGAGAATCAATAATTTTTTACAAAATCTCTCAAGGAATAGATTCGGCTTTAGTGTTCTAATCTCGGTTGGGATGAGTTGCTCAGAGGATCTGATTTTATAAACAATTAACTCTTTGAGTGTAAGTTTCAGCTGTTGGTTTTTGCTTATTTTCTTTAGGTAACACCTTCTGCAAAGATTAGGATGTGTTTCTAATTGAAGAAAAATAACCCTGCTCCAGCGAAGAATCGAACTAGAGATCTATAGGTTGAAAAACCAGAAAGCTAAGCAAATAACCACACAAACAGTCAAATTTAATATTGTTAACTTGAAGCACGAAAGTTTAAGAGAATTTGGAACTTTATACGCCGTATTTCTGACATGTCTAACGTTTGAATTCGCCTTGAAAGTTTATAGGGATACTTGGGTCATATGGTTAGATTAAGCGTAACGTGTGTATTGGTATCTCTATAGTAAGAGCATCGCAAGAATAGCCAAAGTACCATGGTTTCAGCCAAGCTATAACATATACTTGATTCAATTTTACATCTGTTCTGTAATTGTTTAAATCGGATGCAAATAAGATAATATCCAAGTGCTTCATTTACTGCATTTCTACAACTATCACGTTAATAAAATTGACCTTACAGTTCTGATCACGAAGTCTGTAGCAGATCAGAACAAACGTCGTGGATGAGTCCGTTTGACATTACTGATTTTGGTACTGGAAAGTCATCTAGAACGTGTTGGTTCTTTTGTTTCATATTTAATGTTGACAGACTCCTTATCATTGGGGTTTCACACTATCACTGGGTAAACCAATATACTTTTGGTTTCCGAATGCAAGTCTGATGCACCCGCATTAACCTATACTATGGGGAGGAGTACCTGGAAGTCATATTTCGAAACAATGTTCCACACTAGATCCTATTAGTCCATCTCTTATTGGTTTTATATCAATGTTTGCGGCATTAACCTATTAATGCACGTCGATTTCAAGATCAGCGCGAATCAAAATGGGAGAGCAAGTCAAACATTAAATGAAGTCTCAGAAGCAGGTAAGCGGTGAGGCGGAGCACTCCAGAGGTGGTTTAAAATTGCCTATCATAAACCACTGCGTCTTATATTGTCATGTCGTCCTCTGGAATTTAGGATAAAATGTTAGCCTCTAGTTTTCCAGGTCGTGGATTCAAACCTCGTGGAGGGCGATGGATTTTTGGGACATAAAATCTTTAGAATTGCTTTCTTAGGAGGGATGTGAAGTCGGTGGTCCCGTATCGTAATTTATAATAAAATAACTCAAGCGTGATAAACAGGCCCCTGAGGAAACTTAAGCGGTATTTCATGTATTATTTATAAAACTTATTAAGTTATTAATAACGAGTTAAAAGGCTTTATCAGCATAATGTATTATTGTTGTTATTAATATTTACCTATATCACATGATTCAGTGCACTTAAATACGAATGTTATCTAACCCGCAGGGTATATGAGTGTACGCAATCTTAGAAACAGTTGAGTGGAGAAAACAATTCAGCATCAGGTAAAGGACGCGATAGCGTTTTAGGCTCATATAAAAAAGCATAAACCTAAAATTTTGCCTGCATAAAGTAAATGTTACAAATTAAAGTATTTCTGAATTGTTGTGTCCATCGTAGAGTTGTGTTTGTGAACAAATTGTCGTGGAGGAGGCCAATCATTTTATTCGGAAACCGAGAAGATCTTCGATTCCAAATGATAAACTTATCTAAATAGGCAGAACATTTTATTTTTGTGGAGATAAAATATTTTTAACTCGTGAAGCCCCAAAGTTCAGCAAATTTAAAATATGCATAGAAGTAAGAAGTTAGTTGAAGTTTTAGTTTGATCGAAACCATTTCGATATTCGTGTTAGGTGTTAATATGGAAGCTGGGTTGAATATCATTTTCAATGAAATACCTCTAAAAAGATAGTAGGTATATGTTACGTGGTTCTAAATCTATAACTGATAGGGGTTACTTAGCAGTAGACAGTCATTTGTTTCATGATATCGCATTATTAGGGAAGCCACTGTTATCTTGTAAAATCATTTACACTTAATTTCTGCTTGCGAGTAGCAACGAAATGAATCTCTCACAAAGGAGAGATCTTACTTTCATTTCATTCACTGGACTATCGAATACAACGCACGAAGTAACAGCTCTTACAATAAATGACAACTTGCAGAGCATTATGCTGCATTGACAAAACGAAATTATTCATTCACACACTCATTCTCTATCCTACAAGTACCCTCACTCTTATCTGCCTATAAAACTATCGAACTATCCAGAATCTTCATGCAGACTCATAAGAGAAGTATCCAGAATTGTCCGGCTCCGTCTTGAAGGCGTTCCTAGTATTTACGTCGGAAAGAGCGATCGGACATCTGTCCCTCTTCCACTATTCGTACGTTAGCACTTGCCGCTTTGTGGACACGGATTCTTGCAATACTGAAACGATGTTTATTTCCCAACGTTTGTATCAATTTCGTTGTTTTTACACGTATATACATATTTGCTTATTTATGTCTGCACATTCTTGCTAGTTACCTAATTTGGTGAACAGAAAAGCCTCTATTCTTTAACTTTATAACCTCAAAAAGGGCCTCATATCTGACTATCACAAGATAGTAAAAAATAAAAAAATATTAAGGAAAATTATACAAGAGCAGAACTTGAGCAAAAGATAAGCAAAACTGAACCTAAACGTTATTTTCTTTCGCGTGACTTTGTTTATAGACAAAATGTGAGCAATTAATAAGGCATATTTATCATTCCTATTGTCCCTCCATAAACCATTGAAGAAAGCACAATAATTCTATACCTTCATTGTGGCTAATAAAATTAATACATAAATAATCTTAATGTTTACCAACTTTACAAATAATTCTGCTCCATTTAAGATCAAAGTCTCCTCATCCCGGACTAACATATACGTGCAACATATTTCGAAAAATTTTATTTTCTCAAAAAGAGCTCACGATTTTGAGGGAGTGGTAGAGGAAACAAGGAAGGAATTAATTTACAGTTACAGATGATGGCTCCCAAGTGCTAAACTATGCGAGTGTTTTTCTTCATTTTTGCTTTGAAGAGCTTTCTCTGTGAATAGTGTTCTAGTGTAAATGAAAAGTTTTCTCAGAAAACTCAGAAAATGATTTAAATTAATTCTTGAAAATAAATTTAAATGATGTTATGGATGAGAGTATCTGATTAATAAATGTTGCCTTTTTTGTAATTTACGTCCTCCAACGTTAAGTCATATCGGACGATGAATGGAATGGGTGAAATGATGCTCAAATGGGCCCAGGGTCCATAGAGCTTAGAGTTACCTGATATTCGCCTTTCAGGGTAGGGGAAAAACCCAGAAAAACCTTATCCAGGTACCTCACCCTCACCGAGATTCAAACTCGGGACCTCTTGAACGTGAGGCAGACATGCTACCATCTACGCTACCGAGACGGGCAACATGTTCCTTACTTTTTTACAAAGTTACAGGTTAACTTTAATGAAAATTTCTGCGATTAAGGGAAAAGATATTTGATCTTTTTTAATAGAATTAGGTTAATGAACTTAGGTATATATCTAATTCCTGTAAGGAATTTCAGTGAATATAGAAATATTGTCTGAGAAAATGGGTCTTGAATTTATAACATATAACATTTGCGAGATGGAACTTCCCTTAAATGAGATTTAACATGTGGTAATATTAATTGATTTACAAAATCACTGACGTAATCGTTAGCATTTTGAGTGGTGAGCAGGGGATGTAAACATTACTAACTAGTTATTTTACGCAAAACAGAAATCTGGCTTTGAAGCTGGTGTTTAAAGGGCAACAAAACTTATTCAAGGAATTGACACTAACCGAGGTACATTGTGCTTATTTATCTCTTAAATTAGCGTAGTTAAAATCATCTGACAAAATATGGATATTTTGTGTGTGGCATCTATTATATTGTAGGTTCCTAGAATTAAATGTCCAATTTGTAGAAATTCAAAATGTTCTTTATTTTGTAGATATGCACTTTGGTCAACCCTTACAATAGCAGAATTACGTAACATGCACAAATACAATCTGCAAGGTCATCTGCCACACCCCCAAACAAAGCCTTCACATTCAAAACAGAGCTGTACGCGCACGTTTTTCAAGTTCCATTTCGATTCTCCCTAACTGGCGATCGTGGCTCCTTTCTATAGCTCACTCGTATTTCTAGACGTTTGTAGATTGTTCTCTAGTCACTGTTCCAGAAATTACGAGACGAAACACGAACCTTCCAGTCATCTAACTCTTATCTATTTCGGCAAGGCTTTTATCTCCGCGCCGCTTTATCTGTCCAATATAAAGAGTATTTTAACAAGGTGCCTATCTTAAACATGTGATAGGTGCCATTGTTATTGAGTTATAGCAGTCATTTTTTCATATGGTTGCAGTTGTTATTGACAAATAGCCATGGAATGCTACAGCATTCGGCAACGCATAGAAATTGTGAAAATATATTATCAAACTGGATCATCTGTTCGCTAAACCTTCAGTGCATTGCGTGAAGCTTAGGGTGTGCATAATCGTCCCTACGAGGGAACGATGAGACATTTGATCAATAAATTTGAAAGAAGTGGTTCTGTCAGCGATCAAAGAACGCCTGTACCTAATCGGAGTAAACGCACCAACTAAAATATAGGCGCCGTTTGTGAGAGTGTACACGAGAATGAAAACAAATCAATTGCTGGTCGAGTACAAGGAATGGGGCTTTCGCGGTCCACAACTTGGTGAATTCTACAACTGGACTTGAAGTTGCAAGCTTACACAATGGTGTTAAGTCAAGAAATAAAGTCCGATGACCATAGTTCGTGCATTCGTTGACTGGGCTATGGAGCAATTGAAAGCTAACTGGATTTTTGTCGAAAAATCATGTTCAGCGAGAAGCCCACTTTTGGATGGATGGTTTTGTTAACAAAGTTGCCACTGTTAGGGCAATCGCAAGCTAATTTAGATATAAGAAGGACCAGTTCATCCCCAACAGGTTACTCTGTGGTATGGGTTTTGGTATGGTGGAATTATTGGTCCATAATTTTTCCAAGACGGAGACGGAGAAGCTGTAAAAATAAGAAAAATACTGGGCTCTTAGGAATATATAAGATAGGAATATATAGCACAAATCTTAACTTAAAGAACTTTGTAATGTTCCTTACATTCGCAGATGACCAGGTTATTATCTCTAACTCAGAAAATAATCTAAACAAAATTTTAAAGTAGTTTAATATTACTATATCTTCAAATAAAAATAAAGTGATGGCTTTTAAAGGTAAGGAGAGTGTCAGAAAAAAATTGTAATAGAAAATAATAATATAGAAGAGCTAGATGAGTCAAATATTTGGGTTATTAAATTTCATATAAGAATATGTCAGACACACATACTTGAGTATACATATTGGGCTGAGTCTAACCTCTCTTGGAACTAGAACCGCATTGGCGCATGGCATGGCGCCTCCCACCAGCCTGTCTGACGACATGATCCAGACAGTGGAGTACGTTGTTTTGGAGGATCGCCGATTGAGCCTTTTCAGATCTTCATGCAAGATTGTGTGCACAGATCCCACGGAAATGCCAATTTTGGAGACGATGTCTGCAACTGTCTTGGTTCGTTGCCACACGAGGTTCTGCCTTCATTGAACTGTCGCAACCAGGAACGTACATTAGATACACCCATGGTACCATCACCACATGCCTCACTCAACTGGCGCTGAATTTCAATAGGTGTTACATCACGAAAATTGAGAAAACGAACGATTACACGCCGTTCTTACAATGAAAACGTCGCCATTTTAAGTATCAAAAACGGCCCTCGTTGCCTCCACTAGAGTTCTATGCAATGTACACTACTGCCATCTCTGTCACGCATCCAGAAGTTCCTATCTAGTGCCAGTCCTGAAACAAAAATAGGAAGTGTTATAACTTGAACGCAGCTCTTATATAAGGTAGAAACAGAATGAGAAATTTAATGCTACGTCATTGAACCTTCTAGCCTGATTCAAACTCTTCAACTTCAGCCTGCAGAATATTTATGTTGAAAACAATATTTACTCACGAGTACTAAACAGCTTTAAATATTTTTTATTAATTTACGATGTATTAAAAAAGTCTGCAACAGTCGAAGTTTTTCCTATCTAAAGGTAATGTCCTTCCCAATTAGCTCGCTGTTCTACTGTCTGCTGTCTACTACAATTGTTGTGGAGAAAGTAGCAGTAATATTGACCTGAAGGTATATAATAAGCGTTTGCATAAAATTTCCACCAAATATACGGTTATAACAGGTGCAAGAAAATTCTTAATGAAAAATAAAGATAGTGAAATAATGATTTCAGCTTTTACTTTTAGAATAACTATCACTCTGTAGAACAAAACACAAACTGAAAAGACATTCAGCAAATACGAACATTATTTAGCCATGCTGTTCTCAATACAAAGAAGTAATAAGCTTTTCATGATGTAAAAACGGCTATCATCATTTTCTTGCACGATTAAAAATAAGAAGAAAGAAACAGCAGCAAGCAGATGTATCTATTAAAGCTGTTATAGTGTTAAAACACGCCAACAGTTTGCCTTCAGTTGTTTGTGGTTGATCTCATAACGAGAGAAGCTTCACGATAACCATAATCCAGTGCAAAATATGCACTCAAGAAGTACCAATTGTGTGTTTTTTGTTGAAAACTTAGACGTTTTATATGCATTTGGCTGGAATGATCTGAGCCCGTTTTAATAATTCATAGCCCAAGCTAGTAATAAGGAAGAAAAGTATACATCATATGAAACTCTATTAATATTCATTAAACTTTAATGGAAAAGCGCCGAAATATCAGTGTTTCCTTCAGTCAAGAGAGTTTTGCAAGAAATTGGATGGATTATAATTTCTTTTAATAACGTAGAAAATGAAGTATAGCTACTCCGTGAAAATCTGTTCTGCTTTCTTGAGCTTTATTCCATTAGCTGTACAGAGATTTCACTTATTTCTCTGGTTGAGTTTTAGACGCAATACATTTGATTCGTTCTGGTTTCGGTTAAATTGAAATGTAATACAATACAACCAACATCCGTTGGTCTTGAATCTTTTTATGACGTTTATCCGAAATCCGGTTCGAATCGCTCGCTTGATGTACAATGGAAATTACACACTCATGCACACATTTAGATTCTTACTTATCTTTTAGACTACATGTGTTAAAAAATTTCTAGTAATAATTTTTTGTAGTTGTTGCATTTTTCATGAACCTTGTTGGAGTCTTTAGTACCAGGCTCCATCTTACACGAAGAATCCCCTCTTTCTTTTTTGTTCCATTTATACTCCGTCAACATGAAAAATTCAATGCCATGGCTGGGATTTGAACCACGGATCTCCTGGTTTCCGTCCAGTCGCTCTTAATCATTTTAATGTCATGACGGCACGTTGGCCATGGTAGCTCAATGGTAAGAGCGACTGGACGGAAACGAGCAGATCCGTGGTTCCAATCCCGGCCATGGTATTGAATTTTTCTGTTTAACTTTATCTATCCAAAAATCTTAGCCTAGTGGCTAGTGTGAAGGAATTATTATTTCCATCAAGAAATATCTGAAATGACTGGTCAGTACTTGACGTGCTTTAGAGATGTTGCTTAAGGTTAAAGTTACACAATGGTGGGGGACACCTCGCACATTTAGGCTTCCATAGATCTGTTATGAATTTATGATTAATACCCACGAGAAAGAAGGTTGTAAAGAAGGATCCAAAGGAGGTTACAGGGCACTGGGCACAGAAAAGCGCAAGTCCTTAACTGTACCAAGCTCGAAGACTCATCCTACTGTAGCAGCTGCCTAAAGAGGCCGATGAACATTCCATCCACCATGCGGTCTCTTGTGTCCAGGGGTAGTAATTTTTCTCTTGAGTGAACATCCGCACTGTCAGGCACTGTCATCCATGAAACAAAGAAACATCACCGAAGGGTGAAAATAAAACGGAATAAAGGAGAAATTCGGAAGGAATTTTGTGGTAGATCAGCAAACACAAGAGCATTTGACTTTTAAACAGGGAAACCCATGAAAAATTCAAGATTAGATTGGCAGGCCGACAGGGACTTCCAAATACAAACTTATACGTTATCACAGAGCCTTCTTGTTCGGCTACTTTCAAATCGTTATGCAGTTCTTTGTAAATATCATTTAGAAGGAACTCAAAGAGGAAGGAATAAAACAGACTAGAACCCTCAATACTACAATTTCTACAATGTGTGGAACGGTTAAAATTAGTCTTATTGATTGATGGTTAGTTTAATGGCGTTAACTGTAAAATAATTATATTTGTTAATAATTCCCATTATGAACAATTACACAACTTTCGTTGATTAACATTAAGTACTTAATTTATAAAAGAGCTGCTGCAACAGTCAAGCTTTGTTTCAAATAGTATGACAAGGTTTCAAGGGGGGAGTTAGCATCCCAACCTGTGGAACGACCTGATGGTGTGTCCCTCGGAAGGGAGTGGTGAGGTGAGAGGAGACAGATTTAGGAGGCACGAGAGCAGAGGGGCAAGGTTGCTGCAGTTTTCAGGTATAGAATCCTCGTTGGCTGCTTGTACAACGGCTCCCCTCCTCCCTTGTAATGTTACATATTCTCTATTAATCAGAAATCGCAAATAATCCCGAAGATAAAGCCTTACACAGAGCACATTCCCTGCCATGCAACGCAACCTTTGTTTTCTAAGAACATGTGTTGAAAATTATAGAGGGAGTGAATCAAGACTGCGTCGTGTGGAACATTTTGAATGGCAAAAAGTTTTGAAAAAACTATAACTGAGTAAATTCAAAACATTTTCCTTCTCAGCTACATGCCTTGAAGCAGACTAAAACCCTCCAGATAGATAAGTTGGACCCTCCTACCTCTTCCTTCTCTCTTCTGCAATAGTTTTCTTCATTTTTTGTTTCTTTCTAGATATTTTAGAAGTTACCTTCGCAGAAATTGCTGAATGAAGTAAGCGTGACTGGTCCTTCCCTTGGCTAAATTTTAAAGATGCTGGTGATATCTGTGTCCATTATGTCTGACTGCAGCTTGAGTGAGGCAGAACAACCGAAATTGAATTCACTGATGGTTGATGTCACAGCAACCTGAAATCTCTTCTTTGACACAAATATTTCTTTTGGGCAATTATTCCATATCATGTTATGTAAACTTTCATTTGCATTTTGTGTATTACCTTAGGATTTCATCTGATGCCAACCTTTGATACACAGGCATTAGATTTCTTACCACATCAGGCCTCAAGTATGTTCCCATTGTTGTGTCAGGTTTAGGTGTTTCTTCCAATGTATCGTTTAGCCTATTCATGACCCCAACTATGTACACAGTCAACAAAAGGTCAGTTGTTTCAAGGAATGTTTTACCGATAACCTATATAAGAGGTATATACACGTTTTGATGTATAAAATATCTTTATAAATGTTAAATGACACACGAAAACTCATCAATTATACACAAACAGTATGTAGGTTAACGAGAAACACAAGAAAATCACGACCAAGTTAGAAACTCACCCAAAACAAAATATAAACATTCCTATTTGCTTTCAATGTTTGCAGCCAGTATTTTGTTTGTATGGTGCCACATATTGTAAGAAACAACCATCATACCAACACACAAAATTCCACCAGAAACTTTGCCCGCTAATTTCAAATGTATTAAATTAGTACAGCCAATCGAACTCAAATTACAGAATTCTGTGAATCCAAGGGTATTTAAATTAAAGGTATTTAAATGTCTGACACTCATACATTTAGTGGGATTATGATACTATAAGTTTCAAAGTATTTTATTAGCTCCAAAACAAATAATTATTTTTTCCCATATTTTTAGCCAATTTCGATGCTGCATTCCCTCAAATTGAGTGACAATAAGTTAAAGAGCTGTAATGAACCTTCCAAGCAACTCCTGAAATCCCTAAGGGGAGTCAATTTACTCTGTCTTGCCAATGTTAATGTTTGGTCAATTATCTCAGCAACTGTTTAATATAATGAGCTAAATTTTTTAGGTGTATTCAACAACGCCTTTACAATTCATGAATACAAAATAAAATATTGTCCATGAGAAGGAATGTTATGGTTTTTAAACAAAGCTCTTAAAATTTCAAACAAAAATGTAATTTTTATATTCAAAAATATAACTAAACAATGTACATAAAAATTTTAATTAAAATAAAGCCATTTTGGATGCAAATTTGGTAAAAATTTCAGCCCTTAGTATCAATTAGTTTCTGAGATAGTGGGGAATTTGTATAGCAAATTTTACTTTTTCAGAAATCGCTTTCAAACTTAAAATTTTAAAACCTCACCACTTATGGTGAACAGAATGTCTCAAAATCCTCGAGCTTCATAGTCGTCTATGTCGTCTACTTGGATATGGTTCCCTTTTCTTCTTCTTTGTGACCTAGCCTCCTGAGACGTATGTTCTGCCTCTTCTTTTGTCTTACATACCCTTGTCACATCGAGCTCTTTTAGAGTATTTCTAGTGTTATATCCAATAGTCACACCCATTTCACTCAGTACACTTATTCTAGCAGAATTCCCTACATTGAATATAACTGCATCATTTGCACCCAAATGTAGAGCTTTTGGACCAACAAAAGCATTTTTTGGTACTCGAGACCACTGAAAGATTCATTCATATTGAGTTTTCCCTGCCGAACACTTTTTCATTAATTCTGGATTAGCTAGATCTACATAAATAGGTTCCAATGCCAAAATTACTGCCTTAGGTATGGGATTACTGAGATGAAATTCATGCAGTTTACCACCAGCTTCTGATTTTTTTTTTTTTTTTTTTTAATATTTCCACCAATCCACAGAGCAGAATTTGTGCAGTGGTTTGGTATCGTGGTAGCTTTGTGAAAGTTGGTAGCCCACACTGCTCTAGTTATGCCCTAAGGTTATTTGAACTTTCTGATAGCCTTCTCATAATATTCAGTTACCTGATTGATGGTTGAGTCGTCAGACGTCCTCTGATTGTTTCCCCATCAGTTATTTCGTTTTCCCAAGTGTGTAAGTTATCTCAATCTTATACCCATTATTTTTAATACATAGCAGAAACACTCCACTTAGATTGGAAGTGGAGCTCCATAAGGTTTAGCTTTAATCAATGATTTGAAAGAGCTAAAGTCACCATTCTGGACAAAATAAAAAAAGATCTCTTCTCTAATACTGATACTTACAAAGTTACTGATGCTCAAGTTTTTCTCGGGAAGCAAAGCAGGTGAAAAGACGATTAGAAATCGATGTTTCAGTAGTGTGCATCTCTCCCATTATCTGGCCGATCTGTTACAATCTCTGGTAAGGGATTGCCCCATCATGTGAGTAGCTCCACACAGTTTGTACATACACTTAAGAACATTACCATTGGCCCTTCTGATCTTTTTGTCAGCTTCGACGTGGTTTCTCTATTTACAAGTGTACCACTTCAGGAAGTCATCCAACTTCTGAAGGAGCATTTTCCGGCAGATATCACAGAGCTCTTCCATCATACCCTGACATCCAATTTCTTCCAGTTTGGTGGTACTTTCTATGAACAAGTAGGCAGAGTAGCAATGGGCCCCCCTTTGTCACCAGCTATAGTGACTTCAACTGTCTCATTTCTATAGATACGTGGACAACACTTTTGTAATTTGGCCACATGGATCAGACACTTTGCCTGGCTTTCTTGCGCATCTCAACAGACTTCGACCTCAAATACAGTTTACCATGGAAGTGGAGAAGGATGGAACTCTTCCATTCCTGGACATTCTTGTTTCAAAAAAACAGCAACGGTACACTGGGACATGCTGTATACCGCAAGCCTACACAGCCGATCTCTATTTGAACGCTCATAGTTTTTATCATAAGTCTCAACGACTGGGAGTTCTCAATACACTGGCCCACAGAGCTTTGTCTACCGCATATGACGTTGAAGCCTCGGTCACTAAAGCTAGGAGAGGGAAACCTGTAATACAGCAAGCGTCATATAAGCCCACCGATACAGCCTGCATCCCGTTTACCGGCAACCTATCCGGCAGAATCAGCAGAATTCTCGCCAAATACATCAGGACTATCCATAAGCTACCTCCGAAGATTAAACATCTGTTGAGACCAGTGAAAGACAAACTGGACCTCCAAGTTCCGGGAGTGTACCGCATTCCTGTAAATGTGGGACACCGTATATGGGACAAACCGGAAGGTCCATCACTACCAGAATAAACGAACATGAACGGAGCATACGTTTAATGCAACCTGAGAAGTCTGGGCTGGCAGAGCATGTTTTGATAACGACCATAGAGCCAAATTTCGGGAGACGACCATCTTGGCAAAATGCAACAGTTACTGGGAGCGGAGAATTAGGGAGGCTTCGGCCATTTCCTCCAAGAGGAGCACCTTATGCTGGATTTCAGTTCAGCTCCTCTTGGAAACCGGCCTGACCATATTGGTAAACTGCAACAGTTACTGGGAGTGGAGAATTAAGGAGGCTTCGGCCATTTCCTCCAAGAGGAGCACCTTATGCTGGATTTTAGTTCAGCTGCTCTTGGAAACCGGCCTGACCATCTTGGTAAAATGCAACAGTTGCTGGGAGTGGAGAATTAAGGAGGCTTTGGCTATTTCCTCCGACAGTAGCACGCTTAATCGTGATGCTGGATTTCAGTTTAGCTCCTGTTGGAAACCGGCCTTAAAATGGAAGTCCGTCTACCTAAGAAGCACAGATAAATAGAGGTCGATAGTAAAGTAGTTACGTTTCTTTGACCCAATTTATTTTCTATACTCATGTATTCTCCTGACCTGGCATTTAAATTACTGTAAACAGTCTTTTGCTCAGTAATGCGAATTTTGATAGTGTTTTGTCTCTGTTTATATTTGTGTTAATTCCAGTGATTCGTTTGTGGTTATAACATTTATTAGATATCATAATGATGGCAGAGATGCACACTCCCGAAACGTCTATTTCTAATCGTCTTTTCACCTCGCCTGCTTCCCAAGAACAACTTGAGCATATTTGTTGCCAGGAAAGCTTCAGGTCTTATAAAATAAGGTTATTAATGTTTTAACAAGTGAATGTACCACCATTTTTTAAAATCTACTACACAGGAATATATTCAACAATATGTTTAAGCTCTATAGAATAATCTCCATGAAAGTAACACCAAAATGAGCGAGAGATTCCAAATATCCATATGCTATTCAAATCTGAAAATGGTAAAGCTCACGAAAATCCGATTTCGAGTCCCCATAAAATCCTGTAGACCAGGAATGTTTTTTGCGGGGATCGAACCTACGACCTCACGAGCGTAAGTCAGATGCGTTAATGCTGCAGCACTTCGCTCAAATTGAAGATTTAACTTATCAAAAAGTTATTATAAATATTCATCTTGATTAACGGAATAATAAATGAATAACATTCTACAGAGTTGTGAATCTAATAAATAGATAATATTTGCTTGTAGTTCTAGAACTGAAAACTGCTGCTACAGTAACTGATCTAACTATGAACCAGCATATTTAAGGGATCTTCAATAACTTAAGTGGTCCCATTTAATGCTGCTGAGCGCTAACACGTACTTTCATTACAGCATTTTTAATGCATAAAGAAATCAACATCAATTCAAGACTTGGTGTTACAAAACCAATCATAGGTCAAAGCTGGTATTAAAACACTCCCATCTTATTAGAAAAATATACGCACATTAACATCGCGTTTGACAATATCTATAATATACTTTTTTATGGCTACAGGACACAGGCCATAAAGCGTAAGCGATCCTGCCCAATTAATTCCTCCGCTAGCAATTAATTTCGTACAAAACTTGTCACATGTAATGCATATAAAACACGCATAATATCCAAATAAATATGTAATAAATAATAAAACGAAATGACGGGCTACATTTGCTTCTCTGATTTTTATAGCCTGCCTTCCTTCGTTCTGAAGTAATGAAAAGAAAGCAAGATTGATGTTTTGTAACAGCATTCCGGTTCCTAGTAATGGTTATCGCTTTATTTTCTCGTGCTACTCGTCCTTCAGTTGTCATTATGCAGTTTAAGGGAAGGCAGCACCGAAATTGGCTAAAAATATAGGAAAAAATATATTTTTAATTTTTTTGGGGGCTAATAAAATACTTTGAACTTTATAGTATCATAATCCAACTAAGTTTATGAGTTTCAGACATTTAAATACCCTCACATGACAATTAAATGCCCGTGCGCACGTACATCGGCTTGGATTCACACAGTTATGTCATTTGTGTTCGATTGAATGTACTAATTAATACATTTGAAATTAGCGAGCAAAGTTTCTGGTGGAATTTTGTGTATTGGTATGATGGTTATTTATAACAATATGTGACACCATGGAAACAAAACACTGGCTGCAAACATTGAAGGCAAATAATAATGTTTATATTTTTGCTTTTGTGTGAGTTTCAAACGGTCGGGATTTTCTTGTGTTTCTCGTTAAACTACATACTCTTTATATATAACTGATGAGTTTTAGTGTGCCATTTAACATTTATAAAGGTATTTTATACATCAAAACGTGCATATAACTTATATAGGTTATAGGTAAAACATTCTTTGAAACAACTGAACTTCTGTTGACTGTGTACATAGTTATGATCATGAATAAGCTAAATAAAACATGGGAAGGAACACCTAAACATAACACAACAATAGGAACATACTTGAGGCCTGATGTGGTAAGAAAACTAATGCCTATGTGCCAAAGGCTGGCATCAGATAAAATCCTAAGGAGATGTATATTGAGTAAGACACAAAATGCAAGTGAACGTTTACATAGCATGATATGGCATAATTGCCCAAAGGAAATATTTGGTTCCCAAGAAGAGACTTCAGGTTGCTGTGACATCAGCCATCAGTGAATTACATTTTGGTTGTTCTGCCTCACTCAAGCAGCAGTCAAACATAATGGATACTGTGATTTCACCAGCATCTCTAAATTTAGCCAAGGGAAGGACCAATTACGCTTACTTCATTCAGCAATTTCTGCGAAGGTAACTTCTAAAACATCTAGAAGAAAACTAAAATTGAAGAAAACTGCTGCAGAAGAGAGATGTAAGAGTCAAGAGGGTCAAAATTATCTATCTGGAGGGTTTTAGTCTGCTTCAAGGCATGCAGCTGAGAAGCAAAATGTTTTGGATTTTAAAATTTGATTTACTCAGTTATAGTTTTTACAACATTTTTTGTCATTCAAAATGTTCCACACGATGCAGTTTTGATTCAGTCCCTATAAAATTTTCAACACATGTTCTTAGAACGCAAACAAAGGTTTCTATCATAGGAATTTTTAATATTCATATATTTTTAAAGTTATTGATATAAAAAGTCAAAGGTTTAATGATTTTTTTACTTTTTTTTGTTTGCTCCATACCTATTTTTTCTCTGTAACTAAAGGCAGTATATGAAATGCATATGATAAATCTTTTCTTCATAACTATATAAATATTGTTAGATATGTAAAAATTGAAATTTTGAACATTTTCATCAAATTTTCACGTGGAGCGGTTTGAATTTTACACTAATCTAATTGATAATTAAAATATATTAAATATTATTCCAATTCCTATTTAATATTCAAAAACCCGTAATAAATAATATCCCCCAAATTTTGAGCTTCACATATTAGTTACTCAAAATTTATTGAAGATATAAAAACCAAATTTTGAATTCTGTGTCCACTATGCATCAGAATTAAGTGGTAAAAATTTCAGCAAAATTGGTTGAAAATTGCTGGATTTGGGGTTTTCGGTGCTGCATCCCCTTAAACGCCCTATTAATGCCCAAACAGACAACAGTTTCTAGCAATGATATGTTCTTAGCCCATATGAGATACAAACTTAAATGGTGATGTGTATAAGGGCGCCCAACTGCAGAGGTTGTCAGCGCCCTTTAAAGAATTATAATAGATATAAATGTTTCTAAAATTGTATAAAAGTGTAAATAAACTTACAAACAATACATGCACATAACAAAATACAAAAACAAAACACAAAGAATTATAAATCAAAACTGCAAGAAATTATCTTCGCTAAATTATTAATTCTAACCTTGAAAAGAACCTAAAAACTTTCTCCACTACCTTGTTATCATCCGCTAGCATTTCTGCAAAGCTGGCCGGCAGCTGCAGAGACGTCCTAAGGTGTGCTAGGTGAAAACACTCTAGCAGCACGTGTCGTTGCAAAACGGACACAGTGGAGCAGGCTCTTTTTTAAAAAGAAAACTATGGGGAAAAAAGCAGTGCCAAATACGTAACCGAGCCAAACTCACCTCCTCGCGACGAGATGATTGACAGGAGGTATAGTCACCGCACTTAAAGCATCCCCAACCGGCTCTCTTTGTAGGGAAAAACTATTCTTCCCCTACCACAATGTCATAAACATCTTAGGAAACCCAACCGGGGTCAGAGGTGAAGAAGATTAGGCACGTGTTTACAGCTGAGAATACCTCGGGTTGCCGTTGTTTAAAATAACATTCAGATGCAAAATATAAATAAACAAATAAATAAACCAGATTTCACTATAAGAAATCGTCATCGATCTTTTCAAATAAATTTTAAATGATTAATGTTTCCTATAATAATACATAATGTTACAACTCTTAATAACATAACTGAAAAAGATATATTACCTATGCTGTTATGGTATTAGTACTTCTATTACGTACAAGAACTAAATGCGTATTATTAGCATAATGTCTAAGGAAAGTTTAGTAAAACATCATTACAATTCTAAGGGGTTTAAATTGCATCAATGTACATGAATTTTTTTAGGGATATTTACTTGCAAATTAAAGAAGCACTTTGGATATTCTGGTAGTTAATAATAATTTATATGCAAAGATTGCACGTTAGAGCTTTGTTTATTGCAATCGTGAGCCGATTTATCCTACAAACTTTTCCTTTGTTCTATGGCAGCTATAGGTGGTGAATTTCTGTTGATTTAACAAAGCAATAAATACTCCGAAAGTTAAAAAAAGAACCAAGGAATTAAAGAAAAACTAGTAAGGAAACTCTATTACTCTTTTTAAGTTTTCGAAGCTTTTTACAAGGCTGTCTGCTAATTTTACAAGTTTGAATAAAGTTAAGCAGTATATTTTTTGTGGGGGGGGGGGGCCTTCTGCTAAACACAATTGAAATAAATAATCACGTACCATCCGCATAATAATTAAATATGTTATAAACGCTTTACAACTCGAGAAAGTTTAGAAATACTGTTAGATATATATTTCAAGTGTGAATGGAAATCCATGTTAGGTTCGATACCCACGGTCTCCACTACTTAATTAAATTACGCAAGTGCTAAACACCAATGACTATTAAACACTAATAAATTTATAAAACTATACTAAGTAAAACACTATGTAACTTCTATAAATATAAGGTTAATTAACACATATAGGAAGTACGTTTGCACAGTCTAAGATAATTTCTGAGGACACAAGAAAAATATTGCAACAGCGCTCTAACTTGGTGAACGTATTAAGGACCACCCATATGTTTAAGGGTGAAAACCCCTTATAATTGCTTACATGTTAGAAGGCGTGATCAGAACGGAAAGCTTTGACGTCGCCTGGGATGCAATGGACAAGGCTACTATAGCCCAGGGAATCGGAAGTTCTTTCACAGATCTAAGTTTATTGCTGCGGAGAGCGGACCGCTCTTCCTGCCAGCAGGTTTACACAGCTCTCCGCAATACGGCCCCAAAATCGTCCGATGTCACAGATGGTACTCGATCCCTGGGCTTCATGGTAGCCGTCTTGGCTGCTGAATCCGCCATTTCATTCCCCCGCAAGCCTACGTGACCACGGATCCATGCACACACTACGCTAACGTCGGAAGCGTGTAAAACGTGGAGGGCATCCTGGATACGCTGCACAATAGGGTGGTCAGCTGCCGCAGACTTTGAAGTGCACTGAGGGAATCACTCAGGATTAAGCAGTCCCCCAAATTTCGTCGACGTACATGGCCCGGTATATTGCATAAAACTCTGCAGTAAAAATGGAAATGCTAATGTGGGATCCGAATGTATACGGTTCGGTTCCACAAACGTAAGCACAACTAACACCATTTGTGCTCTTGGAGCCATCAGCATAAATTATAAAATGGTCCTCATATCGCGATAAGAATTCTAAAAACATGTGCGGATACCAGATACAGACATGGTAGATTTATCATAGTCATGCCCAGATCTACGTGGGACGCTCTGCACAACCAAGGAGGGTATGTCCTCACCCCCTTAGGATATATCTTGGCCATTTCAGTATTAAGATGTCTAAGGAGCTCCCGGAATCGAAAACCAGATGGCTTTGGTTTAACAGAAGTATTCCTATAACGGGCGTCCATTAAAGTGTTAAAGAACGGCATAAACGTTGGATGTGTGGGCATGCAACCAAGTCCACAGCCATAATTTGCTAATAACATGTTGCGCCTGTACAGCAGAGGAGGATCTGCAGATTCAACAAGACTTAAACGACAAGTTCTTTCTTATAACTATTTGTGATGTTAAGGAGATAATGCGGAATATATCTTACATTAGTTCCCTAAGGTTGATGCACTTACGAGCAGTCCAGTGTGCTTATTAACACTAGATGAACCGGCAGGTATGGTCTACGGAGAAGGACCAACCCGTCATTTTGACGGGTGAAGTTTTATTTTCCCTTTTTAAAATAGTAAAAAAAATGAATGCATACCAGAGTATTTAATATTACTTATACAATTTACCAGTATATCATTTTACTTTTGTCTGAAGAATTACATGGTAAAATGAACATTTTAAGCCTAAAGATATGTGAAATGGACTACTTCCCTTAGCAAACACGCATTTTTAAACATAAAATTTTGAATATTACAGTATATAGTATAAAAGATACTTATAAACCTAATTTAGCTCATTCAAAGCCACCTGCAGCATCGTAGGACCTAAAACACGTGTATTCAGCGTTGCCTAAACATGGTCCACAAACATACTTGCTGCACTTGTTACATAAATGCTTGCTCCTATTCTTCCCAGGTAAGGAAAACTATTCACCAGATACTTTGAATTTGCATCAACTGCAAGCCAAAAATTTATTCCAAATTTGTCCGGCTTATTGCTCATATATTGAATGAAAGAGCATCTAGTTTTGCAAGAAAACAGTTGCTCATCCACAGTGATACTTTCACTTGGAATGAAACACTGCAAGGAATTGGCAATATATTGAATAAAAGAGCATCTAGTCTTGCAAGAAAACAGTTGCTCATCCACAGTGTTATTTTCACTTGGAATGTAACACTGCAAGGAGTTGACAATATATTGAATAAAGGAGCATCCTTAGTCTTGCAAGAAAACAGTTGCACATCCACAGTGACATTTTCACTTGGAATGTAACACTGCAAGGAATTGGCAATAAAAGGATTCCAGACAGGAGTGGCAGCTGCAAAGCGATCTGTACTTAGTCTTTGAGAACGTGTATCCTTGTCATAAAATCGCATAAACCACAAGTTTTCAGCAGAACTTGTTTCTGCTCATTGTGTTCCTGAAAAATGGTGGTTCCCAGGGATTCGACCATAACAACTTCAACGGAGAGCTTTTTGCTCCAAAACCTCGTAAATACATAAGTGATAGCATGAATTGCGCCACTTGGAGAATAAAGCCTTCTTACTCATTGTCTGCAGACTGCCATAAACCAATCAGAAAGGAAAAGAACAACAGATGTGGACAGATCCATAGGTTATTGTTCACACTTCCGGACCCGTCAAAATGACGAATGGCGGTCCTTCTAGCAGTTGTATGTACCAATTTTTATAAAGGTCCAAAATGCTTAATTTTTTGTAAACGTGTTTGTCATAAGTATTTATTAAAAGTAGCAGAACATGGGAAGTGTGGAAAAAACACATAAGCAAGAAATAGGTCTTCTAAACCAGCGCATCCGCCAAAATCACGGATGCGGTCCTTCTGTGTAAACAAGGGCATATTTTGCGCTACTAAGTAAAGTACTGTAAGACTTTTTGTTTTTAAATTTACTTCCTTCAACATTAAGTAGCATCAGATGAACGAAATTATGAAATGATGTTCAAATGGGCCCAGGCTCCATAGAGCTTAAAGTTACACAACATTCTTCCCTCGGGATAAGGGAAAACCCCGGAGAAAGCCTTATACAGATAACTAAGGTAGCAACAAAATAGGAACGAACATAAGGCAGGGTTAGGCGTGGCTGATTTATCGCTACTAGCCAATGCGGTGCATGCAACGTTGTACAGTTAAGCACGCATTCTGTTCGCTTTGCCGAACCATTCACTAATTTCTTTGCGCGCTTTAAAGATACTAATTAAAGAATTATTTTGTTTTTTCCATGTTACAAAACTATTTTTTCTGAGGATTGCTGTCCTAACCCCATCCCCGTAAGGGGGGGGATCCGTCCCCTTCAGCTGCCGTGGTGTGGGCACTGTGGACCCTTAGCACTCGTGGTACCTCTGGCGTTACTAGAGGAACCTCGGACGAACTGCCGAGCTCCTCCCGTAGGGGAGGCGTTCCGATTCGGTTGGACTCGAGGGAGCAGTGGTTCCCGATACCCGTGGGAGATCGTGTACGTCTACGGACGGGTTTGAGGGAAGCCATATTGTCACCCAATTAGCGGAAGGTATAACGGCACAGCTGTGAGGAAACGAAAAGGAGCGGAGCCACGCCTCCCATTAGTCTCTGTCACTAACCGAGGGGTGGTTAAATGAATGTCACCCGTCCCTGGATGTTTCTCTCCCCTTCTACCATCACCGGGAATATTCGCCTGAAAACTAGAAAAGCCGAGAATACGGCGAGATGCCTATAAAAAGGGTTTCAGAGAGACAGTCAGTCAGTGTTTGACGTGCTAGCGCCGTGTTAATGAACGAGAAGACTGTGTGTAATTGTGTACGTGCATCTGAACGGTAACGGACGAACTGGAGAATTGTAATCGTGTGCAGCAAGTAATTCTGTGTATTTGGCAAGTGTTCAACTGTAAGTCGGTGGAAATAAAGAACATTGTTGAGTTTGTGTAATTGGACTTTTCATTTCACGAACCCACAAAGTCACAATTGGTGTCAGAAGTGCGACATAACACAATGGAGGCAGCATTAGAAAAGATTTTAGCGGAACTAAAAGAAATGAAGACGGCAAATGAAAACCTCGCTGCAAAAACAGAAGCGGCAAATGACAACCTGGCCGCGGAACTGAAACAAATAAAGAGCGAATTGACCACGGAAATGAGGGCAGCGAACGACAGTCTGGCCACGGAAATGAAGGAGGCGAACGGGGTCCTCGCCGCCAAATTTGAGGAACAGTTGGCCGGCATGAGGGATGACGTCACGAACCTGGGCAAGCGGATGGGTCAAGTAGACGACCGCCTTAATGATTTAGAGAAAAAGCCGACACCAACGCCAAGACCCTGAACGCCGTGGTGGAAGACGTAGAAGACCTTGCTAACCGCGTTAACAACCTGGAGGGAAAGGCCGACAGCAGCGTCAAGTCCCTGAACGCCATGGTGGAGGACGTCGTCGGCAGGAAGCTGAAGGATTTGAAGGCCGACTCGCCGGGACGCGACACAACATCTGCGCGCGTCAAACCTCCCAAGTATGACGGCGCGTCAACGTTTGAGGTCTTCCGCCGCCAGTTCGACACAGTGGCCAGGCACAACGGATGGTCACCGGAGGAGGAGGCCACACAGTTAATTGCCAGCCTACAGGGAAGAGCCGCGGAAGTCCTAAACGCGGTGCAGACGACGGCGGCGCCCAAGGACATCTGGGAAGCCCTGGAGGATCGCTTCGGGAACCACCGCTTAGCCGCAGCATACCGCAGCCACCTAAAGGCAAGGTCACAGCAGCCGGGGGAGACGCTGCAGGAGTTCGCCATTGCGATCGAGCAGCTGGCTAGCAAGGCCTTGGTTGACCTGCCACTGGAGTTCGTATCCCGGGAAGCCGCCTACAATTTTGTCGACGGGGTACGGGACACAGAGATTCGTCAGCGCCTAATGCTCGGGGAGTATAAAACAATCCACGAGGCGCTGACAGCGGCATTAAGGATGGAGGCGGCCAAAATAACATCCATCCCGACGTCGAGAACGAGGAGTGTCCGCTACGCCGGAGACAGAAGACCAGCTGAGGGACGCCGGCGAACACCTAGTGGCCTGTGTTGGGGGTGTGGACAGCCCGGACACCTGCAGAGAGACTGCCCACACCAGGATCAGCAGCCGGAAAACAAGTAAGGGCCGTCGTGGAGAGGGGCACGTCGGCGCCATTACCACCATCCCCTCGAGTGACACTGCGCGCCGTCAGCCGGCGTATGGATGACAGCCTCATCGCGGACGGTTGGGTAAGAGGGAAGCCGTGCCGCGTGCTAGTGGACACCGGGGCGGCCGTGACCATCATCAGACCTGACGTGGCGAAGGGTTTACCGACAAGGAAGCCAAGCCGGCCATACCAGCTTGTCACGGCATCGGGCGACACCTTGCCTGTGGAGAAGGAGGCCCTGCTGGAGCTGAACTTGGGACGGAGTGCCGTGCGTCTGTGGGTGTTCGTCGCGAAGGTGGCTGAGGAGGTGATCCTGGGACTGGATGCCCTCAGGAGCCATGAGGCGACGGTCGACGTCGGCAAGAAGGTCCTGCGGCTTAACGGAGAAGAGGTTATACTCCGTCAACCCGAAGAGGGCCTTGGAATGTGCAGGGTCGTCTTGGACGAAGACGTGGTTGTTCCCGCGAGGAGCGAGGTGGTGGTGACGGCGCGACTGGAGGGCCAGAGAACCAGGAACATGATGCTGGACCAGAAGACGCCTGTACACGGACTGTGTGTAGCCAGGACATTGCTGCCGTGCCGAGAGGAGGTGCCAGTGAGACTGCTAAATCCAACGGACACCGATCTCGACGTCCAGGCCGGGACGGAGTTGGGAACGTGCGAGCCCGTAGTGAGCGTAACAGCAATCGACAAGACACAGGAGCCGGCGCCGAAGCAACACCTGGGGCCCCGGCTAGAAGGCTTACTGGAGAGGGCGGCCGACCACCTGACCGCAGAACAGCTGGAGAAGGTTCGACAACTACTGAGGCGATACGAGCGCGTCTTCAGCCAAGGCGATAGTGACTACGGCCGCACGTACAAAGTGCTTCACCGCATCGACACCGGAGACGCCCGGCCTATTCGGCAACCACATAGACGCGTTCCGCTGGCGAAGCAAGGGGCGGTACGAGACATGCTGGAGGACATGAGATCCAGGGGAGTGATTGAAGAGTCTGACAGCCCTTGGTGTTCCCCTGTAGTCTTGGTGACAAAGAAGAACGGCGAGCTGCGCTTCTGCGTAGACTACAGGAAATTGAACGCCGTCACCCGGAAGGACTTTTTTCCCTTACCCCGGATTGACGACACCCTGGACACGCTAGCTGGTGCACAGTGGTTCTCGACCCTGGACCTGAAGTCGGGCTACTGGCAGGTAGCTCTAGACCCGAGAGACAAGGAGAAGACTGCATTCTCGACGGGCCAAGGGCTCTGGCAGTTCACGGTTATGCCCTTTGGCCTCTGCAACGCACCAGCTACCTTCCAGCGCCTTATGGAGTCAGTGATGAGAGGGCTGACTTACGATGCCTGCCTGCTATACCTGGACGACATCATCATCGTCGGGAAGACTTTTGAAGATCACCTCGAGAATCTGAGTAAGGTGCTACAGAGACTGCAAGCGACCAACTTGAAGCTGAACGCGAAGAAGTGCCAGCTCTTCCGCAAGGAAGTTAACTACTTGGGCCACATAGTCTCGGCAACCGGAGTGGCCACAGACCCGGAGAAGACACAGGCTGTGAGAGATTGGCCTCGCCCAAAGGATAGGAAAGAGTTGCGCAGTTTCCTGGGGCTGTGCAGTTATTACCGCCGCTTCATAAAGGGGTTCTCCAACATCGCAAAACCCCTCACCCGCCTGACGGAGGAACACCGGCCTTATGTGTGGACAGAGGACGCCGAAAACGCTTTCCAGCACCTAAAGGAGACCCTGTGCAGTGCTCCAATTTTGGGTTTCCCACAACCGGGTGGCGCCTTCATTGTGGACACCGACGCCAGCGACCATTGCATTGGAGGTGTCCTGTCGCAGATCCAGGACGGCCATGAGCGGGTGATAGCCTATTACAGCAAGACGCTATCCAAGGCAGAGAAGAACTACTGCGTCGCCCGACGGGAGTTACTGGCGGTAGTAAAGACATTGGAGCACTTCCACAAGTACCTGCACGGTCAGCCATTCCACCTGAGGACTGACCATTCCGCCCTAACCTGGCTATTGACCTTTAAGAACCTGGAAGGCCAGACAGCACGTTGGGTCCAAAGGCTGCAGGAGTACGACTTCACCTCGGAACATCGTAGAGGGAAGAGCCACGGTAACGCAGACGCCATGTCCCGAAGACCCTGTCCAGAAGAGTGCGGCCAGTGCACAAGATTGGAAGAGAAGGAGCGTGCCGCAGCAGTCCGAGTAGTTGTGGCAGTGCCTGCTGAAGGCTGGGATAGCGCAGGCCTGAGGAGGGAGCAGCTGGCGGACGCAGACTTGGGGCCACTCTTGAGGGAAGTGGAGGCAGGGATGAGACCAACCTGGGAGGACATCGCACCGAGGAGCGCCACCTACAAGTCGTACTGGGCCCAATGGGACTCGTTGAAGACCAGAGAGGGCGTGCTGTTCCGGGTATGGGAATCACCCGATGGGAAGACGCAGAGAGAGCAGTTGGTACTTCCCCGGAGTAAGGTCCCGGAAGTCCTGGAGGAAGTGCACACCGGGACTTCGGGAGGACACCTGGGAGCGAACCGAACGATTGACAAACTACGGCAGCGCTACTACTGGCTGAGGCTCCGAGCAGATGCTGAGAGATGGTGCCGTCAGTGTCACGTGTGCGCGGCGAGTCGTGGCCCCCAGACGAGGAGCCGGGGTCGCATGCAGCAGTACAACGTTGGAGCGCCATTCGAACGGATCGCCGTTGACATTGCTGGACCGTTCCCAGTTTCCGACCGAGGCAACAAGTACCTGATGGTGGTCGTGGATTACTTCACCAAGTGGCCGGAGGTGTATGCCATCCCAAACCAAGAGGCAAAGACAATCACAGACTGCCTCGTGGAGCAAGTGTTCTGTCGATTTGGGGTGCCGTTAGAGCTACACAGTGACCAGGGTACCAACTTTGAGTCCAACCTAATGAAGGAGGCACTACAAAGGCTTGGGGTGAACAAGACTCGCACTACGCCTCTACATCCCCAATCGGATGGCATGGTCGAAAGGTACATCAAGACCTTAGAGGAACACCTGAGGAAAGTTGTGGCCAGCCATCAGCGAGACTGGGACGTCAAGGTGCCACTGTTCTTGCTGGCCTATCGCTCGTCTACACACGACACAACTTGGATGACGCCAGCCAGCTTAATGTTCGGCCGAGAGTTACGCCTCCCTTGTGACCTGGCTTTTGGAAGCCCTCCGGAAGCGAAACAGCCAGCGAACGAGTATGTGGAGAACTTGGTGGACCATCTCCACGACATGCACGAGATGGCTCGCCAGAACATCCAGAAGGCGAGCGACCGCATGAAGACCAGGTATGACAGGCAAGCCAACAGCCAAGGGTTCCAGCAAGGTGACCTGGTCTGGTTGTACCGTCCTACCCGGATCAAGGGACGCTGCCCGAAGCTCCAGCAGCCATGGCAAGGACCGTACCGGGTGGTGAAGAGGATTAACGACGTGGTCTACCGCATCCAGAAGGTTCCCCGAGGAAAGATGTTGGTGATGCACCTGGATCGACTAGCCCACTACGATGGTGCTGTTCGGGACGACCAGCCTTGAGGAGGGAGCAGTGTCACCCAATTAGCGGAAGGTATAACGGCACAGCTGTGAGGAAACGAAAAGGAGCGGAGCCACGCCTCCCATTAGTGTCTGTCACTAACCGAGGGGTGGTTAAATGAATGTCACCCGTCCCTGGATGTTTCTCTCCCCTTCTCCCATCACCGGGAATATTCGCCTGAAAACTAGAAAAGCCGAGAATACGGCGAGATGCCTATAAAAAGGGTTTCAGAGAGACAGTCAGTCAGTGTTTGACGTGCTAGCGCCGTGTTAATGAACGAGAAGACTGTGTGTAATTGTGTACGTGCATCTGAACGGTAACGGACGAACTGGTGAATCGTAATTGGTGTATTACGTAATTTTGTGTAATTGGCAAGTGTTCAACTGTAAGTCGGTGGAAATAAAGAACATTGTTGAGTTTGTGTAATTGGACTTTTCATTTCACGAACCCACAAAGTCACAATATATTCCCATGTACTAGCCTTCATAGCTAGTAGAAGGTGTTCTAGATCACCAGGCGCCCCTACCGAGGTTGTTCGGTAGCCTTCCGCTTTCGGGTTGGCGTGCGTAAGTGGCGTATCCACTTCCACTCGTCTTGTGTTTACGAACCAGATGGGGGTCTTGTTAATCTTTAGGTCTTGCCCTACTGGAAAGAGCCACGGAGGCGCCGGTGCCCTTCGGGAACAGCTCGGTAACTCCCTGGTATAAGAGGGAGGTCAGCGACAGCTGCCTGTGTAGACCGTACTCTTAATGTCTTAATGTCGTAACCGTGTTTGTAGCACATCTGGTTTCGGAGATATGGAAAAATAAGACGCAGGAATAGAAAAAAAAGGGAATCATTAACTTCTAGTGAAAAAAACCACACACACACACACACACACACACACACACACACACACACACACACACACACACACACACACACACACACACACACACACACACACGTGCCAAAGCTGCAGTTGCATTTTGTACCCTGCATTCAGTAAAGTGGTGATCTTTTAAGAGCGCACACGTGCTTTTCAAGTTAGTAAATATACCGCTTAGCAAGCATAGAGCTGGTGCGCCTAGTAGTAACTGCGAAACAACTCATATAAGAGTTTAAATAAATAGGCTACAAATATTCCTGTTAATGCATAGGAAAAATATGTATGATGTTTAGAAAAAATTTGTTAATATGATCAGATTTTCGGTCTATTTACTTTCAAAATTTGTCCTCTCGTTAGATTATAAAATACATTTCCCTCGTTGCTGATTGTTCTCTGATCCATTCAGAATGTAGAACAACAAATGACACTTTTACCAGAAATTGAGCACTCAGCAGCAGAGGTTAACACCAAATAGGTTGGATTATCACTAAAGCTAATTATGAACAATTAAATCTGAAAACGACAGTCTGTTGTCCTAGCTTTACAAAAAGATCTAGGAACTCGGATAACATTTCATAGCAATGTTACTGAAATGTCTTGGTGTTAATACACTGCTCTATTATTTTCTTATAAAATACAAATAAACTGTATAATTTTAATAAAAGATAAATGTCGTTGCGTATGGTCTAGTAATTAAAAGTCTCTAAATAAAACAGAAATAAAATTGGACCTTCAGTAAGCGGTTTACGCATAATTGTCAACAAAAGGGCTAGACAAGTTATAGTCTGTCGCTCATTTTTTTAAAGTAATTTGAAAATTCTAAGTGACTGAAAATTGATATCAAGTTATATACCAAATATAGGTTTAAAGAATAAATGAATTAATTATTGTGCATATTCCAAATTTTTACAATTTACAACTTTTGGCTACATTTATTTGTCTTTACCTTGTTGCTACTTTGGCTTACATGACAACCTGGTCTTCTGCTCTGCCAGGTAGCTCTTAACCTCAGTGCCTCCTTGTTACTTATTTAGCCCCTTTCTCCCCCACCCACCTTCCTTTCTCATATTCTTTACATTTCTTGCCATTTTTCTCACCAATACACCTTACCTTCTTTTCCTCCTTTCCTGTTAACATTTTTATAGCTAGTATCCTCTTCTACACTCTCTCCCATTTTTCCTCCCAAACCTTCTTTCTCCATATTGCAACCTCCTTGCATTCTGTTACATAGAGTTCTATACTTCCTTTTCCCACAAACAGTTCACAAATTCCCTTTTCCCTAGCACTTATCTCTCTTAGAAATATTGTTCCTGAATATTTTTTGTAGACGATTTGGGTGTAACTACTGCGAACGAAATTGGTTAAAAAGGCAGTCTTTGAATTGGAAATTATATCAATAATTTATTTTAAAAATATGCTCAAAGCAATTATGATCCTTTAAGGAACTTCCATTAAAAGAACCAAAATTAATATCGGTAATTATGTAATGAAATAACTTACGTCATTTAATATTCTTGGTTATTATATATATATATATATATATATATATATATATATATATATATATATATATATATATATATATATATTACTTTGTTCTGTGCACAAAAGTAAACAAGTTAAATCAATGTAAAATAGTTACAAAATAAACTAAAGAAAGAAAAATAAAACTATAAAAACAGTTTCAATATTGTCCATGAGATTAAAGTATGGTCTCTCAAAGCTGTAGATGAAAGAAAACTCCAAAAAGACTTTCAAGAATTATAAAAGAGGTATTATCAGGGCCGTATCCCTAAAAAAAGTGGGGGGACGCACACCTAAAAATTTTCCAGGTGCTGGAGAACTGATCAGAACTCTGCAACTGTAGATTCGCCTTTCTGCTTTGGTTGTCATCAGCATGAGTATGACTTTTTATCCATTCTTTAATGTAATCCTCTGGGTTCTACATATGTACTGGAGGTTCGTTAAGTCATAAACATTATTTGAATGTATATATTTTGTATGTTTTAGTATTCTGAATTTTAAATTAAGAAAGGTACTCAATTAAAAGTTATAAATAATATTATTAGTAAGCGGACTGCGTCCCCCTCCGAAAAGTAGTGGGGGGGACGGCGTACATCCGCGTTCCTCCTGCACTATGGCCCTGGGTATTGTCAATTCTCACTTAAATTGGAGCATAGAAATGTTATTAGAATAAAGTGAAGAAATAAATGCTTGACTCATTTAAATCGAATAAATAACAATATCAAAACAAACGACGAACTGGCCTGAGGTAGAAGGTTTGGGCTAGCATGAAAAAGTTAGTGACACTAGTCATTGTTCAAGACGCAATGTACCTATTTTGAAGGGCCGCAATATTTTGACTGTGCAAAGGTAGCATAATCATTAGTCTTTTAATTGAAGGCTGGTATGAATGGCTGAACGAGGTAAATTCTGTTTTATATTAATTGAAATTGAATTTAGAATTTAAGTAAAAAGACTTAAATATTATTAAGGGACGAGATATGAACTGAATATTATCATTAATTATTATTTATAAGGCGATATTATTAATAAATGGAATAATGTAGGAGGACAGTACCGATTATATGCTTCTGAACCTCCAAATTATAAACCATACCAGATGAAAAGTTGAGAAATCCGAAAATTACATTTTTATATGCAATTAAGAAATTTTCACTAAAATAACCATTAAATATTAATACAACTTCATATTTAAATTCACTTACAATAGAAAACAAGCTAACATGTTCTATGGCAATATTGGAAGCGTCTGTTTAATAAAGTGCACCAGAAGCACTCAGTAAAATAATTTTTATCCTTCTGATGGAGGAAAGGATATCTATAGTCAAGGGAAACGTTCGAAATAAGGCATAAGAGACCTCTATGTGTATAGTTCTTTAGTAGTAGGAACCGAAAAGGAATAAAATAGTAGCCAGCCTGTTTATTTTATGTTGCTCTTTTTTTACTCCAAGTATCGGAGAAACTAAACGACATTTTCTTTTGTTTATGTAATGCTTTAAAGATCGATCCAATTAGAATTACTTAATGAACATAAATGGTTGCTTCCCTGAGCTGAATGCAATTAGTTTAAATGATGAGATGTGGTAACGTTGGCACAACTGTTTCTCCAACTTGTTGTGATCACGAGATTCATATGTATTAGATGACCATGATGAAGCAATATATTACTCCCGCAGTTTCATCTATGTACGTCTTCTGCCACGGATGTAAAAAGGTGGCCTCATGCTGCCCATAAATCTAGCGAGCAGGACCATTAGGTTAATCTGACCCGTGCGCTATTCCCATGTTGCAGATTTCCTACCCACTCTTCTCCAGCATTATGCCAGCAACTTGCTAATAGTCTGTGTAAGAACATGCAGGAATATGTTCAATTCCCTTGCCTAGGCTCTTTCCTGGATTGCTGCTTCTAACCATTTTGCAGCTTAACAGATTCCCAGCAATTTAAAAGAATATTCTTGGCAGCTCTGCCAGTAATATTGACCCATTACATTAAAATATGTTCAAATATATAAATATATTTCATATACATATATACCCTGCATAAATTAATTAGGTAAAAACTAATCAAACGAGAAAAGCCAAAGGAAGTACACCACTATATGTACCTTCTTTGTTAACCTACCATTCATTGTATTTTCTTTTATGTTCTAAGTAAAAGTACCTGCAAGTACTTAAGTACTTACAGACTACGAAGGAAGTTTTTATTTTACTCCACTCAAAAATTCGATGTTGGTATTTAACCGCAATTACATTTTTTGAACGTCTGAAACAAAAATAGGCCCGTGTTTCTGTGAACATAACTAAAACTGAAATGTCGATCAAATGCAAAACTTGGTACGTATTTAAGTAGTCCATCTTTCAATCACGAAGATTTTCAAGAATATTTTCCCACCCTAAACTAACGTTTATATAGACATTTTTTCCAAGAATTTTTATTTTGTCAAATGGATATAACAAGAATGATTAAAATACAAGGGGCGTCCAAAAAGTAAGTTCTTTTTCAATTTACTTCCGCTTCAGCGCTGCGATCGCAGTTCCTCACATGCGCGGTAGACGCTCTGTATTGCTTGTTTACAATGTCGGTGTTGATTGAAAATCCCGCCGCTTATGAAATGAGATCTGTGATTCGTTTTCTGAATGGTAGGAAAGTTAAACCAATTGAAATTTATCGGCTGTCAAAAGGTGTTGTGTTTCTTCACGACAACGCACGACCACACACTGCAAATGCAACGAAAAACATCCTACAGGAATTTGGCTGGGACATGTTTGACCATCCTCCGTACAGCCTGACTTCTTTCCTAGCCACTTTCATCTGTTTTTGCATCTCAAATCTTTCCTTGGCGGTCAACACTTCAACAATGATGAAGAGCTGAAAGAATGTTTCCAACTGGTTGAAGACACAGGCGGCAATCTTCTATGAAGAAGGTATACAAAAATTTGTGCCTCGCTATGACAAATGCGTGCAAAATTTTGGCAGTTATGTGGAAAAGTAGTTTAAGAGTTGTAGAATTTTGCGCAATAAATAATTTTTCTGTATCTGTACACAATTTAATTGTATTACCAAACAGAACTTACTTTCTGGACGTACCTCGTAGTATATGTATAAGATATTCTTATGATAAATTAAATCCACGAGGTTGGTCTGAAAAGCTTCAGACCTCAACATGAAGATAGCAGCACTCGTAAATAAAAGCTAGGGATTTTGTTATCCATCTGTTGACAGTTACTCACCAAAGTTTCAACCATTTTGCACGCTCATTTGTTATGTAACAGTCATTTGAGTGAGTTGATGTGAGTGTTTTTATAAAAATGAACAAAATCTAATATCGAGCTGTCTCTAAATATTTGTTCTTGAAAGACAATTCGCCTAAGCAAATCAAAGGTAAATTCGATTCTGTGACTCTGCACCATCATTTACCACAGTCAAATTTTCGGCAGCTGAATTTAAACGTGTAATTCGGTGTAATAAAATATACCGTCCTGTAATATGTATTTTAATATTATTGTAAACTAAAACGCTTCCACTAATGTGTTTATATTAAATTTCCTATGATGTTTGTCAGCACACCCATAATGCAAGAAACATTTACTAAAGAGAAAAGCTAAATGCTCTTTTGTTTCTAATTTCGAGATACAATAACGTAGATATGCTATGGAGAATAAAATATAGACTTTTTGTTGTTTTCTTACGAAATTCTACTGCCAGCTTTATTTATGGCAGTTATAAGAATGTTAACAGAATGCGTATTAAAACATAACAATGATGGGATTCTAATAGCATGCAAGGCAGATATTTTGGTGAGTAAATATTTAAGTCATCGCAGATAGCAGTATAATTCTGAAACATTTGAATAAATTCAAATACTTCTGCAAATGAGGAATCAACTGAGAGGAATATGTATATGAGAAGCTTACAGGAATTCTGATATGAACGTATCAGCTGAGCAGGTGAAGTGTGATTGAAATATCGACGTCAAATGATTGAAAAAGGTAAACGAATAATCTACGTCGAGATTGAAGCATCCTTGGGAACATGTATGAGCACAGTGTGAAAAATTCTTCCCTCCCCAATGCCATCAACCTGTTTGGTTTCCACGTAATTTAACAAGAATAGGAAAAAAAGAAAGCTGATTATGGTTGATGCTGGACGGAGTATAAATTACTAATTATAAACGGTACCTAATCATCTTCAAGTGAAAGTTTTTCACCTTGTTATGGTTCCTCTTGTTATATCCTCAAAGAACATAATTTTGAAAGAAAAAATGGATTCGATATAAATTATAAAGTAAGCGTTAACATTTTAGATGTTTTGAAATACACTTATTTAATTTTAATAACATTATTACTCATTAATATTTTCAAAACACTGCATCATTCCAAAGTATATAGTGAAATGTGATTTTCTTCTTTATTATTCCTTAAGGATATTATTATATTATTATATTATAATATTAAGATTATTAATATTAGGGATATTATTATATATTTATTATTCCTTAAGACCTCTAATTATTCTTGTTTTCTGTTTTATTTACTCTGAATAAACATACTTATGGAGGCACAAACATAAAATCCGCAAACCTCTGCGCCACCAACACCAAAGCCCTATTACCTACCTTGACTTGTATTCTAGAAAATAATGGAATATTGTAACCGTATTTCAGTTTACAGTGCAATGAAGTGCAAGTAACTTAAATTATAGTCAATTTTGATCTATATGAAGCTTTTCTAGGGTAGCGCTAATCTCCCTTGCCTTCGATGGTTATGCTATTTTCACTTCTGAATCATTGTACTTTGGTACCGTGTTAGCATTTTTTTTTTTTTTTCATCTTTTCGCATAAGGAAGCCTGAACAGAGTGACCATGCCTCGCGGATTTACTCTTTACCTAGATGTACTAGGTGGTGAGTTTCCAAACAATTGTAAGACAATTTAGGGACTGATTACCTACACGCTGTTTCATTAGCTTATCGTAATCGAGTCGCTTTTCCTTTCCAAATCAAAGGAACCTTAGCATCAAAAACAAATTCCAGAGTATTGCATCTTTTGTTACATCATGCCTTACAGCTGAACATCCCAAATTTCTTCTTCTTCTTCTTCTTCTTCTTCTTCTTCTTCTTCTTCTTCTTCTTCTTCTTCTTCTTCTTCTTCTTCTTCTTCTTCTTCTTCTTCTTCTTCTTCTTCTTCTTCTTCTTCTTCTTCTTCTTCTTCTTCTTCTTCTTCTTCTTCTTCTTCTTCTTCTTCTTCTTCTTCTTCTTCTTCTTCTTCTTCTTCTTCTTCTTCTTCTTCTTCTTCTTCTTCTTCTTCTTCTTCTTCTTCTTCTTCTTCTTCTTCTTCTTCTTCTTCTTCTTCTTCTTCTTCTTCTTCTTCTTCTTCTTCTTCTTCTTCTTCTTCTTCTTCTTCTTCTTCTTCTTCTTCTTCTTCTTCTTCTTCTTCTTCTTCTTCTTCTTCTTCTTCTTCTTCTTCTTCTTCTTCTTCTTCTTCTTCTTCTTCTTCTTCTTCTTCTTCTCTTCTTCTTCTTCTTCTTCTCTTCTTCTTCTTCTTCTTCTTCTTCTTCTTCTTCTTCTTCTTCTTCTTCTTCTTCTTCTTCTTCTTCTTCTTCTTCTTCTTCTTCTTCTTCTTCTTCTTCTTCTTCTTCTTCTTCTTCTTCTTCTTCTTCTTCTTCTTCTTCTTCTTCTTCTTCTTCTTCTTCTTCTTCTTCTTCTTCTTCTTCTTCTTCTTCTTCTTCTTCTTCTTCTTCTTCTTCTTCTTCTTCTTCTTCTTCTTCTTCTTCTTCTTCTTCTTCTTCTTCTTCTTCTTCTTCTTCTTCTTCTTCTTCTTCTTCTTCTTCTTCTTCTTCTTCTTCTTCTTCTTCTTCTTCTTCTTCTTCTTCTTCTTCTTCTTCTTCTTCTTCTTCTTCTTCTTCTTCTTCTTCTTCTTCTTCTTCTTCTTCTTACTTCTTCTTCTTCTTCTTCTTCTTCTTCTTCTTCTTCTTCTTCTTCTTCTTCTTCTTCTTCTTCTTCTTCTTCTTCTTCTTCTTCTTCTTCTTCTTCTTCTTCTTCTTCTTCTTCTTCTTCTTCTTCTTCTTCTTCTTCTTCTTCTTCTTCTTCTTCTTCTTCTTCTTCTTCTTCTTCTTCTTCTTCTTCTTCTTCTTCTTCTTCTTCTTCACTTCACGGCATGGGCAGGGTGCCCGTTCCGTCTCAGTATAATTTCTCCTTCCATCTCTTTTTAGGTCTACCGACATCTCTCTTTCCTTGTGGCTGATATTGGAATGCAATCTTAGGCAGTCTTGTTTCGGACATTCTTTGTATATGCTGCACCATCTCTTTTGATATTTTTCAATTTTGCTACTTATCGAGTCTACGTTGAGTTCCTTTCTTATGTCTTCATTCCTTATTCTATCCAACCTTGTACATTCCTTTGTTTTCCTTAAAAAGTTCATCTCTGCACTTTGAATTTGGCTTTTCATTTTCTTCGTGAGTACCCATGCCTCACTTCCATAAAGTAGTGCAGGGACTGCCATTGTTTTGTACAAATTTAATCTTGTATCTCTTCTTGTTTTATTTCTCAACGTTCTATGCACTGTTCCACATATCATTTGGAATGTTGCAAGCTTTTTGCTCACATCTCTGTCTGTTTTCATCATATAATTAAGATTACATCCTAAATAGCTGAATTCTATTAGTTGTTCTAGTGGTTTGTTGTCTAATATTATTTTTGATCTTATATGTTGGTTTCCCCTTAGATATTTCCGTCGCTATTTTAAGATCATACTGTTGGCATACTTGGTTCAAGCGGTGTAGTGCATATTGTAATTTAGCCTCCGTTTCTTGTATTAAAACCACGTCATCTGCATATAGTAAAATATTTAAAACTTTGTTCTTATTTATTTTTATTCCTGATTTAATAAGGCTTTTCCAATTTTGGATGATGTCAATTACATATATATTTAAAAGAGTAGGTGATACACTGCACCCTTATCTTACGTCTCTATTAATTAAAATTGGTTTGGTTTTATGAACTCCTGTGTTTATTATTATTTTGGAGTTGCTATGCATATGGCTCCTCTTTTGCACCACCATTGCCTACTTGACCCTTGCGAGTATTATAGATACTATTTTTGATCCGGGGTGCTCCTAGCATCATGTCAACATACTCTGTCAGTTTCATACAAGTGAGGGTCAGTCATGTCTTTGCGCTTGGCAGCTGACTTCAATAACCTGAACCTGTTCAGTGGCGTATAAACGAGGTACATACTTATGTACTTGCAATAGTTTATTTTGAGACATTTTTTTCCTATTCAGGCTTATTTATGAACTTACTTGCAGCCTGAAATTAGATTATGTTGTATTTAGTTCTGTCTAGTCATCAGGGTATGTCCTGTGCCATGGCGTAGCGGGCTAAGGTAGCATGCCTTGGTCCCTGACCACGGAAAGCGGCCCGGGTTCGATCCCACCCATGTGTTGGGGATTTTAGGTCCCGGGTAGAGGACCGGTGCCTACTCAGCATCGTGAGGAAAGTAAGTAGCTTACGCTAGGTAAGCGGCCCTGGTCACGGAAAACAACGTTCCGGCTGGGGGATGCCGAGATGCTGACATCTACTCCTGTATCGGATGGATGATCGCTTACCTCTGCCGCGCGTAAGTGGGCGTGAGACCGGCAGTCGAGTTGGTAGGCCTTGGCCCTCTAAGGACTGTCACGCCAGTGGTTAAGCTTATTTTAACTCATGAGGGTAGCGTCATTATATTTTTTACTAATAATAAGGTTTGAGGATTATTGATTAGAAAGTTCGGGGTTATTGAAATAATTGTTAGTTTACTTACTGTACAGAACATAAATTAAGAGAAAGGGAAATACTTCTGTTTGGAGCAACTTAATGAGAGACTTGATATGTGCTTCTCTTTCATCCATTTCAGATGCTGATCTAAGACCTACAATCTGTAAAATCAAACCTAATTAGGATTGAAATTGTATTAATCCTCTAAACCTTCACCTAAATTTTGATATATCAATCAAATATTTAAGTTTCATTTGAACTTGACGTTTTCTAAATTTTGCGCAAGATAGAACCCTGAGACCTCCAATTAAAATCAACTGTGTACCAATTTTATCATTTGTGTACAAATGCAACGAAACTTTTATTGCCATTGCGTAATTTTTTCCCTATTCCTAAAATGTAACACATTTCAGCTTCATTTACCTTTTTCTTAGAATGTATTTTCACAGATGTATGAGATTTCACATACTATACCTATAGATTGATGTTTAAACTATTATCTGCCTAACAGCTTGTGGCCTCCCTTCGTCTCATCCCTTCCCCCCGGGGGGTTGGTGATGGTAACTCACAATAGATCCCTCCCGAGTCCAATGGGCGAGGTGACCGCATCCGTTCTTGGAAATCACATCAGCATCACATTACAAACACAAGATATACAAAACTAAGCCAAATAATTCTGTAGGCTTTTAATGCTTATCAATTGGATTATTTTACATTAAAATTATCCAGAAACGCTTTGCAATATTTAAATACATTACTCTGAGAACTTTCATATTTTACAACGTCACTAACTGTAAATGTGAGAAAATGTATGAATATTTAAATTACTCTAGAAACACCTTATTCGCAAGTACAACTTAAAGGTTTTGCTCCAAAATGTTTATTACTATTATGTAACATATATGGTTGACAGCTGCCACGGATTTCTAGAATTCCCGGAATGCGTTGCTTATTCACTCGGAAACTAATGTTTAAAAAATTTGGTGTTGTTATAACTAATAACTTAAAACTGAGGAAAGTATGCATATATCATCTTTGGTTTACAAAAACGGCGTAGTTGTGAGTGTGCTATTCTCTAGACGGCTTTAATGAGAGTATAGTAAACCGCTTTAGGAATGAAGATAAAATATCCTTCAAACTTAAACTACTTCACTAGAGATTTAGTTATTAATATTTTTAAAAATAAAAAATGCTTAAAAATAATACATTTGTATATAAGTTTTAACTTATGAGCACTTTTATTCTCAAAATCTCTTTTCCTATATTATTTTCTTTTCTCCTGAATCATAATGAAAAGATATAAATTCCTTGCATTTATTCATGAATTTTTATTCAATTACACGTCTTAAAATATTCTGTACTCAGGTTATTTTCTCTACTCGCCCATATACTGGCTATTCTTGAAAATATTAATCATTTATCTACTTCATCGGGACAGTCATTAACAGAAATTGTCTTCCCGCTTATTTCTCTGTAGCTACAAAGAGAATGGGAGAATATAATAAGTACTAGGTGACAGTCAACCGGATTGTGTCGCCTTTGAAATTTAATTCTTACTGCATATCCGAGAGAGAGAGAGAGAGAGAGAGAGAGAGAGAGAGAGAGAGAGAGAGAGAGAGAATATAAGGTGTGCGTAAAGTCTTTTCCACATTACAACTTTCTATAGAATGAAAACTATTACAGCTATAATTGTGTGGTACATGGCATATGACAAATGAGATCTTAAACTTTTGTTTTTTGATTTTCTTCTGTTTGCTTTTGGTGTAATCTAGCATGTCGTCAAACCAAGAGAAAACACAATATGTTTTATTCTGATATATTTATTGTACATATTCCAAAATTCTACAATTTATAAATTTTGGCTACATTTGTTTGTTTTTACCCTGTTGCTACCTTGGCTTACATGACACCCTGGTCTTCTGCTCTGCCAGGTAGCTCTTAACCTTCATGCCTTCTTGTTACTTAATTAGTCCCATTCTTCCCCCTCATCTTCCTTTCTTATATTATTTACATTTATGGCCCATTTTTCTTTTGCTTTCTGCAAGAACTCACCGATACTTCTTACCTTCTTTTCCTCCCTGCCCGTTAACATTTTTAAAGCTATGGTACCATGAGACACAGTCACTTATTATTGTTCAGAGGAAGTTCAGGAGGGAACTTGGACGGGCACCGCCCAGTTACAAATCTATCCTTGGTTAGTACACAAAGTTTAAGGACACTGGAAGGTAACCTCCCGTAACCAGGATTAAGCTTTTCACATTGAACATCTTGGCAACATGCAACGGTTACTGGGAGTGGAGAATTAAGGAGGCTTTGGCCATTTCCTCCGAGAGGAGCACGCTTAATCGTGATGCTGGATTTCAGTTCAGCTCCTCTTGGAATCCGGCCTTAAAAATGGTAGTCCGTCGATTTTAGAAGTAAAGATCAATACAGCTGGATAATCAGGTTAATTAGTTACGTTTTTTTGACACAATTTTCTATACTCACGCCATCTCCTGACCTGGCATTTAATTTACTGAAAACAGTCTTTTGTTCAGTAATGCGAATTTTGATAGTGTTTTGTCCTTGTTTATATTGGTGTTATATCCAGTGTTTCATTTGTGGTTTTAACATTTTATAAATATCCTGATAATGGGAAAGATGCACACTCCCGAAACGTCGATATCTAATCGTCTTATCAGGTGGCTTGTTGGCCGAGAAGAAAGTGAGCATATTCGTCACCAGGAAAGCTTCAGGTCTTAATATGTTTTCCTATTTAATATAGTAATAGAAAGAGATGAAAAAATGTTTAGTCTGAATACAGAAATTAAGGATTTGAAAATGAAATTAACGTGTGTTTTAAGCTACGAAGCCACATAAAAGAGATTTTATTTTTATTCACAATTTCTATTCTAGGTACTGTAAGGTTTTACACTAAGCAAACACTAGATTTGGATATCTAGGTTTTTGTACATCTAATACAGTGAAATAGTTTAGCAGAGTAAAATTGTAACGTTATATTCACCTTTTGTTATTCATTGTTCCCTTAAACAAGTCATTTGCAGAGAACACATTAACTATAGTTGGAAACAATTCCGGTGTCCTTTTGGAATTCTCGAGCCAGCAAGTCATAACTTTACAAAAAGCGTTGGGAGTAACTTGCCTCTGTTTCTGGCCCATATATTCCGAAATGGAGGCGTGTGGTTAAAAAACCGAGTAGAGCGAGAAAGACGACCAATCTAAAAAATATATATGTCACTGACTCTGTAAAAATACGTATATTCTGCGGTGTAATGTATAGTTAAAGCTATAACTATTGATATGTAGGGTTATGGAGATATACAGTATAGGCATATAATAGAATGGCATGACTCGCTATAAATGGAAAATATTGCAAACTCTACTTTTTTTAGGCTGGGGAAGGAGAGGGAGGCTGGAGATAAAAATGTGTGGGAATGATAATTATTGTGAAATAGTGTGTCAGTTGTTTCGGGCATCGTTATTGTTGATGGACTATCCCGTGCGGTGACCGCTTCGCTGGGAAAATGCTTTAATTCATATATGTGGTGGGGGCGCACCAAGCAGTCGCCCAGTTGCATTAATTTAAGTGAGGAGAAGAGAAAATATAAAGGGAGAGAAGGGAGGGTTCTATAACCGGATGATCATTATTTCGCTCTTTCTCTCTGTATGCGCTAAGAGACACGATCTGTGTTATGTATTTTCGTTATAATATTGTTCCGACATGTTTTCGTTTGTCTTTTTTGTAACCGCGTTACTTTTCGAAAGGTATATTTGCATATTTTTAGCGAGCGTCCTCATAAATATACTTGGCGAGATATAAACCAATTACACTCCTGGTACGTGTTGTGTTTGCAATTCTTCATGCGTTGTTACACGCATCTAACACAATTCTAAACGGACCGGGAGGAGGGGGGTGCACCAGGACACATCTGTATTAATAAACGCCACTAGGGGAAGGGGGTAGAGTTATGTCGTCTCGATCTCCAACACAAAGAATTACTGCATCCGTTTCCGCTAACATCTAAATGTGAAAAGCGCAGAAAGTATCCCCTTCCCCTAAATTTTTACCGCTTTTAAACGATATTTTAGCGTTCGTTATGCGTTATCCAGCAATTACAAACATCGGTATGGTTTTACTTTTAAAATGAATGGTCACTTCATAATCACGTTTTGCTTATCTTGTTCCCTTGGAAAGGCTTCGCTTCACTGAATAAGGCGATATATCACGCAACAAACAAAACTGCTATTGTCCTTTCTGTCCCCTTCTGTCTGACATTTCTCCAGAAATAATTACAAATAACCAGCGCATTTTATTTCAATGTCTAGAACGAAGGTGCATTTTCCAAGGGCTCGTTAGAGTAATGAATCTTTCAATCGTTTTAAAAACAGAAATATCTTTGTTAGGATATGATCACACAAACAGAAACAATAGAAAAGTTGGGGATGTAAATTTTCAGCATAGCGTAAACGTAATGATATCTGCAATTCATCACTGAAATTTACTGAAAATATCGAGAAAATAACATTAGTATTGTGCATCTAAAACTTCATAAGTTATAATTACCTTTATTTTCACCTTTTATAGCGTTGTTATTTACTCATATATGCAATAAGGTAACATAATGTTTTTATATTCTAAAATACATTTTGCTGTATGTCGATGATATTATTATACAAGATAGAGAAGAGAATCTGCAGTGATCTGTGCACAGGTTACGCCAATTAGTCAAAGAATATAACTTAAAATTATCTGCAAAGAAAACGAAAATACTAATGACAAACTGTGGCAAATATCCTGTCAGATCGAAGATATGCATTAAAGGTATATGCTTAGAACAAATCTCCTACTGCAAATATTTAGGATGTGACCTGTGTTACTGTAGATAATAATATAGAAAACAAAAGTAATACATTCCAACACATTGTGGAGCAATAAACAGAACATTACAAAATAAAACAAGAGTGAGTGAGTGTGTGGTATTTTAGCGCCCGTCCACAGCGAGGTCATTTGGGCCCGTAATACAAGAAGATGTGGAAAACTAAAGTTCTGTAAGACAAAAGTTCTGTAAGAACCGAGTTCTGGTACATGGCTGCACCAGTGCTCACATATAGGAGTGTAGTGTGTAGTGTTTAACGTCCGCTTTTGCTACATATGGCACCGCAGGCGATGACACTGATGATACATGAGATGAAGGTGGAGCACCGGTGGAATGAGATGGCGGGGGAAACCGGAAATACCGGAGAAAACCCGCCCCAGCGCCGTGTTGTCCATGACAAATCTCACTTTGCGGTCGCCTGGGATCGAACTCGGGCCGCCTTGGTGAGAGCCAAGTGGTCTAACCGCTGAGCCACGGCGCGGCCCCACATATAGGAGTGAATCGTGGATATTAAGACAGAACGATAAAAGAAAGGTACAAGCTGCAGAAATCCGATTCTTAAGGAAGGTTTTAGCTTGCAGAGGGGATTGGGATTTTATCATCATCATCATCATCATCATCATCATCATCATCATCATCATCATCATCATCATCATCATCATCATCATCATCATCATCATCATCATCATCATCATCATCATCATCATCATCATCATCATCATCATCATCATCATCATCATCATCATCATCATCATCATCATCATCATCATCATCATCATCATCATCATCATCATCATCATCATCATCATCATCATCATCATCATAACATCATCATCATCATTATCATCGTCATCATCTTCTTCTTTTTCTTCTTCTTCACTCCATGGTTTGGGCATATCGCCCGTTCCGGCTTCATAGATCTCTCCAGCGTTTCCTGGGTCATCCTCTGTCTCTTCTTCCTTTTGGATTATAGTTTAGTACTGCATTTGGATATCTTCCATCCTCCATTCTTAATATATGTTCATGTCATTGTTGCCTTCATTCTGATATTTTGTCACGGATTGGTTCGGTTTCTAATTCCTTTCTAATATCCTCATTTCTTATTTTGTCCAATATTGTACAACCTTTAACACTTCTTAAAAATGTCATTTCTGCAGTCTGTATTTTATTTAAATTCTTTTGTGTTGGCACCCAGGTTTCGCTTCCATATAGTAAAGTTGGAATAGCCATTACCTTATACATTTTCATTTTTGTATCCTTTCTCACTCTGTTTTTAAAAGTTCTTTGGATTGTCCCCCATATTGCTCGGAATTCGTTTAATTTTTCTTCTATATCAGCATTGTTTCTAAAACTTATGTAACATCCTAAATATTTAAAACTCGATATTTGTTTTAATGTCTTATTTCCTAAAACAATTTTTGATCGCACATTATAATTTCCTTTAAAATCCATAATTTATGTTTTCTCTTCTGATATTTTAAAATTATACTTTTGTATTATATTATTTAGAACATACATTGATTTTTGTAGTTAATTTTCATTCCGATGAATCAGTATTTGGTAATCCACAAACAGCAGGGTATTAATATAAATACTTTCTTTTATTTTGATACCTGGGTCTACTAAAATCTTCCATTCATTTAGAACATCGTCCATATATACTAAAAGGAGTAGGTGATAAGCTATACACTTGTCTTAGTCCAGTATTGGTAGACATTTGTTCTGTTAACTTATCCGCGGTATCAATTCTTATAGTTGTATTTGTGTATATGCCTTTTATTGCATTAATAATATGTGGTGGGTAACCCTTACTCTCTAATATTTGCCACAGTTTTGACCTATTTATTCTACCAAAAGCCTTTTCCAGGTAAATGAATGCAATATGTGTTTCCAAATTCTTTTTCATTATTTTACATGGGATTTCATTAAGGAGGGTATTCAGTTCGTAGCCCCACATGCTGGAACCCTTTTTTTCCTATGCCCCCAATTGGGAACAACCCCGGAAGGAAGGATGAGGTAACGGAGACATAGGGCGGCCGATCCTAGGAGCCACGACAGTACAGAGGGCAGGATTTACTTGGATAGAGACCTCTCCCGACAGGTCAGGAAAACGAATACGCTCCCTGCACCGGGATGGCAATGAGCACAGCAGCCGAGCCCTAATGGTCCCAGGCAGGCGATCCGAGACCCAAAGAACCCTGGCTGGTGGTCCCGAAATAGTCCCAGCAGAGAAGCTGAGACCGACAACCGACCTACCGGAGGAGGAAGTAGTTTTCCTCAGAGCATATCATCCTGCCATGCACCGCCGATATTCCCGCCGACACTTCTACCCTGAAATAGACCACCAGGTGAGAGGTGATATGAAATGATAATGGACATGAAATGGAGGGACAGGAAATTCGGAGAATGTAATTAACCTACCCAGAATTCGCCTAGTGACCCGGGAAAACCCCGTAAAGCCCATGGGTCAGGTAGGTGGGCCACGGGAATCGAACGCAGGCCTCCCGAATGCAGGCCACAGACGAAACCGCCTGTCATCCCGCTCGGTTTTTTGCAAGGGAATATAAGATAATAAATGAGATTATACGGAAAGAGCTAAAGATATTTGAGCTAAATGAAAATATGCAGAATAAACAATATTGGAAATAAAATGTCTGCAGAATTAATAATAGATTATCACGAATCACATATAATTACATGCCTAGAGGAAAGGGGAGCACTGGACGCCCTAGGAAGAGATGGGTTAATTCATCGAGGGTGGAACAGATTTTTAGCCTCATCCCTAGCTGTAAAAAGAAGATTTTAAAATGTGATTTTTGAGAAAAATTTCTCAAATTATTTTTTTTCGTTGGAATTCTCCACAATAAGTAGTTAAAATTCATTTGTTCCAAAAATGTAACGTAAATAGAGAAAATTTCAACCATTGAAACTGTTAACATTTTTCTAGCTCTTAAAGGTTTTTGAGTAATTCATGGTTAAAGAAAACAGATGAACTAGCTAGAACTATATGATTAAATTAATTTTAATTTCTGTAAGCTGTGTAAGGATCAGGATGGAAAGATGAAGTCCTTAGCCTTTTCAGTTACGGTATTGATTTATCAACCTAATTGTACCTTTACCATACTAAAGTTATTTTCCTTGAGACTAAAGTTACAAATGGAAGGTCATGCAATGATTTAGAAATTTATAAATAGCACGTTTTTTTTAAAAAAAAAAATAGGGGGAAAAGATTACTGATTTAAGAGCTTTAGCATGTTTAAAACTTGGACTAGGACTATACTATACAATTTTAAACTTGAAAAACTAAAGAGGATAACGAAACGAAGCTTCAAACCCTTGAGTATTTAGGAAATAAATATCTTAGAATAAATTTACATTCAACACTGATTGTAAAAGTGTATAAATAGTTTTTCAATGGCGCATTTCCTTAATTTAGATACTCTGTGTCACGGAGCCTGTGTAGTTGTGGCTTGTATTTGATTTCCTGCTTTCTTGTGTGACATGAATTAGTTAGCACATTTGAACTTACTTTACGCTATGTTTTAGTGTGTTAACTAAAATTAATTTTGTCATATTTTCACATCACTCTAAAACACCCATAATTCTTGCTCCGTTCCTTTTGCTCTCATAGTTCGGTTAACAAAACTAGCTCTTCATCAGCTCAATTATATAGAATGGTAAAAATCTATCTAATTTATAGTGATCAAGTATTTTAAAGTTCCTGGTATGCCTGGAATTTTTAGTAATAAACTTATTCATATAGAATATTAGTAAAACCCAGTGTAGTGAAGAAACAGTTTGTTCGTACTATACTATCAATCCTAGCACAAAGCTACTATCATCTTGACATTGGATTGCTTCCCATTGGAACGCAGTTTCCGTGCATTTGTCATTTTACAGGAATTTTTTGTTACATGTGTTTCTGAAAGGTTGCAGCTTTTACTACCTCCAGTGGCGCAAATATGGATACGATGGCTCGGCAGACTCCTGACGTCATATTGAGCTTTTTTGGACGTTACTAGAAACCTCGAGAGTTCAACCACTACAGTTTCTCCCGAAATGATACAAGAAAACATTTAGCAAAATTTATTATTGAAGTACAAATACATTAACATTTCCTAAAGAAACTACTTCCAAATCATTCATTAATCACATTAGGTGGGTAATATCTGTATTTATTATTGTTAATATCATCATCGTCATTAGCCCGCCTCGGTAGCGTAGATGGTAGCATGTCTGCCTCACGTTCAAGAGGACCCGAGTTCGAATCTCGGTCAGGGTGAGTTACCTGGATAAGGTTTTTTCCAGGGAAACTCTAAGCTCCATGGACCCTGGACTCATTTGAGCATCATTTTCACCCAGTTCATTCACCGTCCGATATGACTTAACGTTGGAGGACGTAAATTACACAAAAAAATCATCATAATTATCAAAAAGGATAATTCCATGATTGATATATTTTATTAGGGTAACAGAAAGATAAGAATGTATATTGATATTAAACCTATATATTTCCCTCCTCTTGGAATACTTCTCCTGTTTTAAATAGGTACGGGAGGGTGGGTCATTGTTAAAATTTCGATAAATGCCTTTTTATCAAATTAGTATTCCATAATATGTGCCAAATATTCCGACTCCATTTAAACCACAACTGCAACAAGATGTTTTAGCAAAATAAGCCAAACTTTCTTTTAACTTTTTGTTCTACGTAAAGTTGAGAAAGTAATGCATTCTACCGAAAAATCGATATCGATGTTTCACACAAAAATATATGTTTTGATAACTGTCGAACTAAAAAGAAAATATTTTAGAGAAAGGTCCATGTGTACGTGTGTGTGGACCTGCCCAACAATAACTCAAATACCAAAGTTGGCGTGAGTTCAGTATCTTTTAAGGGTGCAAATATTTTACAGGGAAATCTCCCCACCCTAGATCACATTTTATAACAAATTTTTCCGACAGTTTTTATTTTATAAAACAAGATTTTGATCAAACCACCGGAGAAAAACGAGGCTGAATTGGAGAACTTAATGTCATGCAGGAAAGTTACTACGGTTGCTCATTGGTTAGAGGAGCTGGGAAATTCGTGGTTCAAATCCCGAATAAGAAATTAATTTTTTCAATCTGACTCTACCTTTCCAAACGTTGTCCTACACACAGCAAGCGTGAAAGACAAATTCCAAAACCCCACACTAAACAGCAACATTGTATATGCCACAGGAAGGCGTTTACGCAACGAAGGCCAACTTATGTCATACATCAATTCACTGAACTAACGGACCTGTATTACCATTTCCAACAGAAAAGCATTAAGAACACAAATTGTTTGTGGTCGGAATTGGAAAGAATGGTATCGAAGATAGGCATGGGAGATTTATGGAGAGCAGAGGAGTCAAATTGTAGTGGTTTTTGGGAAGAAGTGAGAAACAGAGTACAAACCATAGATAGGCAGAAGATATGGGAAAGTATACAAGAAAAGAAATCTTTGAAATTTTATAAGCAATTAAAGACAGAATGGGGCAGGGAAAAGTATATATAGATCACTGTGACAAAAGTGGAAGAGAAGGCATAGCATGGATGAGAGTAGGAATAAACAAAACGGTGGAACAAAACTGCAGAAGGTTTTGTAAATAGCTGCTAGGCTTACAAAGATAAGCACCTAGGGAAGTAGCTTTAGGAAAGACAAGAAGAAATGGAATAATAATGGAAATAATAACAAAGTTTTGGTATATGTGTTTGGCCAAAATAGAAGGGGAAACTATGGAATTATGCATGAAACTGCAAAAAAGATTAGTGAACTCAAATAGTTGTGGGCAGAGATAGGAGGAATTATGGAAAAAGTTGGAATGAGAGGTATATGGAGATTAAAGGAAAGGAATACAAGCTATGTGCGTAAATTGGTAAAATGCAGAGTGGAAAATATAGAAAGACAGGAAATATGGGGAAGTCTAGAAAATATGCAATCATTACAATTTTACAAGCAAATAGAATGAAATATGGGACGAAAAGCATATGTAGATTACTGCAATAGGCAAGAGAGAGAAGGGCTAGCTTGGATGAGAATAAGAACAATATTTCTAAGAGGGATAAGAGGTAGGGAAAAGGGAATTTGTGAATTGTGTGGGGGGAAATAAAGCATAGAACACTATGTAACAGAATGCGAGGAGGTTGCAATATGGAGAAAAAAGGTTTGGGAGGGAAAAGGGAGGAAGTAGAGAAGAGGATAGTAGATATAAAAATGTTAACGGACAGGGAGGAAAATAAGGTAAGATGTATTGGTGAGTTCTTGCAGAAAGCAAAAGGAAAATTGCCAGAAATGTAAAGAATATAAGAAAAGAAGATGAGGGGGAAGAATGGGACTATTTAAGTAACCAAGGAGGTATGGAGGTTAAGTGGTACCTGACAGAGCAGAAGACCAGGGTGTCAGGTAAGCCAAGGTAACAACAAGGTAAAGACAAATAAATGGAGTCAAAAGTTGTAAATTGTAAAACTTTGCAATATGCATAGTAAAAAAATGTAATCTAATCTAATATTTAAAATATTTGAGAAGTAATGAGGCAGGGATATGTGAATTTTTTGGAGATGAAGAGAGAGCACTGTTCATTACCTGATATAATGTAACGAGTTAACAAATTTCAGGACAAAAATATGGGATAAGAAATGGGACAGTGTAGTGGCGTTACACATGTTAACCGGGATGGGCAAAAATAAAAGTAGATGTATAGGAGAATTCTCTTATAGGTTAGGAGAAAAGTGGATTAGGGTTAAAGAAGCGAAGTTCAAGAAGAAATGACACCAAGCTGCTCTGGAAAACCAAAGGCTTATGGCCAGGGGACCTTAGTCAGCAGGTAAAATTTGGACCAGCAATTTCGTCTAGTTATACAGGATGTACAAATATGATATGATGGTAATATGATATGATGTGATATTTATTTTAACAAAAAAAAAAAAAAGGAACAAGCAATGCAAGGACTGCCTTATTTGCCCACATACATGCCCATTTTGCACTTACTAGTGTTACCTGTTAAATCAAGCATAGGCACATCATTAATGTAGCTGACCGTACAGAGGTGTAAATTCAACTGTTTTGTTTGTATTTCGAAACAAGAGAACAGCGAGGCAATAAATGTAAGTTTCTGAGATATGATTTCTTAGTTTCATTAGAATTTTCTCTGGCCAACTGTTTTTGGTAGAAACGTACAGGTTTTAATTTGAGGAATTAATTTTAGGCAACAAAGCAAACATTTGAAAGAGAAGAAACAGCACCTACAGCATCAGCAATCTTTACGTTTAATGCTCAAGCACGAGCCGACTTAATCAAATTCATTTACTCAAAACAAGAGAACTTAATATTTGCGGCATTCAAATTATACGGAATACGGTGGAGTGTACTCCATTGAAAGAATAGCAAGGTATGCTATAAGTAACCGATTCATTTTTGCAGAAAAATGACACCTACCGTAATTTACTCGACTGCCGTGTTTTTTTGCCATTGTGAACGTAAGCATGTATATACTTACGTATGTATAGGGACGTTAAAAATAATTGGCACTACGACTATTTTTTGTTTACAGGAAGCATTCATTGAACAAACTCATTCATGTAACATTATAGTTATTGTGGAAACGTAGAGTCAGACTGAAAAATTCAATGCCATAGCCAGGCTTTGAACCAAGGATCGTCTGGTCTTCGTACAACCGCTCTAACCATTCAGCTACTATGGCCAACGTGCCGATAGAACATTAAATTCTCCAACTGACTCGTATTTTTCCCAGTAAACCACTTAGGAGTTTCAAACACATGACACAACTACCTTAATGGCGACTTACAACGTGAAAGTACTTTAAGGACCGGGCTTTATAGTTAACCACTATTAAGTTTCAGTCTGACTCTCTATGTTTCCACAATTTAGCCTACACACGGCCAGTGTGAAAGAACAATTAATTTCCATTAATTGACCTAATAGTGGTTAACTATAAAGCCCGGGCCTTAAAGTACTTACATGTTGTAAGCCGCCATTAAGGTAGTTGTCTCATGTGTTTGAGGACTCCTAAGTAGTTTACCGGTAAAAATACGAGTTAGTTGGACAATTTAATGTCATGTTGGCACGTTGGCCATAGTATCTCAATGGTTAGAGCGGCTGGACGGTAACCAGAACATCCGTGGTTCAAATCCCGGCTATGGCACTGACTCTACGTTTCCACAATTTAGCCTACACACGGCCAGTGTGAAAGAACAATTAATTGTCATTATAGGTATTCCTTGCCAATGTCTATACATGTGTTCCGACGTTCTGGCAGCTTCCGTATTTGCGTAGCAAACTATTCTTTGGGGGTGTACCGGCGCTACTGATGGACAACTGCATTAAGTTTGTTATTAGCGGTGAACTTCTTACCCCGCGTGACCACTTTCATCGTGTCGAATATGTCATAGTCAGCAGGAGCCAAATTGGGTGAATATGGATTACGTGGCGGCACAGTAAACCCTAGTGTACAAGTGATGGTCATAGTCTGGCGACTGCACGTGGTCGTGCATTGTCTTGTTGGAGAAGAACACCGAGGCCCGAATTTTGATGGTGGCGTTGCTGGATGCGTCGGCGAAGTTGTTCTAGTGAATTGCAATACCATCACAGTTGATGGTCACATTGGGATGGAACCAATCCACCAGCAGTGTCCCTTCCTGATCCCAGAACACAGTTGCCATGTGCATCGAAAGAATGGTCCTGACCGTGACTTCTTGAGGCGAAGGCTCGCAGCATGCTTCCACTCCATAGACTGGGGTCTCGTGGCAAAACCATAACTCGTCGACGGTGACCAATGAGCAAAGAATTCCTCTGGATCTGCACTATACAATTGCAGCAAATGTTGGCATACCTCCAACGCTTTTGTTTCTGCGCATTGGTGAGGTTATGTGGTACCCGTTGTGTACACAACTTTTTATTCATCAGATCTTCGTGGATTATCGTTTGGATTATTCCCTGTGACAATCTTGTTGCCTGCACTAATTCATCAAATGTGATTCGCATGTTCTCCAGTATCAGGTCATTGACAAACTGGATATTGTTTGGTTTCCATGAAGTTGCTGGACGCCTTGTGCTACTGTGTTTTTCAGCACAGTACTTGCCGTCTTTAAATTCGGAGAACCAATAAAACACGTATCTGCGATTTGGTGCAGACATCCTACTTATGACCACTAACCTCTTGCGGACGTCTGAAGACAGAGGAAGACAGCTTCGAGAGTTATGACGTATTTCAGCCGGGAGCGTGGCCTGGAGTGCGTTTGGCGTCAAGCAGTACCAAGTTGCCTATATAAATGGGGTAGTGGGTACAGAATCTAGGGGTTTAGTCAGTCTAGCGCACTTGATGACAATAATGTAGCTGCTACATACCTAATGGAACCGTTAAATTTACAATGGGGTTATTTATTGAAGGACAAATATAAACAACAAAGACTTGGCTCATTTCTACAAAAATGTCTCGCAAACCAGATTTCCGAGGTTGTATTCAGTTGCAGCACGGACATTGTGTATGTTTGGCTCGACATATATATGCGAACAACTTTTTTCTGTTATGGAATCACCCCAAATACCTTGTCGGATCACAATCCAGCATGCACCCTTTGATTACAAATTTCCCAGACATTACGTCTTGATATTGATAAACTACTTAAACAAAAACGAAACAGAGTGTCGGAAAATTTCCACCTGCTTTTGTTCTGAATGGGTCTCCTCTAATTTGCAGAGAAATGTCTAGATAGCTTACTTTATTTACTTTATAACAAGCCTGTCATTCAGATACACTCGAGTTTGAAGTTTTATATATTTTCTCATAGCACAGAGTCAAAATGTAATTGTTTATAGTTGTATAATTAAATCAGTCAGCTTTAATGATATGATATATTTATTGTGTATATTCCAAGATTTTACAATTTACAACTTTAGACTACATTTATTTGTTTTTACCTTGTTGCTACCTTGGCTTACATGACACCCTGGTCTTCTGCTCTGCCAGGTAGCTCTTATCCTCCATACCTCCTTGTTACTTAATTAGTCCCATTCTTCCCTGTCATCTTCCTTTCATATATTTTTAAATTTCTGGCCTTTTTTTTAACTTTCTGCAAGAACTCACCAATGCTTCTTACCTTCTTTTCCTCCCTGCGCATTAACATTTTTATAGCTACTATCCTCTTCTCTACTTTCTCCCATTTTTCTTCACAAACCTTTTTTCTCCATATTCCAACCTCCTCGCATTCTGTTACATATACCTCGGCCGTTCTATCTCCGGCTCTGACATTTCTCGAGAGGGGGAAGCAGGCTGTTGCCAGTTCTTTAGCGGGAATTTCAAGCAGAGGAACAATGCGTATTTTAAATATTTCATGTATTTGCATATCTCACGAACCAGTAGCCATATTATTATAATAGCGATAATAATAGGACTTAGGAACACTAAACATCGGAATTCACGCACGAAAAATATACCAAAGAAAGTTCACCAGCGCAAGCCGCTATTAGGCCACGTGGCTCAAACAAATTTAAGCTGGTAACACGGTGTTGGATTCGGGAGCCACGCCTACCAGCGACAATGCTGATTGGCGCTAGCAGACAGTTTTAACTTCCTGACCACAACACCGGATGTACAGTCTCCCAGTATCACCAACAGATGCTGTTAGTGTGTGTGAAATGTGTGAATGAAATATTCGAATAGAGTGGTGTTGTAATAAATATCTTGCATTATGATGAAATTGTATTTCAGTGTTTTAAAGTTAATATAGTTCTATATTTTCATTCTAAAGATAATTTTGAGGATATGTTTTCAATTGCTCATTACTGTATGTTGGTACCATTAGGTTTCCCCTTCCACCTTTTACAGTCGCAAAACGTCAGAGCCGGAGATACAACGGCCGGACAGTAGTGTTCTATACTTTCATTTCCCCCACACAATTCACAAATTCCCTTTTCCCTACCTCTTTTCCCTCTTAGAAGTGTTATTCCTGTTCTCATCCATGCTAGACCTTCTCTCTCTTGCCTATTGAAGTAATCTACATATGCTTCTCGTCCCCAATTTCTTTTTATTTGTTTGTAAAATTGTAATGATTTCATATTTTCTAGACTTCCCCATATTTCCTGTCATTCTATATCTTCTATTCTGCATTTTACTAATTTACCCACATCACACGTATTCCTTTCCTCTAATCTCCATATATCTCCCATTCCTATTTTTCCCATAATTCCTCCTACTTCTGCCCACAAACTATTTGAGTTCTCTAATAGTTTTTTGCTGTCTCATGCATAATTTCATAATTTCCCCTTCTTCTTTGGCCAAACATCTATACCAAAATTATATTATTCTTTCCATTATTATTCCATTTCTTCTTTTCTTTCCTAATTCTACTAAAGCTACTTCCCTAGGTGCTGATCTTGGTAAGCCTAGTAGCTCTTTACAAAACCTTCTGTAGTTTTGACCTACCGTTTTGTTTACCTCTGTGCCCCTTCCCTAAGATCTCCACAGCATACAATATTTTGGATTCAACTAGTGCTTCATACATTCTTTCTAACCATTTGGTTGTCATTTCTAGCTTATATTTGCATATTCTTAATCCATACATTGCCGCCCTTTGGCTTCGAATTGTCTCCTGTGTGGTCCCCACTTTCCATTGCTATTCATTTACCACTTCTACCCTTTTGCCATTTAGTACCCACTTTTCATCTTTCTTTAGTTCAACTCCCTTCTTGAAGACAATATTACAACAACCTAGATGTAAGTTGTACATATTATTAACCCCCAAAACCTTTCCTGTCTTTCCTACCCGCAGACATCAAACTATTCCTTCGCCTTCGACAGCAGTAATCAGCGCGGTGACGTCACACGCTAATTTGCCTTTAGTTCAGGAGCATATTTTGCGGTGAGAGCTGGCGGAGCGGAGGTCACACCGACACTACCTGTCTTCCCCTGATCTGAAGCAGTCGCTCCTTCCCTCCACGCAGTCCACTATTGCCCGTGATAGTTGGCCTCCATGTTGTTTCACTGATGTCCACAAGCGTATTCAAAAGAGAATACGATTGCTGCTCCAGTGCGCTATCTATGGGAAGTAGCGACATTATCTGGTGACAGTACACAGTAGTCGCCTATCTTCACTCATACATCGACACATTTTAAACTGCTGTTTTGCAGGAATAATAGAGGAAGTACCAATCATTATTGAAGGAACTAAATGATATTTATGTGTATATGTATCTCAGTGGCGGCTGGTGGGTTAAATTATTGGTGGTGCACAAATGAAAAATAAAATACAGAGTAGTAATGACTTACCTATTTATACAGATCCTCGGCTCTATTCTCCTTAGACCTGGCGAATCTATTGATACTTTTGCGTTGAAGTCGCTGATCTTCATAAAAAAATCTCTCTCAATTGAAAGCATTGCTAATGCTGTCAATCGGTCCTGTGACATTGTGTTCCTACGGAAAGTTTTTATTCTTTTTAAAGTTGAGAAACAGCATTCTGCTTCAGCGGTACACATTGGCATAGTTAACAGTACTCGGAGGAGTTTGACATATTCACTGAATGTAGCACATAAATTGTTTTCCTTATTGAAGTCCATCAAGCACAAAGCGCCGGACATTCCACGAAATTCCTCTCGACTGTAAATTACAGTCAGTTCTCTACTAATTTTTGTTCCAATGATAAAAGGATAGAACCTTATTGTTTCTCTAAGGGAATCCTCTGGAAATGTCTTAGAAATTTGAGGCTACCAGATGCCCCGTGCAGCTAAATCTGTCCTTTGCTTCTCTAAGAATGTCACATACTTCAAGAGCTTCTCTTTTTCACATCATGATCTTCTATTCTTCTCCTCTTAATTGCAGTTTCTTCGTGTTCCTCGATATCCACGCTATTTCTTACCTTTTGCACTTCCCTTTTAAATGAGTTTAGCTGGGCGATGGCAAATGTTGCATTGCAGTCTCGTTTCTGCAGCTGACTGTACAAAATGTCCACATGCGGCATGATCTTGTAGAAGAAAGACAGCCAGAATACAAAATTATAATCTTTCAAAGTGGCCATACACCCAGAAGCCTGAACAAGTGTGGCGTTGTTGTTTAACAGAGCTCTCTTCTGAATAACCTCCATGCATTTAATTAAATTCTCCCTGTGTTCGAAAAGCAGAGCACACAGAAGCTAAGCCTGAAGGTCACGCTATAGCCGTTGCTAAGAGTAGGAGGAGCTAGGTTTATAAACCTCCATTTAAGCAATGTATAAGAAGCCCCTTCCATCTCTTCACCTTCCCGCAACCCCCTCAGAGAGCCAACATTTGGGTGAAATCTTAGGTTAACTCTTCACTGCAAACCTGCGGCTCCTACAGCTAATCACTGTTTATTTCGACTTCTGCGGTCATGGGCAGCTACAGACGATAAGCGTAATTGAAACATGTTTGTATATAAAACAATGCAAACAAGTACAGCTTTAATGTGCAAAATGCACCTGTTATATATTCAGAATCAGTGGGTGTAGCGCAAACCTGCAACCTTATGGAGGAACCGCCCCTGATGTATCTATAAATATGTGCATGTGTGTATGCATGTATGAGTACATGTATGTATGTAATTTATAAACAAACATTTGTATGTTTTCTTGGTATTCCATTTATATAACATCTTTGACTTCTGAGATCAAATCGGCGGCATTTTACCTTTGAACCAGCTCGTATCAGCAATGATGTCCACTCTCTTACAGTGCAATCTTTGGATTTGTATTACGAGGGCTATCCAGAAAGTAGATTACGTTTTCGTCTGTTTCCGCTAGGGGCGGGGCTAGCGCGGCCATCTTGGGGTCAGAGCGTTGCGCTGCTCAGTCGGCATCTAGCCGTGCTCGGGCCCAAATGACCTTGCTGTCGACGGGCCCTAAAACCCCACACACTCACTCACTCTAGCCGTGCTAGTGAGAAGTTCGTGCTGTGCTCCGTTCAGATACTGTGACGGTTTGAAATGTCTGCGTTAATTGAAAATCCCGCGAGCTGCGAGGTGAGTGCAGTAATAAGGTTTCTGACTGCAAAAAACTGTAAACCGATAGAAATCTATCGGCAGCTTTGTGAAGTGTATGGGGACAACATTATCACTGAAGGTGGAGTGCGTCAGTGGGTCATCAGATTTAAAAATGGCCGAACCAATGTTCACGACGAAGATCGAAGTGGGAGACCCAGCATAGTGACTGCCGAACTTGTCGAAAAAGTTGATGCTAAAGTCCGTGAAAATCGAAGGTTCACAATAACGGAACTTTCTTTGAGTTTTCCACAAATTTCGCGAAGTTTGTTGCACGAAATCATCAGCGAAAAGCTTGGTTACCACAAGTTTTGTGCAAGATGGATTCCAAAAATCTTGACAGAGGAGCACAAAAATCAGCGAATGGCTGCAACGTTGAACTTTTTGGACGTTTACCATAAGGATGGTGACTCTTTACTCGATCGCATCGTTACTGGTGACGAAACATGGGTGAAACACGTGAACTGTGAAACGAAATTGCAAGCAATGCAGTGGGGGCACACAAGTTCTCCCCAAAAACCCAAGAAATGCATGCAAACAATGTCGGCAAGGAATATGATGGCGACTGTTTTTTGGGACAGAAAAGGTGTGATTTTGGTGGACTTCCTGGAAAGAGGCACTGCAATAAACTCTCAAAGGTATTGCCAAACTCTCCAAAAACTCAGAAGAGCCATTCAAAACAAGCGCAGAGGAATGTTGAGCTCTAAGATCTTGTTGATTCACGACAACGCTCGGCCCCACACGGCAAATGTCACTCGTGAAGTTCTTGAATCTTTTAAGTGGGAGTTGTTTCCTCATCCGCCGTACAGTCCCGACCTGGCACCGAGCGACTTCCACCTATTCCCAGCAATGAAGAAGTGGCTGGCTATGCAGCGTTTTGATGACGACGCACAGCTGCAAGAAGAGGTAACGAAGTGGTTGAAGGCGTAGGCGGCCGAATTTTTCGACGAAGGAATTTCCAAGCTCGTACATCGCTACGATAAATGCCTTAATTTGAATGGTGACTATGTCGAAAAGTAGTATTTGAGTGTGGCTTTCATCTGTATATAATAAAATTTGTTTCCTATACTTTGTTTACTTTTTATTCCAAAACGTAATCTACTTTCTGGATAGCCCTCGTACTTTTGTATATTACATTAAATCCACACAAACATATTCGTACTTTGATTCATATTTTCACACTCTAGTGAGGATGGAGATAATTCTGGCTAAAGGCAAATTCCTACCAGCACAAACATTAACTTTTTTCAGTGAAAATGTTTTATTTTAAACTTGCAGCGGAAATCGATCCCAGAACTTTTGGGCGCGTGTTAATATTTAAAACATTTTCTTACTACATACGGTACCACATGTGGTGAGCACGGATTATGTGTACAGTTATAATTAATACATTCTGTCAAGAAAGTATCGGAAATTGGTCGTATAAAAATCTCGTATAAGAGAGATTCTAAATTATTGTTGTTGCTAAGTTGTTACATCTTTCCTCTATACCCATGTTGAGTTTGATAGTCATTTGTCATCTAGTTTGTTTACAGGGAGCCATTTTGTTAGTGCATCTCGACGCTGTGTTGCATTTTATAATGAATAAAAATATTGAACAAAGAATTTGTCTCAAAATTTGCATTGCAAATGGCATTTGTGTGCAAAATTTGAAAAAAAAAAGAACAGCTTTCATGCTAGTATGAAAGTTAAATTATTTTACTAAAATTCATCTTCGTAGAAAAAGGAAACAACCGGAGAAAGAAGTTTGTCCCGGTTATATACCGCAGTGGATATTCGAACTCAGATGTTCTAGCACAATGAGGAAGGCACGCTTTCCCCACAATACAGAGATAGACGCTTGCATTATTGTGTTAACTACAGTGATTATTCTCACTCCTTCTCCCTCATAGGGTGCTAATGACCTAGCACCCAAAAGCCACATTATCTATCTCCTATCTCTCTCCCTGTCACTCCACCTCTGCCATCTTTACTACGAGGGCTGTTCAGTAAAGAAACATCACAATTTTTGTTTGACAACGTACCTTTGCTCATCCTCATAATTTTGATGGTCCTTCTCAAAATAGTCTCCCGTGAGTGCGATGCCCTTGTCCCAGCGTTTCTGCCAGTCTTCAAAGACATGCTGGAAACCATTTTTTGAGAGATCCTTAAAAATCGCCTCCGCAGACTTCACCACTGCTTCTGATGAAGGACAATGCCTCCCACGAAAGCGTTTCTTCAAGTTAGGGAATAGAAAAAAGTCACATGGTGCTAACTCCGGACTATATGGATGGTGAGGGATGCACTTTACTTTGATTTTTGCAAGATATTCAGCAACAACATTAGAAATATGCGGCCGCGCATTATCGTGGTGCAGCATCCAGCGTCCTTCACGGAAATGTGGTATTTTGCGCCTGATATGGACTTGCAATATTTTCAGGACATCCCTGTAGTATTGTCCAGTTACTGATGTGTGTGCAGGTACAACATGCTGATAAACCATTCCATGAATATCAAAGAAAGAGATGACAAAACGTCTCCAGCAGAAGCAACCACTTTTGCATTCTTGGGAGTTGGTGATGGAGGAGATTTCCACACTGAGCTTTGCTGTTTGCTCTCAGGATCAAAATGATGTAGCCAAGTTTCATCAGCAGTGATTACGTTTGAAAGAAACTCCGGATCTTCCTCTAACATTAACTTTAACTTGATGTTACCTCCATTACAGTGGTAGGCGATACTGAATATGTCTGAACTTGCCTGATTCTCACAGGCGGGTACCAGGAGTACCAACAATGAAACTACTACGGCGTGTTTGTTTCACATTAAACTAACTGAATATAATAAGGTTGAATTTTAATGCGAAAAATTATGAACGTAAGTACATTATGATCGTTCTTTATGGAACAGCCCTCATATTTCTCCACCATTATTTTTCTGCCTCCCTTTACTCAGATCTCTTACTGTTTTCCTCCATATTCCTCATCTCACTGTGCTATGCATATATCAGGTAATGATTTGAAAATAGAACAGAATTCATTTCATATTGAGTACTGATGTCATGTAATATTATATAAATGCCTGACTATTCCTTATACTTGTTGCGGATCGGAACTGTAGTACTTCCGGAGGGAACTAAATAGCGGAGCGGCTCTTAGATGTCACATTTTATTATAAATCTGATCATCACGGTTGAAGGAAGAGGTTTCTAACTGTCCCAAATCGAAATAGGATAAATTTCATTTAAACTAACAATAGTGGAGCCCTTCATTCTTTAAGCAATAAGATATAAAATAATGTGTTGAACGCATTAATTTAAAATAAGAACATGTAGATTGACTTAATACATATTTTGTGTATGTTTTCAATGACTTATCCTATAAACTACTATTTTGATGCCCGATTTTACCAAAGGATGTTAAGACTTAACAAGTGTTTGGTAATAGTTACAACAAAAATTGCATTTCACCAACAATTGTTAGCTTAACACTCGTGTTAAATCTCTTGATAAACTAACAAACCAAATTTCTGTTATTAAGTCCTTAACAGTTATAAATAGTCAAGATGGTGGGCGTGAACCCATCTACTGATTTGCTGTATTTAAGACCGTCTAAATGGCATTCGTAATAGAGTACGACCTATGAGGAGAAATTATTTTGAGGAGCTATCCGAATAAAATTTTCTACAGAGGTATAGACTGTTAAAAGAGGTTGCTATGAAGGTTACTGCGGAAGTACAGGAGAGGTTAGAACATGCATCAAAAGGCATATGCGGATCTCGCCTTTGTTTCAAGTATTAATTACTTTGCGATTTTGTAATTCACTGAATTATGTGGATAATACACTGTCCACCTCCCGTCTTGAAATTTCAAGTCACTCGTCACTTCTGTCCTTCGCACCTCGTTTTAAATTTACGTAATACTGAATAAGAACATGCATCGAAAGGGATATGGCTATTTCGCCTTTGCTTCAAGTATTATTACTTTGAGATTTTATAATTCACTGAATTATGTCCACCTCCCATCTTGAAACATTTAAGTCATTTGTCACTTCTGTCCTTCGCACCTCGTTTTAAGTTTACGTAATACTGAGTTAGAACATTCACAGAAATGAATATGCCGATCTCACCTTTGTTTCAAGTATTAGTATTAATAACTTTAAGATGTTATAATTCACTGAATTATGTGGCTAATACACTATCCACCTTCCACCTTGAAACGTTCAAGTCACTCGTCAATCCTGTCCTTCGACCTCGTTTTAAATTTACGTAATACTGAGTTAGAAAATGCATCGAAAGGAATATGCCGATCTCGCCTTTGCTTCAAGTATTAATTACTTTGCGATTTTACAGTTCACTGAATTATGTCGATTATACACTGTCCACCTCATATTACTCGTCATTTGTACTTTTTCGCTCATCGTTTTAAATTTTCGTAATACTGAGTTAGAACATGCATCGAAATATCTCGCCTCGGTATCATAGATGGCAGCGTCTCTGCCTCACGTTCAAGAGGTCCCGAGTTCGAATCTCGCTCAGGGTGAGTTACCTGGATAAGGTTTTTTTTCCCGTGATCTTCCCTTCTCCTGAAGGACGAAAGTCGGTTAACGTTAAGCTATAAGGACCCCGGGCTCATTTGAGCATCATTTCACCCATTCCATTCATCGTCCGATATGACTTAACGTTGGCGGACGTAAAATAAAACAAAATCGAAAGGAATATGCCGATCTCGCCTTTCAAGTATTAACTTCTTTGCGATTTTATAATTCATTGAATTATATCGATAATACACTGCCCACCTCCCGTCTTCAAACGTTCAAGTCACTCGTCACTTGTCCTTCTTCACACCTTGTTTTAAGTTGTTTCGTGCTTCTAGTAGTGACACATGAATTTGAATTAAATTCGCTTCCAATTTTTTCCCTCGTGACACCTTTCTCTTTTACATTCACCAGATCCGTCCTCTTATTTTCCACGATAAATTTGTACTTCGTCAGCAATTCAATTAACAATTCTTTCTCCATCGATGATAAATTTTTCTCACGGCTTTTGTTTACGATTTTGTTTACCCGCCATTTTTTTCAGACGTGTGCAGACGAAAATGAAAACAAAAGCGCATCGCAGTACGTTCAGGAAATAATACTAATCATCCATAGTCTTCTAAAAAGGTGTGTATTATGAAACTATCAAAATATTTGGCGCATTTCCTAATGTTCTTAAAGAAAAAATTGATAATTTTGTTGCTTTTAAAAATGCTGATAGGGTGTACCTTTGCTCAAAATCTTTTTATTCTGTACAAGAATGTCTGAATGACAAATTATCCTGATAATGCTTCTGTAGCTCTGTAAGTGGTATCTAATTGTTCCAATGAGAAATTATTACCAATAAATCTTTGATGCATGTTGAAAGTTTATTTTTAATGTATATGTATTTAAGAAATAACAAGAATGGTATCCATTCCAAAAAGGTTGAGACGTACTGGCATAAGCCAAGTGAAACCTGAATTAAGAAGTGTTTGATTTTGTATCATATATAATTATCCCTGCTTTGTTTTCCATATTGTTGTTCATATTGCCTGTATACTATAATATGTGTCTTATGTTAACTTTTGTACATATATATGCTATTAAACTTTATACCTCTGGACATGTTCAATGTTCACAGCCTTTTCTGACTACAAGTGAACCTACTGAACGCAAATCAATCTAATCTATAGCTGTAATATTTAAAAGTCTCTTGGCGTTAACACGTGTTTGTTAACATTTTCAGAAAAGAGGTGGTGAAATACAAGAAATTTAAGAGCTTTGTTAGCACTGTGCCATTTGTTAAGTTACATTTGTTAACGTCAATTTTGTCATCTGTTGGTGAAATCGGGCATAAATGTATTATAATACGCACGTATGAATGAATGTGTGATCATAGTTTCAGAATAGACACCTAGCTTTATTTGAAAGGTAGTTCCTTTTACATTGAAGTTGAAAAATTATCTGCATTTTATAATAAATTAATTACAAGATATTCTTTTAGGACGAGCGTTAGACCATAGCCAGTTTGCAGGTATAACACAAATTTATGCCTTTAATAGGATCAAAAATAAAACATACTTACCGTTTTTTCACTAATTTATTAGCTTACTACATTCAGAATTGCAAATCTTTTAAACTAAAATTTAAATAGGAACAGCTACACCTTTCTTCAAAGTAAACGTCACATCAGAGAAATCATCTGCTAATTGGGAATGCGAGTTGTGTAGAAATGTTTTTTACCAATTGTCTAGAATATTTTAAAATATATTACCTAAGTTTACTTATTTGAGTAATGTGCAGTAAAGCAACGTATCATAAAACTGTCATGGACAATGAATAAATTGATTCTGGTGAGCATTTCCATATATCACTTTGCTGATCATCCATTAAACTTATCAAGTACGGTGGCATTTTTATAAATATCTGTGCACCACCCTGCGACAAAAACAGCAGATTCAAAATATAAAAATATGGCAAGAACTGAAGCATAATTCCTATCGATACGAGTTTGTCATTTTGTTATTAAATATCTCCGATACGATACACTGTATAGCACACGTATAAGTCTTCAAAATACAAAACCTATCTATTTTCATCAAGATAGTAAAAGTAAAATCAGCTTATGATTATAAAACACATTCAGTACCAAGAAAAAAATATGTTGGTAGGAAATTGAACTACGTAACACAATTTTTAAAACTTTTAAACGAGATTTTAATTTTCATAGGCCATTATAATAATTGAAATAGCTGTTCTCAGCACAATAACTTGAAAATGAAGAGATTCAGTTGTGTTTTAACACCTCTACGAATCCATTATTTTGTTTTGTAAAAATATAGACAGCTAGCTATGTTGTTTTGGTATCAAAATATCTTTTAAACATAAATTACATCGATAACAAAGATAATTTTTCAACCCAATGTAATTTCTTTAAGCATATTAAGCAATATTAATTTCTTAAGCATCTTACACTACTACTACTACTACTACTACTACTACTACTACTACTACTACTACTACTACTACTACTACTACTACTACTACTACTACTACTACTACTACTACTAAATAATAATAATAATAATAATAATAATAATAATAATAATAATAATAATAATAATAATAATAATAATAATAATAATAATAATAATAATAATAATAATAATAATAATAATAATAATAATAATAATAATAATAATAATAATAATAATAATAATAATAATAATAATAATAATAATAATAATAATAATAATAATAATAATAATAATAATAATAATAATAATAATAATAATAATAATAATAATAATAATAATAATAATAATAATAATAATAATAATAATAATAATAATAATAATAATAATAATAATAATAATAATAATAATAATAATAATAATAATAATAATAATAATAATAATAATAATAATAATAATAATAATAATAATAATAATAATAATAATAATAATAATAATAATAATAATAATAATAATAATAATAATAATAATAATAATAATAATAATAATAATAATAATAATAATAATAATAATAATAATAATAATAATAATAATAATAATAATAATAATAACAATAATAATAAAATGACATTTAAAAGAATAACACATCCTTCTATAGGTCAGTAATCCCCTTACTCAATCTTATATGTGAACTAAAACGTAGAATACATTGGAGATTAGAAACACTATTGTATCTACCTGGGCAGATCCTCACAGAGTGAAGACTGATCCCCCCTCCAACTACCAGGGAGTTATCGAGCTGTCCCAAAAGGGTGCCCGGCGCCTCCGTGGGGCTTTCCATAGAGCAAGACCTAGAGACTAACAAACCCCCTATCTGGTCCTGTGGACACAAGACGGGATGGAAGTGGATACGCCACTTACGCGCACCAACCCCAAAGGGGAAGGCTACCGATATGATCTCGGTGGGACCGCCTGGTGATCTAGCACACCTTCTACTAGCTATGCAGGCTAGTACACGGCTTCCCTCAACCACGTCCGGAGGCGTACCCGATCTCCCAGGGTATCGGGAACCACTGTCCCCTCGAGTCCAACCCAATCCAAAGAACTCCCAAGGGGAGGGGCTCGAAAGTTCGGTCCGAGGTTCCTCTAGTAATGTCTGAGGTACCACGAGTGTTAGGGCCCCGCAGCGCCCGCACCACGGCAGTTGAATGGGACGGATCCCCTCCCCTACGGGAAATAGATACATTGGAGAAGTGTGGAGACGCTACTGTGTAGCAGGAATTTGTTCATTGTAAATATGTTATCCAGTTGTTCACATTGATAATGGTACCAAAGAAGGCCAGTAATTTTCTTGCAGAAAGATGCAGCTTGAGAAATGTGTATAAAAATCCAAGCCACGTTTCCCTGAACTGCGGAAATTTCTTGTTAGGGTGAAGCTCATAATGTATCCATTGTTAGAAGGAAATATCAAAATTATGCTTTACGCTCGTGAAGAACAAAAAGGGATACTTGATCTCCCAGTCCCGACTAACCTTAGTCATTTACTGATGTTGCAATGCAATCCACCACTGCAATGTCTATACGCCACGAAACTATAACCGGTTAGGCTAGTTCTGTCTACCTGAGTCCAGAGAGTAGTGCGGACTAGATGGCGGGTAAATTCACACCCACGGTGACTTCCTTCCTGCCCCTGGCCTAGTTCCTGTTTCCATTTCTATGAGATTTGGCCTAAAGTTGGAGTCCGTGTGAGTGTGTACAGTCTGTGCGCGCAGTATTGCCCTTCATTTCTTGGTTTGCTTTAACGTATTAAAGCGCTTTTATTAATGGATGGAAGAAGCCAAACCCAAAACTAATATACAAAGGGGATCTTTGAAATCGCCAAGAAGCGATGATAGAGGGAAAAAAGAAATAGGGAAGGTAGGTGAAGGCATAGATGTGAAGAAGAAGAAGAAGAAAGAAGATAAAAAGAGCAAAGATGATGATGTTTTAGAGAGGAAGAAAGAAGAAAAGGATTTAAAAGAGAAGAAGAAAGAGGAAACAAATGCAGTAAATATGGGTTCAACAAATAAAACGGAAAATATTGTTGGAGAAAGTCCGGAGCAGGTGATGTTGAATTTTGAAGATTTAAGTAACGAAGCAAATTCTATTTTAACAAATGATCAAAGGATGGGGACAAGATCAAAGGAGAGATTGTTATTTTTAATAGAAGGCATGAGGAAGGAATTTTTTAGGGTTAATCTAGAAAAAGAAAGAGCTTTTGCAGAAGTCAAAGTATGGAAAGAGGTTAAAGCAACAATGATGGAGACACCGAAAACTTTTGCTCAGGTTACTGCCACTCCGGCGCAAACTGGCAAGCAACAACAAGTAAGGAAAGCGTTACATAATAAAAAACATGTTGTTTTCATCTCAGCCAAAAATGACATGAATATTAAAGATCTACAAGAAACAGTTACTAAGAATTTGAATCCTGTTAAGAATAAAATAAGAATTTGTAGTTTGAGACCAGCGGGCAAAAATGTACTAATTGAAACAGAAACAAAAGAAGATATTGAGAAAATTATAAACTGTAAAGAGTTATTGGAAAAAGAATTGAAGATTGAAGAGCCGAAGAAAAGAAATCCACAAGTTATCTTGTATAATGTTTTGAAAGGTGTATCAGATGAGGAGTTACAAGAAAACATTTATGAACAAAACTTCATAGACGAGATGACGAAAGAAGAGTTCAGTGAACAGTTTGTTTTAAGATTTAAGACTGGTCCGAGAAATAGAGCTACAGTTCATCATGTGGCCGAAGTTTCTCCAATATTGTGGAAAAATCTCATTCAATCAGGAAGAATATATGCAGGTTTTCAAGCGGTAGCAGTAAAGAATTTCATCTCTGTACCGAAATGTTTGAATTGCTATAATTATGGTCATGTCAAGAAATCCTGTAGGGAAAATAATAAAGTGTGTGGAAAATGTGGAGAAATTGGACATCTGAGGAATGAATGTGAGAAAAGAGAAGAATGTTGTATTCCTTGCAAGAGGAGAGGCAAGATTTGCGGAGGCAAGGGGAATTGTTCAACTTATAATATGATGTTAGAAAGATTTGTTTCCCGAATTGATTATGGTCAACAGTGAAGAAAATATTAACTTACCAATAAAGAAGAATAAGAAGAGGAATACAAGAAGGAATGTTGAAATAAATTATGATGAAATAATATATTTTAAAGTAGGCGAAGAAGAGGAAAGAAAGGAGAATGTTCAAGTTGTAGACGAAGTTGAAGAAGTTGAGTTTGTGTTTGAGAAGGATAGAGAACAGGGAGAATGGTCGTTAATAAATCAAAAGGATACGAAAGAAAAGACCGAAGAGTTTAATATTAAGGAAATTTACAATGATTTTGAAAAAACGTTGAAGTTAAGTAGATTAGAAGAACCCAAGACACTAATTGCGGCATTAAGATATATTACAAGAAGAGCTCATGGAAATGGCGATAAAATTATGATTCCAGTTCCAAATGCAGTTGAAAGGATGGATTCAAGAACAAAAAATCTACCAACAGATCTAGAAGAATTAATGTTGTTGTCAAATATTGTTTCTGAGAGAAGGGGAGAGGTATTAGATCTAGAAGAATTATATAATGATCTTGTTCTATGTTATGGTCGAGTTGTAATTGATTCAGCAGCAAGCTGGCCACATTGTTATGCACAAATTAGACATTCAGGATTAAATAGATCGGAGATTGTTAAAAAAGATGTCGTAAAGGATAATGTAGTAAAAACTGCCAATTTTAATCCTAGCTTTAAGCCAGAAACTACGTTTTATAAGACCAATGCACAAAAAATTCCAAATAAATCTAATAAATCGGAAAATATTATAGCAACAGGTTTATCAGCTGTAAACACAAATAAATCTATAACTTCTAAACAAAATAAATATAAAATAGCCCAAGTAAATAAATTTAAGGACAATATAAGAAGTTTCAATCATAATATGGCAAAGGAAGTAAATGAAAATAGAGAGAATTTCGCAAAAGTAAGAAGAGATGTATTTGGTGGATTAAATTTAGGAAGTAACTCATGGAGGAAAGCTTAAGAATTGCACAGATAAATGGGCAAAGAAGTAAATTGGTTATGGCGGAAATAAGAAAAATTGCACAAGAATTAAAATTAGATATTATTTGTATTCAAGAACCGTATGTGGTAAATTCCAAAATTCCATACATGCCGTTAAGATCCCGACAAATCTTATCTCAGGAAAAGGCAATGGCAGCAATAGTAATTTTCAAGCAAGATTTGCAAATAGTAAACATAGCGCAATTTCTGGATACGCATGTTAATTGCATTGAAGTTATAACAAAGTATGGAAGTTTTATATTGGTAAATTATTATTTTCAATATAGTTTGGATATTGAACCCTTTCTATATAAATTACAAAATATTCATAATAAATTCAGAAATAAAGAAATCATGCATGTATGTGATTGTAATGCAAAATCAACCTGGTGGTTCAGTAAACGACCAGATGAAAGAGGGGAGAAACTGGAAGAACATATCTCGGAATTAAATTTATATGTAATAAATAAAGATGGTAATCCACCAACTTTTCAAAATAGAGCAGGTGCTGAAGAAAATATAGATATTACTTTAGCGTCAGCAACAGCGGAGAAGAAGATTAGAAATTGGTGGGTCACACAGGGTCAGACCACAAGTGATCATAATTTGATTTATTTTGATTATATATTGAATGGCGAAGTAATTCAAGAAGAACATGAAATAGAATTACGTTATAATTATAAAAGAGCAAATTGGGATAAGATGAAGCAAGTTTTTAAGGATTTAAATTTACAGTATACGGGAATATCAGTGGGTTTGGATGCAATAAATTTAACACAAGCAATAAAAGTAGCAGTATCAAAATCCGTTCCAAAGATAACAATTTCTAATAATAAGGATAAAATAAAATGGACAGATAGATTGCAGAAGCTGAGATCGTTAGCAAGGAAATTAAGAAGAATATATCAAAAATCAAACATACATACGGAAAGAGAAGAGAACTTAAAGAATTATAGGGAGGCCAAACAAAAGTATAAACAATTATTAGAAGACACCAGAAAACAACATTGGGAACAGTTCGTTGAAAATAATTTAAAACAAGATGTCTGGGGACAACCGTATAAAATTATTATGGATAAAATTAAGAAGCCAGAAATCTTAACCACATTAGATAAGGGTAATGGAGAGATGACAGAAAGTGGGAAAGAATCGGTGGAATTGTTATTACATACGTTATTGCCAGATGATAAAGAGGAAGAAGATGATGATATTCATGTTGAAAAAAGAAACCAGATGATGTTGCAGTATACAGGAAATCCTGTTTATCCCTTTGATATTACAGAAATAAAATCAATTCTGCAGAAGTTAAAAAAGAAGAAGGCACCTGGTCCAGATGGTATTATAAATGAAGTCTTGTATAATCTACGAGAAGAAATTGTCTTGTTTTTGTGTTTCTTGTTTAATGATTGTTTGGCAAGAGGGAGATTTCCAAACTTGTGGAAGGAGGCAAAGGTTGTAATTTTGTGCAAAGGAGCAGATAAGGACAGAACGCAACCAAAATCTTTCAGACCAGTATGTTTATTAAATGCTATTGGCAAGATCTTTGAACAGTTAATATATAAAAGAATAATGGAAAATAGGTTGATGCTGGGTATGAATAATAAACAATTTGGTTTCAGAAAGGGATATTCAACTGAGGATGCAATATTAAAAATTCAAGAAACAGTGTCAAAAAGCCAAAAGAATTATGTAATTGGATTATTTGTGGACATATCGGGCGCTTTTGATAATTTATGGTGGCCGTATTTTTTCGGCATTTTAAAAGACAAGAAATATTCAAGTACTATTTATAATTTATTAAAGGATTATTGTTCCAATAGAGAAGTATTCATTGGTGGATCAAATTTTGAAACTAGGAAGAAGATAACCAAGGGTTGCCCTCAGGGTTCTATCTTGGGGCTCCTTTTTTGGGATATTTTATCAGAAGATTTATTAGAACTACTGGAAAGAGATCATAAGGTTTTGGATGTAATAGCGTATGCTGATGACATAGTCATAATGATGGATGGACAGAGCAGACTAGAGCTAGAAAATAAAGCAAGAGAAGTTACAAATACATTATCAAATTGGTGTTTCAGAACAAAACTAAAAATTGCACCAAACAAGTCAAATTATGTGCTTTTTAAGGGAAATTTAAAGCGGGATCCTACAGTGAAGATAAATAATCAGAACATTAAACGGGAAAGAGAGATGAGATATTTGGGTATCATGATAGATGAAAAATTTCATTTCAGAAAACACACGGAGTATATTAGGCAGAAAACAGAGAAAATAATGCTAAAGCTAGCAAGAATAACCAATTTAAATTTTGTACTTCCATTGCGTAACATACAGATATATCATAACACCATTTTTGCTTCAATTATGACGTATGCGGCAGCAGTTTGGGCAGAAAGCATGGATGATGTGCAAATAAGAAGATTGTTGAGAAGAACGCAAAGAAAAGTATTATTACGTCTGACAGGAGCTGTAAAAACAACACCAACTATGGCATTGCTAGTAACAACGGCCATTTGGCCGATTGATTTATTAATAAGATTGAAGGGCGCAAAATTTTGGGCGAAAAAAGGAAACTTAGAAAAAGTTTATAATATAACTGGAGTCAGAACAAACAAATCTTGGGTGATTAAAAATAGTTTAAAAGATAAATGGCAAAAAGAATGGACAGAAAGTCTAGAAGGTAGAAGAGTGTTCGAAATTTTTCAGAACGTCAAAGAGACTAAAATTGAATTTTATTCAACCAACAAAGGGATTTATACATTATATAACAGGACACGGACCTTATAAGACCTATTGGAAGAAAATCAATAAAACTGAAAATGATATATGTGAATTATGTAACAAACAAGATAATCCTGAACATGTAGTATTTGAATGTGGAAGATATGCAATTCACCAACAAGAAGAGAGGCATGCGCTAGCAGGATATATCCTATATGACATAATTCGAGATCAACAATTGGTAAATAAATTACAAGTTTTGACTAACTTTGTAAGTAAAAAAGCATGGGAGGTAAAAATATTCAAAGGAGAAAGAGTTGATAATAGGCGAAGAATAGTACAAGATCCAAGAAGGAGTTCTAGAATACAAAATAGGATAAGACGGGAAGAATTATTGAATAATCTAACAATGGAGTTGACTGCATGGGCGGCGGAGGGAGAGAGTGATGGCAGAGGCCATGGTGGACTACAGAATTAGTAGATTTAGATATAGATTTAGGAAATAAGGATTTTGTAATTTTTATAGTTGTTTTCTTTTGTTTTTTGCTTTTTTGTGTTTATTTCTGTTATTTTATTTCATTTTATTTTTGTAGAGTAGCTTTCTGAGAGATTTGTATAATTATAACATTTGTAAGGATTTTATGGAACAATAAAGAGAAAATTTGGATATATGCCCCGGTATAGTTGTCTAGGTGCCGGGGTAGAATATTCAGATTTTATTTATTTATTTATTTATTTATTTATTTATTTATTTATTTATTTATTTATTTATTTATTTATTTATTTATTTATTTATTTATTTATTTATTTATTTATTTATTTATTTATTTATTTATTTATTTATTTATTTATTTATTTATTTATTTATTTATTTATTTATTTATTTATTTATTTATTTATTTATTTATTTATTTATTTATTTATTTATTTATTTATTTATTTATTTATTTATTTATTTATTTATTTATTTATTTATTTATTTATTTATTTATTTATTTATTTATTTATTTATTTATTTATTTATTTATTTATTTATTTATTTATTTATTTATTTATTTATTTATTTATTTATTTATTTATTTATTTATTTATTTATTTATTTATTTATTTATTTATTTATTTATTTATTTATTTATTTATTTATTTATTTATTTATTTATTTATTTATTTATTTATTTATTTATTTATTTATTTATTTATTTATTTATTTATTTATTTATTTATTTATTTATTTATTTATTTATTTATTTATTTATTTATTTATTTATTTATTTATTTATTTATTTATTTATTTATTTATTTATTTATTTATTTATTTATTTATTTATTTATTTATTTATTTATTTATTTATTTATTTATTTATTTATTTATTTATTTATTTATTTATTTATTTATTTATTTATTTATTTATTTATTTATTTATTTATTTATTTATTTATTTATTTATTTATTTATTTATTTATTTATTTATTTATTTATTTAGTCCGTTACTGCCCAGTAACGCAGGAATGCGCCCCCTTACAAAGTGAGACGACAGCGAATTTGTATGGCAGAGAACGCCTGCTACACAAAGAGCAGAACCGTTAGAGCAAAATGCGTCTTGTTCACTCTTTACACTAAAACCGAGAAGATTCATTCACAAAAATAGAAGCTGTCAGAATGTTTATGAATGGTTTGTAACTGAATTGACATGGGAGTGTCATAAACTAAAGACGGAGGGTGCAGGAACCTTTTCCAACCCCCCCCCCCCTGCTTTACATCCCCCGGAGTCTTTCTTTCGTGTGTTATACTTTAGCTGCTCCCTCCTCAGGCCTGCACTATGGCATCTATCAACTGTAGGCACGCACAGTCGTGATGTACTTTTCTCCAGTGGCCGCAGTCCTCCGGCAGGTCTCCTTGACAAGGCATCCGCATTTGAATTCCTCTCCTCCTTTCGATGTTCCGATGTAAAGTTGTACTTACAGCCTGCTGTTTTTATCAATTATCTATTGTAAATAAACTTAATCATGTTAATGGATCTTTATTTACACATATAAATGATATGTTCAGAGAATCTTGGTGTTACACATATACTAACTCAAATAACTGAATAAATAGTATATTGCGATACTAATGTGGTAAGCATTTTGTGCGGAACGAGGAAAGGTTTTTTTTTTTTTTTTTTTTTTTTTTTAATTTCCGAGATTCCGTTATGTGCTTACACATGTGTATTTGTTGCACTACGTGTATTTATTTAATTGTACAAATTGTATAATCACAATCAATATTTCAAAATGAATGTTTTTACTTACCGCACTAGTGCTTTTTGCATCGCCTATATGTGTTGCTATGGAGAAATACTTACCGCACTGTGCGGGAATGTCAAATTACGATGCATAGCAACAATAATGGTAACTATGGAATATTAGTTACATAGCGCAAAAAGTACTTAAGATCTGATTTGTTGCATTTCGCATGCCTTTCTCTACTTTAATATAACATTGAAGCTCTTAATAGATAGAGTCAACATGAAAAATTTAATACCCTGGCCGGGATTTGAACCACGGATCTCCTGGTTTCCGTCCAGTCGCTCTTAACGTTTGAGCTACCATGGCCAACGTGCCGTCCTGACATTAAATTCTCCATTTGACTCATATATTTACCCGGTAGACCATGTTGACTCTATCTATTAAAATCCTTAGCCTATATACGGCTAGTGTGGTGAAATGATTAATTTCCATCAATTAATTAAAATAATAAGAGTTAAATGATGAAGCCTGGGACTCAAGTACTTACGATAGTAAGTCGCCACAAACGGTGTGTCTCGAATGCGAGAGCCCCTAGTGGTCTACCGGGAAAATATATGAGTCAAATGGAGCCATGGTAGCTCAATGATTAAGAGCGACTAGACGGAGACCAGGAGATCCGTGGTTCAAATCCCGGCCATGGCACTGAGTTTTTCATGTTGACTCTATAAAAATCCTTAGCCTAGATACGGCTAGTGTGGAAAAATTATTAATTTCCACCAATTAACTAAAATTGAAGCTCTTATTTCTCCATCCGCTCCATGTCAACCGAGGTACGCATTGGAATAATTAATCAGTTGCTAATTTTCTTAGAGGTGTAAGGGAAATATGTGAATACTGAAGGCTTAAGTATTAGTCAATTTTTTAAGAAATGGTTGTTATGAGACAGCTTTGAAATACAGTAAGCTTAAGCGGTAGCCAAATCTGTTATGAGATGGGTTTAAAATTCGTTCCGTTTGCACGACAAAGAAATAAATAATATACCAATGACTTCCCGTTTGAGAGCACAATAAGAACTGAAAAATTAAAATTCAGACATATACCTAACAAGGAATGCTTAAAAAACTATTCACTCCACAAAGGTAATACTGATTTGGACATAAACTGTGTAAATGATTTGTGCACTAAGATTTGCTATATCCCTTAAGGTTTACTAGTTATAGATACAAAAGGCGCCCAGAATTAAAAGGACTTCTGAGGACATTCCCAGATATTGTACGATATACATAGATTTCATTTACAAAGAATACATCCTAAATATAAAACCATTTTAATAAAATGTTTAAAGAGTTAATTTTTTTAGAAAAATCTGAACCTATAAACATTTGAATCTAAAGGGTAATCTTAGGGTGGGGATTTTCTTGAAACTCTGGATGTCAGTACTTTCAAATGAGCTCAATTTAAATATATTTAGTATTCATTCGAATTTTTGTTTTGTTTTTAATTATGCTATTCGTGGGCACGCACATGTATACAAACCTTTTTCAGTCAGGGATAAGAAAGAGTATTTGCAGCGAATTTGTATACCAAATTTTTGCATTTTTATACCTAAGTAGTAGAAAAAATAAATGTGAGAAATGTGTCTCTTAGGATTAGTTTAGAGTTGTAAAATGTGCACAAATATAAGTATGAATAAAGAAAAAGCTTTTATATTTGTAAGACCTTCTTTATCCATTTTACTAGAAAAAGTTCTGACAAAAACAAGTTATACCTCTTGGTAAACGTGATAAACATTCTTTATTTCCTTTTTGGACTTCAGTGTTCATATCGGAACTTTGACTTATGAAATGACTCTTTTCTTTAACTTTATATGTTTAATCATTTCTAATTAGTAGCCTATTTAAATCTCTATCACACGTGGAGGGTAGAAGAGATTTCTTCTTCTTCCTCCTCTTCTGCTTCTCTTTCTCCAACACGGTTTGGGCCATTTAGCCTGTCCCGGCTCCAAATTCTTGTTCCTTCCAACTTTTCCTTAGTCCTCGTAGGTTTCTTCATCCTTGTGGTTGGTAAATTATATGTTATGTTAGGAATTATACTTTCTTTCATTCTATTTAGATGCTGTTTACAGTTGGTATTATACTCTATTATTTGATTTAATTCTTCTATCTTTAATAGTTGTATTTCATCATTTCTGCTGTTTGAATATTTCCTTTTATGTTTTACCGTCATTGTCCATGTTTCTGAACAATACGTTAAAATTGGGACAGCCACTGCTCTTTACAGTTTCATTATTGAATCTTTTCTTGCTTTATTTGGAAGAGATAAATACAGAAAATTGCATCATCTTCTGTCCTACTGAATTTTAACAAGTTCCTTTCTTATTCTTTAACATGTCCATATGGATTCTTAAACCACATATTTAAACATTTTTCAACTCTCGGGGCCTAAATATCATTACACAGCTCATGTAAGATTTGACCATGATTTAAACCTACTCTATTCCCTAGTCTTCCTTGCACTTATAAAATAATACGCAATAAGATAATTTCTGCAAACATGTATCCATTTAGGTTAATCGATGGAAATTATTCATTTCTTCACACTAGCCGTATATAGGCTAGTGATAGAGTCGACATTAAAAATTCAATGCCATGGCCGGGCGTTGTACCACGGATCTCCTGGTTTCCGTCCAGTCACTCAAACCTATTGAGCTACCATGGCCAACGTGCCCTCCTGACATTACATTCTCCAATTGGCTCATATATTTCCTCCGTAGACCACTAGGGGCTCTCGCATCCGAGATGCACCGTTTGTATATGAGTCAATTGGAGAATTTAATGTCAGGACGGAACGTTGGCCATGGTAGGGTTTGAGTGACTGGACGGAAACCAGGAGATCCGTGGTTAAAATCCCGGCCAAGGCATTGAATTTTTCATGTCAACTCTATCAATCGTCTAAGAAATGAATAATTTTCTTTCAAATAACTTAAATAATAACGGTGAATCTCGAATGCTGGGGCCCCTAGTGGTCTACGGGGGAAATATATGAGTCAAATGGAGAATTTAATGTCAGGATGGCACGTTGGCCATGGTAGCTCAATGGGTTAGAGCGACTAGACGGTTACCAGGAGATCCGTGGCTTAAATCCCGGCCATGACATTGAATTTTTCATGTCGATTCTATCAATGTACCCATTTAACCTGAATTAGACAGAAGAATAGGCCTTTGTAGCAATGATTTGTACGAAAGCGAGTGCAGAAATTCATGTGATTCTATTTACTGTTCAAGAGAAACACACCAACACAGACTGGGTAAAAGATTCACAGGTTTTCCTTTTAAATGCATCCTTTTGTATTAGGTTACCTTAAAACATATTTTTCCAATGAAATTTTAACCTTGATTGCTTACTATAGATAGCTAATAAAGAAAGTGAAAGGTTTATATACTCCAGCAGTTAAATTTCTCTTAAGTAGCTGAAGACTTAGTTGATTAACCAGGTCTACAAACGTGAGCAAGCCACAGAAGTGGTAAACTAGCCACTGTTACAATAAGATGTAGTGGTCCTTTGTGTGGAGTGTATCGCCTGGCAATGTTAGATAGGCCGCACCAACACACAGAACAACAGTTGTAACTGATACATCACTCCGTGATTTGTGGCCATGGAGGTGTGAACATTAGGGAGTGTGATTAGAAGCCTATTGCAGTAACCTAATGTGGCCTTGTACCAGCCTCACTGCTGGTATTCTTATATAACGAGTGCATCTCTTTGTGTTTCGATATACCTAATTTATTTTAATAGCTTCACTTTAAATGTTTCATCTTCAAACAGTTCTTACGAAATATTATTTTTATAACTGTGGAATTACAATTTAGAAAAATATTTGCATAAATAATTCCATTAAAATTTTGTTAAAAATATAACTGGGACAGAACAAATTAAATCGATAGTCAAAATTTAAACCACGAATTGCTACATGTTATCTTAAAAAGTCCACACTCTTGACATCACAAGTAACAGCTGAATGGCGGTAGCAATTTAGTAAAACTGATATCTCAAGGCAGGAGGCGTGTGCGCTTTTCCATCGGTATACTGCACATGGACTATACTGTTATCGGCTGCGCACGTAAACAACGACAGGAAGGTATAGCCTGACCATGACAACCGCCTCACTGCAAGGGGAAACAAAACAGTCGCATTCTACTAAACCTTGTATGCGTCTGCATACACTTGCAAGGCAATACTTCAATATATATGAATATAAATATGAGTAGCTGGCATGCTTAATTTATAAGAGTACTCACTCCAAAAGTACTTTTCGACTCAAGTTCGAGTCATCTTCAGTGAAGTCTACTACAGCTACGGCATTAGAACGTTCTTCTACTTCTCCAAGAAAGTTAAGACTCCGCCCATTGGAGGTCTCCTGATTTCTGACGCCAACTTTTGGAACTGGAACATTGGTAAAAATCTTACTGGACACAGATGATTGGTTGTCACCTGTAACATAAGCAGGTTGAAGTTGAATCGTCTTTGGCCGTGAAGAAGTCAAACCGTTAACATTTTCCTCAACAAACACCCAACAGTTTAACTGCTTCACGTCCAAAGACGATGCAACTTCAACCTGCTAATATCATAGATGACAACCAATCATCTGTGTCCAGTAAGATTTGTACCAATGTTCCAGTTCCAAAAGTTGGCATCAGAAATCAGGAGACCTCCAATGGGTGGAGTGTTAACTTTCTTGGAGAAGTAGAAGAGCGTTCTCATGCAGTAGCTGTAGCAGACTTCACTAAAGATGACTCGAACTTGAGTCGAAAAGTACTTTTGGAGGAAAGGTGAACATCGACCAGTCTGAGTGAATACTCTTATAAATTAAGCATACCAGCTACTCATATTTATATGAAATATACCTGACTTTTAATACTTTGACAATTATTTACAATGCTTCAATAGTTCGCAGAGTACTACAATACGTTGTTTTCTACGTCTGCACATTTGATGGCCGTGCTGTTCATCTGGCGTCATTCATACTCTGTGTTCAGCTAGCTTGTATCGCATGAGAGCGCGCATCTCTCCGGCCTTTACTGATATGTAACTGTTGAAATTTATCGCGTTCTTTCAAAGGTCCGCTGTCTCTCCGTTCGTCGAAACACGATCTGTTGACTTTCAGAAGTTGTGGCTGAGGAAACGCCATGATCTCAGGGTCCGCCTCGACGAGTACCTGAATCCGCTGTAAATTGCTGTTGATTTGGTGCTGTGGTAGAAGCGGAAACTGGGTTTAATCTCAGGGTTCTTCGTAAAATAAAGTCATATAACTCTTTTGGGTCTATGATCCTAGTTAGTCGGATATCTGCATGTTTTCACTAAATTATGAACCATTCGTAAATGTAAATTTACTTGCTCGCATATTTAAAATGTTTAAGTAAATATCAAAATAACATGGGATGCACTTCGCACTTCACTGGATGTAAATTGTATAGCGCTGGTTGGAGCTGCTACGTTCAACCTGCTCGTGACTTCGCCTCAATTTCACCTCAACACATACTTTTCTACAACCATGGGGAAGCCTCCGAATTTTTCTAAACCAATCCAGTATTTCTCTCCTCCCATTGGTTATTTCATTTTATCTTTTCTTTAATTAGTTCTATCTTTGAGCTACATTGAAATGCCATCCAAAACAATTTCTGTGGGACACGCTTCTGCCCCGGAGAAACTATAAAATTCCTCGCTGCAAAAAGGGAAGGCCAATAACCTTTCTGGCCCACGCTAAGGGTAGCAAAATTGGAGGAAATTGTCCCGTTATTGGTACGGAAAATTAGTACAATTTTCTAAGTAACTACCCATATAATAAGTGTCTAGGTTTGCACTATTTTTATAAATATTTTCAAGCGCATTCCCATGGTAACGTTTTACAAATTATAATATAAAAACATAGATATTTTCTATTGAATAGTACTTCATTGTTAGTGTTATTTGTGGTGGACAACACGGCACTCGGGTGGGTTTTCTCCGGGCCTTCCGGTTTCCCACGCCAGTATTTCACAAATTGCTTATCTTTCCTATCATTTCATCTTGTCTTCATTCAGTATACAATTCTCTCACTCTCATACCAGGGATTGGGCGGATCACCCATCCTGGATTCTCTCTCTCAATGATCCAGAGATTCCGTTCCTCAACCCCCATAAGGGTTAAGAGGAACAAGGATGACAACACTATGTAGTAGTATAAGAAGGCAGTTAAATAATAATAATAATAATAATAATAATAATAATAATAATAATAATAATAATAATAATAATAATAATAATAATAATAATAATAATAATAATAATAATAATAATAATAATAATAATAATAATAATAATAATAATAATAATAATAATAATAATAATAATAATAATAATAATAATAATAATAATAATAATAATAATAATAATAATAATAATAATAATAATAATAATAATAATAATAATAATAATAATAATAATAATAATAATAATAATAATAATAATAATAATAATAATAATAATAATAATAATAATAATAATAATAATAATAATAATAATAATAATAATAATAATAATAATAATAATAATAATAATAATAATAATAATAATAATAATAATAATAATAATAATAATAATAATAATAATAATAATAATAATAATAATAATAATAATAATAATAATAATAAAGATGAAGATGGAGAAGGAGATGAAGGAGATGAAGATGGATATGGAGATGATGGAGGTGGAGATGATGGAGATGATGGAGATTAAAATGGAGATGATGGAGAGGAAGTTGGAGATGAAGATGGAGCCGATGGAGATGAAGATGGGAGATGAAGATGGGAGATGAAGATGAAGATGATGGAGATGAAGATGGACATGAAGATGAAGATGATGGAGATGATGGAGATGAAGATGAAGCTAACTCATGAACTGATAATATGTACTAGTTCACTTTTATTCACGAATGGGCAGGTGGTAGTAACGCTACAAATTTTCAAACTAATAGCAGCAAATTGGTAATTTCTTATAAGGGTACCTGAAATAAACTGTGGCTTTGAAACCTATCTGCATTTTTGGCAGTAGTTTTTCCTCTACAACTTGTGATTTATTATTTATATAATTATACAAAATTCTTTCAGAAGAAGAGAATTTCGCAAATTATTTCTGGAAAATTCTAGATGTGTTTTACTTTCTAACATAAATGTCTTATAGAACATCATTGAGCCTTTTAAAAAATCCAAAACTTCGAGAAACCTTCAGTGTCAAGAAGATGAGAATAATTTTAATAGAGGAGATTTCTTGAAATTTTAGTGCGAATCTTTAGAAGATACGTAACCCTAATCCAAGTTTAATGTGGAAATTTATTTTTGGTTTGTGCTGTTTATACACTCACCCAAGCGAGCTAGCACACACATAAAAAAACGGGATTGTTCTAAAAATGTTCATTCTTTTCAGCGGATCTCAATTCATGCATTTGAGCAATATTTTCACATCCAATTTTTATATGGGATACAATATTTCCTCCCATTATACCTAGGTAGATGACACAGAAAATAAAAACTCTATTTTTTATAATTTCCGTTAATCCCAAACGTGTACAAATATCCTACTTTTAAAATAGTATGCTAAAAGTGAAATAAAGTTTAAAACACTTTAAAGATGATGCTGATTTTGTTTCATTTCGCTACACTAATTGTTAAATAATGGTTATAGCGCTTGGGATGAAAATTATATAGGCATCTTTTGTCTTATTTTATCACACACTTTTCTGTGGAATGACAACTGCTTTCTACTGAACGCTCTTATCAACAAAAGCCCAAATCTTCTACGTAAATATACGAAGAAAACCTACTCCCACTATACAATGTAGGTAAGTGGTGCACCATTTGTTTCTTAGATACGAACTAGTATTATGAATTCCCTCACGGATTGTCAGAGTGTTACTCTCGCGCAGTTTTGTCTTGTCAACATTGCACACTTATTATGGTGGGGTGTATTATCTGTTTCAAGTAGGACGATGTTTGTCCTTGAGCGCAGCTAGGTGAGCAACCAATCGGAGTCCTGCGGTGTTGTATTGCATTCCCCCTAAGTGGTGTGTGACGAGCGGCAAAATAATAATCAATCTCTAATCAATACTATTCGCGCTAAGACAAAACTTCGAATTTTGCAAAAACTGATCCATGAGAAGGAGAGAGTAATGCCTTTAATATCACCATAAAAATCCCATATTTGTAGTTCAAATAGTTTTCCTAATACATATATATAGATGCCATTATATTATAACAATGCATTTTGACGGAAGCACTGTAATGAATATCATTATTGGTTGGCATGTATGCGTGAATGTATATTTGAAATTACTTAGAACTGAAACGTAAACATTTGACAAGACGTGGTAAAAGAAATATGACTTGGGATAAGCCAAGCTGTTTGTTAAATCCGATGAGAGGAAACGATACACTTCTTGCTAGTCTGGCGGAACGTGTCTGGTCACACTATATCTTTGTTTATGAATGGTTCGTAAGCTCTATTTACCCCAGAGAGTTCAAAGCAGCATTATTCAGTTACTCTTCCATGAAAAATTGCATCAGCTGGATCAGTGAGACGCGATACACCTTCCCAGCCTTACTACTACTAGAACAATCCAATTGAGTTAATGTGGGCTCAAATTATGTTGCAAACAGAAATAATATTTTTACACTGTCTGTTGCTGAACGACTTATTCACGAAGAAATTTACAACGAACACAACACGACTGGGAAAACTACCTTGGAACCTATCATCATAAATTTGCAGCACTCAGACGTTGAAGACAATGAACAATGACGAATTATCTCTTAACGTAAGTAACATTCACAGCTATACAAATGCACCGCTGGTATTTTCGTTGGATTAGAAAAATAAGTAATTCATAAACTATAATTAACTTTAAGCTAAATATTTAAAAGATTTGTGTAGATTCTGTAGATTTGTATTCATGTTGCAATTGTAATTTCAACAACTGCATTATTATAAAACTTTGGAAAATTCAGTTTGTGTTCCCTTAAGTCTAGCGGCACGAAAACTTGAAAGTGAGCAAGAGAGACGGACATAGAAGAGTGGGGATAACGAGCTGGCAACGGTGAGGGCCCTAACGCATCTGATTAGCTATAGATGAGAACTCTTCCCATTTGAAACAAATATTAGGTTAATTGATTGTAGATTTATTGGCATGAAAGCTTATATGGCTTAGTACGTGTGCTTACCTAGTGGCAATCCTGAAATATTTATAATGGGAAGATTGGTTATTAAGTAACCAATTACACACACACACACACACACACACACACACACACACACACACACACACACACACACACACACACACACACACACACACACACACACACACACCAGCTAGGCAAGCTCGGTCTATGATCAAAGGACCTAGCAAGAAGAACAGCAGGATTCTCCTAACCTTTAATCGGGCACAACTTAAAATGTGTAGTGTTTAAAATGTGTAGTGTTTAACGCCCGCTTTTACTACATACGTCACCGCAGGCGATGACACTGATGATACACGAGATGAAGCACCGGTGGAATGAGATGACGGGGGAAACCGGAGATCCCGGAGAAAACCCGCCCCAGCGCCGTGTTGTCCAGCACATATCTCACTTTGCGGCCGCCTGGGATCGAACCCGGGCCGCCTTGGTGAGAGCCAAGCGGTCTAACTACTGAGTCACGGCGCGGCCACACACAACTTAAAAGTATTGTTGGCTGTTGACAGGGCACAACTTCCTAATGAGACACCTGCATGTGATGAAGCTTAGTGCAGACCCCACATGCAAGAAATGTGCTGGAGAGGATGTCTTCTCTACATATTATGTGCGAATGTTAAGCACTTACTACACTTGGACACTTCATTCTGGGCTCAGACAAACTAAGACCAGATGATGTAAGGAATGTTCATCCAAGACATCCTGTCCTTTTTGGAGGCCACGGGACTTGAATAAGCACTTCAGTAAGAGGGGCACAATGAGCCCAACATACGGCCTACATGCAAGGGACCGAAAGGGCTCAACCCATTTACTTTCATTCATTAATTAATTCATACATGCATTCATTCATTCACTCATTCATTCGTGCATTCATTGATGCATTCATTCACACAGGTACACTGGCATTCACATACTACCCACCTCGGTAGCGTAGATGGTAGCATGTCTGCCTCACGTTGAAGAGGTCCCTATTTCGATTCTCGGTCAGAGTGAGTTACCTGGATAAGATTCTTTCCGAGGTTTTCCTTTATCCTAAAAGACGAATGTCAGGTAACTCTAAACTCCAACAACCCTGGACTCATTTGAGCATCATTTCACCCATTCCATTCATTGTACTATATGACAATGTTGGAGGACGTAAATTACAACAACAAACAATCACATGTCAGACTCTGGTATCGCAAGAAACCAAGGTTAAAGAAAACTTTCTAGAACCCCATCGGAAATTATCCATCAGAAATCAGATAAGAATTCTACTATTAAATGAACCTTAACAGTAATGTTATCTGTATTAGAGTCTAATTCATTTTTGTCACATAAAAAATAATAGCATTAATATAAGTATAGGAACTTTTAGCTAACACCCTGGAGTTGTCATTTCGCAGTGTAAACTATCCACCGAAGTGTCTCTATTTCACTAATAATTTCATTTAGAGATTGGCGTTCACTTCAGTTTAATAAATAATTTAACCATACTTTGTTGGAAAAGAGCTTTGTTTATTGAAAAGAATTCTGCAATATAAACTACAGAACACAATTTTCTATAAAAATGAATGTGACAAATGTAAGTTTTATTTACAACTTTTTATAAATTATTTAATTATTCAACAACAAACTAGTGTATGCGCCATGACAATTATTGGCTAGCTGGTTTACCCGACATTGCACGGATAGCTTTTTTAGTTCGAATGACAATTTAATTAATTTCGCCTACGTGTTGCAGTTCTTTATGAAACTAATACATTCTTCTGTTTGTTAATGTTTGTTGCCTGTATGAACTGTAAAGCCTCTTCAACTTCTGGTCATATTGGTGACTTTGACTTCAGAAACAATTCGTTGACTGTAGTCTTTAACGTTGATTTCATTTGAATTTTCATCAATTAAATATAGTATACGAAGAGAGCTTAAAAATAAAAATTAGAGCCACAGCTGGAAGAACAGTTCAAAGAGTGCTTTCAATTGTTTTTAACGTTAGTCACTCAGGTTCACTCCCACATGCAGACTTTCAAATTCTGTGCAAAGTATGAGAAATTCGAATTAAAAGAAAATTATCCCATCCAATCTATACAAAGATTTGCAATAAAATCTTCCATTTTAGACTGCTTTACTTGGAATATTCTTTTAAAATTTGTATTTTCTGAAAGTAGGCTTCCAACGAATTTGATAGAAATACAACTTGTATAAGCTATTTTAAATGCAGATGGAATGTTTATCTCGAATTTTCTGATTTAGAAAATAATATCTTTCGTTCTGAATGACTACTGCGTCCTCTCATTAGTTACAGTTAGTAAGAGACAGACAAAGTCTTACTATACAAAAATGTAGTTTTCGTTTGAAGCATATAATTTGAGTTATGACACACATTTTAATGAAGTGAACCATTTTTGGAATTTCCTTCTTTTTTTTATTTTCCCGATACCTTTATCAAATCGAAACACGTTATTTGTTTTCTTTATGTCCGGGATATTAGGATAATATGAAATTTCAAAGCTATCACATAGCGAGTAAATCTTTAAAGATTTTATTTTGGGCACCCCTATTATCATTGCACCTATAAGAAAATATGTAATTGAACATCTATTTACTAATGTTTACCTCGATTAACATGGAGTAGATAGTACAATAAGAATGATATGTAAAACTATGAGTAGAACATGTAAGTTTTGTCCTTTAATTTTAATTTTGAATAGCCTCGGCTGTACCTAAAAGGTATGAAAAAGTTTGTTAATCATGCAAAAGAAAGAGAAACTTTGGCAGTATGTTGGACTGCCTAAACCTCCCCTTGACAACTTCCCATGTTGTTATTGCTTTTTTACGGCATTTCAGATAGTGGTACAAAAAATTCAATAATGATCCTCTGTGTAGCCAACGAAACCTCCTGTTAATCTTATTATGCTCTAGAAAGCTTTAACTGTAAGAGAGAAAGACTGTAGCACTTATTAAAACATACGATATGTATTGAATAAGGGCATTCCTTGCTCTTTGTTTGACTTTTTTCATATTTAAAACTACCCAGTTAAAACAGTTTCTGCCATCATCTGTCATGACTGACAGTATGCCCAAAATAAACTTTTATAAACATAATGGCTGGAAACATGATGTCTAAGGAAAACTAGACTTATAGCAATTATATACTTACACATTTACAATTAAAATTTTTTATCATAAATACGGCTATTTTTTCTGTTTATAGAACATTAAAACGTGATACCGAAATTAAGGTTTGCCAGAAGTAAAGAGTCATGATGGATGTCAAAGGAATGTTGGTTCTTTGTTACGACAAGAGCAAGGCCAGTGGAGTTGGGGGGGGGGGAAGTTGTTATAACAAAAGCAATGTAAGAAGCAGTGTTCTTAGCAGTTTTCTAAAGGGGCTCACTTCACTCGTCGAATAGGGTATTCTGTGGATCATTTAGAATAGCAACACAAAACAGCCACAAAGAAATTTTTGGTTCAATGAAGAGGGCTTTCAGTAAGTGAAAGTGATACACCCACACGCGCAGCTGTGGTCATTGAAACAGTCTTCGGCGTGAGGCCGATTAGAGCAGTCTTCGACGTGGAGCCGATGTGGGCAGTTCGTGGCTAGGAAGCCATGAGAAGAGTCTTCGGCGTCAGGCCGATGAGGGCAGTCTGAGGCGTGAGGGCGATTAGGGGCAGTCCTCTGGTTCTGTCTTGAATATTTGTCGGTTCATATATATATATGAGGAACGAATAAAGTTTATCGAGTAATAAACATTCTGCCGTCAGTAACTCTAAACAGAGATTGGTAACCCTTGGTCGGCAACTTTCATTTCGAGGTTTTAAAAGAAGAATCAGTAAATAAATAAGTTGGTAACGGGCATTCCAGTGTTATTAAAATCTCCTTCTCACACACATCCACGCATACCCTGAGAGAAACCTCATTGCTCGCCGACTTATTTGCTCGCCATTAAATTATTTGCATCAAATTGGCGTCCCAACGTAGAATTGTGTGCACCCAGAAACATTATTGCTTCAAACGTTATGGCACCACATAATCATAAATGAAATTAATCGAATTAATTATTTTTAGTTAATTAAATAAATTTTAGTGAATGTTTTTGTATTTTAAACCACCTCTTATTTATGCCTTTTTACACAAAGAATTTTCAAAATTTATTTGAAATATTTCGGGCATAATCTTGTTAAAGTGTTCGCTCGAAAATTTTAAAATTAAACTATTCTTTTTGGTCTTTATTTCCTCCATGTGTCATTTTCAACCTTGAATTTAGACAATTTTAATAGGTATTTGGTGAGGAATCACTTGGGAGCCAATTTGAGAGTGGAATTATTTGTTGGTGGTCCTTTTGGTGCGGTATGTCAGGATGGATTGTTTGACTTTAAGTGTGAGGTAAAAGGAGTGCTGTGTTGTGGTGTGGGAATGTTCGTTTAGGTTTATGTATCGGTGAGCAGGAGTTTTCTTTCTGGAGGTGCAGCAGTTCTCACCAGTCAATGAAAATTCCTGTTTCAATGTCCTAACATGGTTATTGACACTTATATTGTCTCTCCTATATTACTTAATCACACCACGTTTGAAATATAACTCCGTTACCACCTTTCCATTAGATACTTAACCTACTCATCTTCTTTCAAATCACACGTCTTCTCCCCTTCGTGGTAAACACCAGAGTGACGCTTTCCTTGCTGTCCTACTCTCAGCTTCTTTCCTAATCTCTGTTTCATATAACCTTCACCCGCTGACATGTATCACTCCGCGTGCAACTGCCTTCTCCCTCACCCTAATTGGCTAATGCTTTCGCGTCATAGGCCATAAGAGGTGCCTTCCCGTCACATTTAAATCTGCAGTAAACGTCATAATAATTGTCAGGAAGATAGATAAAATCATACAAATAAGAATATGAAGGCATGCAAAAATAATGAAGTTTATAATGAAACTGAGCAAGTTGAAACTGAATGAATGAGCAATGAAACTGAAACAAGTTTATAATGACAGACCTTCGGCCTTTTCCACTGGAATTTTTTAAAACCATCACTCATACCTTGCATAAATGCTTGTCTTTCAGTCTTAAAAGTTGTGTCACGCCATACTTGTCGTGTGTCCTTCATTCACCCAAGTCTCGTCAAGAAGTATATTTTCCGACTTGTATCCCGGTACAATCTGATTGTCCTTAAATAACGTCTTCGCCACACAGCAATATCGACCCTGGAGTGGTAAGTTTTCCTGTTGTCTCAATTTCATGTCGCGATGTTCCTACGCATCTAACACTCACACCTGCAAGTTCAGAGCACAGCTGTTCGACTTCTCTCACTGACAAAGACGGATTCTTCTCTGTGAGTGCATAAAACACATGCACCACAATTCTTTTTGCCGCTTTGTGAAGGTTTTCCCTGGCGATGCTTCAGCGAAAAACTGGCGCTAGACTCTGCCATTATACATATAATAAGTAAACGCACAATAAACGTTCAATAAAATAATTTAGCTCTCGCAATCGGCACATCGCACCTTCGAATAGCGATATATGACTAATCCAGTTGAAAACAAGGTCAGTGATAAAAGTCATATAAACAAATATGTCATCACTACCGCTAAATCACGTGCTATCGTGCCATGTGCTTGAGAGCAAAGGAACCTCCTCTTTATTTCGTTTAAAAATTAACACGCATTTCAGATAAATTAACGCTGTTGCGTAATATATTTAATTCAGTTATGAAAATATAAATTTGGCAATTCTCTTCCAACATATAAAGATATATCATCATGTTAAATAACGAACTAATTTTTACCGCGCAACTGCTAATGAGGGGTGATAAGGTCACGTGACCGTTAAAGATATGGAGCAAGCTTATATGAAACAAGGATTAGCTTTGTTTGTCTATTTCCACCCCATTTTCTATTCCTACTCTATTTCACCCCTATCACATTGTTTACGCTGCATTTTATTCCGAGGGTTTATTTCTTTAATTTCATCTTATTGTCTATTTCCATTCACCTTCACCTATGCGGCAGTCATGCATCCACCCCCAAGGGTTGTATGACCCCTTGGCGTCATAATGGTAGTGCTTCCTGTAAACGCACGTTATCCTCGAGCAGTGCATTCCTTAGTGGCGTCCGTCTGTCGCAGTGACTTTAAGCAGTGTTTTTTTTAATACGTCAGCAAATGTTAAGCTATATCGGACGATTAATAAAATGGGTGAAATGATGCTCAAATAAGTCCGGGGACCACGGAGCTTAGAGTTACCCGACATTTGTCTATCAGGTTAAGGGAAAACCCAGGAAAAAGCCCTATCCATGTAACTCACCCTAACAGAGATTCGAACTCGGGACCTCTTGAACGTTAGGCAGACACGCTACCATCTACGCTACCGCAGTATATTGTTCTATTGTTTAAGCTGGATCATGTGGTCAGACCGGCTATTGAGAAGCTGTGGCGTGAGTGCTATCTCTTTCACGCATTCACAAAGAGTCCACGAGTATTTAAAGAAAACCAGAAGTTTCTATCTGGGCCCAGTCCTGAAACAAACGGGAAGTGTTCTAACTTGTACACACCTCATATAAATTGCAATGTCAGATGTCGGGTGTCGTGGAAAATATCGTGTGTCAGTTTCGAGAAAAACTGGTATCGACTCATCCATAATCAGAATAATTAAGTTTACTGTTTATGCACAAAGGAGTAGCTTTTAGCTTTTGTAAGATAATGTATAGATCGAAAATAATTAAGATACTTTCATTAATAATTAATCTTCAGTATTTTATAAAATCAAGATCCATCACAGTTATCTGTGATATAGACAAAAGAACTAAAGATTGTTCTTTTAATAAACAACCGGAAATATAAATGTAAGTAGAAGGCCCACATACATTACGGCAAGTAGGAAAACTAAATAAAATGACAAAGGATGCGAACCATGTGGTGGTCAAGCGAAGAAAGCCCATATTTCTTGCATTTTCAGGAACTGCACTCCAGTATAAAGAATAAGATAAAGGAACGTTGAAGACGGTAGTATGTGGAACAGAAATGAAATATGAAGCGGCTTGAAACTTGCAGAGAAACTCGGTCAGTGTTACTAATCGTGGACTTGGACAAACGAAAGATAAAGTGGGTCAAGAGGGGGAGTGAGATAAAGAACATATTGTACCAGCAGAAAGTGGGACAATTATGGGCCATGCAGTAATGAAGATGACTTAATGGTAACAGGGAACTCGTGCGTCTGGCCATGCTTTGGCAAGCATCAATCAACACGGGTGTGGATTTCAGCCTCAGTGGATATCTTTGGGACTGTTGCTTGAAGAAACCTTAGAGCGGAGTGTATGCAACTCAGGGTGCTATGGCGTCATTCGCATGACCGGACAAGGTGGTCTGTACATGTAGCATGCTTGTTTTTATAGGAAAAGTGGGAAGACAGCTCAAAATTGCTAAACCCTTAATTCTATGCACTTCATAGATGCCGCAGTGATGCAGTTGTCACTTGTAAATTGTTTTTAAAATGCACAATACCTGTTAATTGGTTGAGACATGAAAATTGCTCGTCAATATTTTTCGGACAAGGGATGGTTGATGGATTCTTAACTATTCTTTCACACTGGCCGTGTGTAGGCTTAAGTATGGAAAGATAGAGCCAGACTGAAAAATTCAATGCCATAGCCGGGATTTGAACCTCGGATCTTCTGGTTGCCGTCTAGCCGCTCTAACTCTTGAGCAACTATGGCCAACGTGCCGACATGACATTACATTCTCCAACTGACTCGTGTTTTTCCCGGTAAACCACTTAGGAGTTCTCATAAACACATGAGACAACTACCGAATATGGCATTGAATTTTTCAGTCTGGCTCTATCTTTCCATACTTTAGTCTACACACGGCCAGTGTGAAAGAACAATTAATTTCCATTAATTTAACTAATAGTGGTTAACTATAAAACCCAGGCCTTAAATTTCTTACACAAAAAAGTCGCCATTGGGTTTTGTATTCAGAATCTCCTCAGACTTAAATGATACTGAAGTTATATTATTTTTATACGAAAGTCTTGTTCGAAATAACTTGGAATATGCTTCAGTTTTATGGTCACCTATGTTTAAATGTTATAACGGTCACCTGGCGTATTCACTTATAATCAGTGTGAAATGAAATGTGTAGTGTTTAACGCCCGCTTTTACTACATACGGCACCGCAGGCGTGACACTGATGATACATGAGATGAAGATGGAGCACCGGTGGAATGAGATAGTGGAGGAAACCGGAGGTCCCGAAGAAAACCAGCCCCAGCGCCGTGTTGTCCACTACAAATCTCACTTTGCGGTCGCCTGGTAACGAACCCGGGTCGCCTTGGTGAAAGCCAAGCGGTCTAACCACTGAGCCACGGCGCGGCCTAATAATCAGTGTATTCCATATATGCAACTGCTAAAGGAATTCAAAATTATGTCTCTCTCTTTCTCTGTTTGCAGAATACTTGCTGAAGAAGAATATGAGTCACGCTGAAGGTTTAAGTGCATTGGAGATGACATTAAAATACATGGAGCAACAGTCGGAGCAAGTGCAACTGACATACTGTTTTTTCGTCGATGGCGAAATATCGCAGCAAGGAAACGTCATTCAAGTGGCAAGCACACTTAATTTATAAGTTTCTTTTCTTAAGCCATTTTGAGCTGTTTTTTGTTCAATATTGCATGTAGAAATGGTTTGATTATTCACAAAATACCGCAAAACCAACAATAGTTTTAATAATACAGTATACTCAACATGTTTTACTCCATTTTCCAACTCGAGAAGAGCAAGAGAAGGGCAAAAGTGGACAGAAAACTCTTAAAAACCAACTATTCCATTACATTTTAGAATGTCACAATTTAAGTGATCCTTTGAAGCATCATAGTGCATCAGAGAATAAAGTCTGCTTGCCCTTTGTTAACAATAACAATAGCAAATAATATCAACAACAAATTTCTTACAAAAGAGAACAAAAGCGAGCGACAAACAACAGGAAACAATTAACAGTTTCTTCCCACCGTAAGAAAATACAGGTGTACAAAAAATGCTTATACATATATTTCAACCTGAGATCGACGTTAATCGACCGTGGAAAAACAAGATCCCAGCTAGTTAATTTTAGCATTCTTGAAAGTCCTAATTTGATATTTCAGTGTCAAAAATTAATTGGAATAGGGAAATTAATTATAATGGAAATGATATACAGCAATGTCTGATGAGGAACTAATAAATTTAGGTAAAGACAAAATAATGGACTCTCTAAATACTTATGGCAACATGAGAACGTTTAACTTTAAATATTTCGTTTAACTTCATAGACAATAAACAGAATCTCACTAAAGTAATCAGTCGAATTCGAGTAAGCACCATTGTGTAGCCTTAAAATAATATACATTTATAATCACTTTATTTGTGATTTCGTGCATGTATTAAGTGACCAGTTCGGAATAGCAAGGTGTTGCATTTGGATTAATCACAGTTCGCTATTCAGATGTCAGTTTAACATTTTAATTTTGCCATCTTGAGTTGCATGGTTGTTTCATGATCTCTCTTTATTTTCTTGCTTTCCTTCCTCCTCCTCCTCCTCCTCCTCCTCCTCCTCCTCCTCCTCCTCCTCCTCCTCCTCCTCCTCCTCCTCCTCCTCCTCCTCCTCCTCCTCCTCCTCCTCCTCCTCCTCCTCCTCCTCCTCCTCCTCCTCCTCCTCCTCCTCCTCCTCCTCCTCCTCCTCCTCCTCCTCCTCCTCCTCCTCCTCCTCCTCCTCCTCCTCCTCCTCCTCCTCCTCCTCCTCCTCCTCCTCCTCCTCCCCCTCCTCCTCTTCCTCCTCCTTCTTCATATTGATATTATTGCTTTTTTATTTTTTTGGTAATGTACGTCCTCCAACGCTGTCATATCGGACGATGGATGAAATTGGTGAAATGATGCTCAAATGAGTTCGGGGTCCATGGAGCTTAGGGTTACCCGACATTCGTCCATCAAGATAAGGGAAAACACCACAGAAAACCTTATCCAGGTAACTCAACCTGATCGAGATTAGAAACCGGGATCTCTTGAGCATGAGGCAGACATGCTACCACCATGTTACGGAGGCGGACGATGGTGATGGTGATGATGATGATTACTATTAATATTTATTATTACGCGTATATTATTACGCGTATGTTTTACGCGTGGTGTTAGTGTTGGTGGCGGTGGCTGTGGTGGTGGTTTGACATGCTGTATTATTGTAAACTGCGTAAAATGTTGATAGGAATGGAGTCGCTTTTTTTTTTTTTTTTTGCATAACTTGATACAAATAGTCGTCCATTACAAAGCTTAGATAGGTTACGTTATTTGAACAGGAATCAAAATTAATGCGACAGCCAAATCCCAAACCACGAATCTTTTGTTTTCATGGCTATACTCTTATTGTTGACCTATCATAACGAGATACCTGTATCTGCAATGCATCTTCAGGTGGAATTGAACTATATCGGTAAACTTTCAAGGTGTTATCGTATACAAGATATCGCATTTCAAAAGTAACTTGCAGTGTTTAAATCCGGGCTTTTATAGAGCAAATATGCAGTTACTCCAAAAAGATTCGTGTAATGCATGAGTTTATGTTTAAGGATGTATGTATAGTGGAAAATCATTACAATGAAGTACAGCAGGGACTCTGCTTTATTAGTTGATTAGTGAAAAAGAGAATACAATAAAGGAACATATAGTATCTATTCATGTAAACGTAGTTAAATATTCAGAAGCAAAGATATGCAATATAAGATACAAAATAAGTATTCGTCTGCATCCTGAAAATGGTGTAGAATGTAACGGTCAGTTTTTATTAGACACTTGTAACAGTTGTTTCGATCTATATTTAAAAAGGCTTTGAAAAATTTATAAATTTATAAAAGAAAACCAAACAAAATTATGTAAAATTATAGGTAATTGTCTGATTAGCCGTAATAATAGTATTACGTAATGTAGTGACGTAGTAGGAAATCGGCCAATCATATAAAAGTAATATATGAGCAGCGATAGTAACGAAGGATTAAATAAACTTGGTGTAGAAACCGAAAGAAAATTCGTCTTTCTTTCTGGAACGCTGAAGAGATCGGACGCTTTTTAAATTGCTCGAAAATATTTAAGTGTTGGTTCAATTTGAATTATTAGATTGATTCAGATCACAGTATAATGTTTTGTGATAACAATTGTAAAGGATTTGTTGTTAAAAGAAATAAACAAAAGATTGACTTCTTCAAATTCAAATTAAAAGTCTTAATTATTTCTTCACTCGTTACCACCCTTGTAACTTAGAGTTTTCATTGCTCGTAAATAAGAATATAACAGAAAAATATTAAAAGCTAGCCGAGACATAATTAAGGATTTTCCTGATAACTTCGAGGAACATCTTCTTCATCAATTCATAATATTTTGGACGAAGGTAAGATCGAGGAAGTAAGACAAACGACGGGAAACCAGACACCAGCGCGAATCTTGCTATATATGCTGTCGCAACTTTGGGGCATCGAAACCCACAACAACGGAGGAATCCTGCTACACCCTCCATTCCTCTGTATAATGTCTTGCATTCTCCTTGACATGGATTTAATCAAAGATTGTGCTGTTTCCACTGTAATTTTACGCCATTCCTCTAGTAGAGCTTTCTTTAGATCCTTTATATTAGATATCTGAAGATTCGTAATATTTTTATCCAGTATACTTCACAACTTCTCTATTGGATTCATGTCTGGGGATTGCAGTGGTGTCGGCATCTATCGTGGAGTATCATACAACAACCATTGTCTTGCATCTAGAGCTGTGTGTTTTATCTTGTGTGAAAAAGTAATCTTCAGAAGCACCCATATTATTCACAACTCTGGACAGACGTGTTTTTAGGATGTTTATATAAGCCTTATGGTTCATAATTCCATCAATAAATCACAAATCCCCCATACCATTTACACTAATGCAGCCTCAGAGAGGTACTGAACCACCTCCAGGTTTAACTGAAGCTGTTGTATTTTTCTCCTCAAGCTCACAATTCCTTTTTCACCAAAACATTACTCGCCCTTTTGACTTAAAGAACTCAAATTGATTCTCGTCAGTAAGTACAACCTTCTTCTAGAAATCAGACCCACCGTATTTATGTTCCTTTGCAAAAGCAACTCGCTTCTTTCTGTTGATTTTACTGATGTATGGTTTTCTACGGGCTGTTCGGGCTCCATACTCAGCTTCATAAAGGAAGTATCTTATAATTTGTGCTGAAACGAAATTATCTGTGTGTGTTTGAACTGCAATAGCAAGTATTGGAGCACTTAGTTTAGGATTTTTCTTGACTTTTCTAAGTAACTGTCATTTCTCCATCTCGGATAGACCGATTGATTGATAGATTGATTTTCGTAAGTTTTGCTCAGAACAAACCTGCATATAATAGTGTTCATTGTACTGGTAGGTCTTCCAATGGTTTCTCCAATTTCTTGAAAATATTTCCCTTTTTAAATAACCTCACACAAATTTCTCTCTTCTTTTGTTATTTCACGACGTTTTCGACCCATACTGTTTAAACAACATTCAACGGCTTTGAAAACGGAGATGGAACTGTCAACGACAGTGGATGAAACACAACTACATAAGAAAAAGCGAAGCGGTGTGTGTCAGCGGGCCACCTTACCTGGGAACCTGCTTACTGGACGAATACTTGTTTGACATGAAATGGGACAGGATTTTAAATAACGTAGAGCTGTTCACTAAGCAATATAACCTAGATATCACCCGATGTAAGGAAATAGTTGTTCGTTTCTTATCTACCAGGGTGTTCAGTAAAGAATGATCATAATTTTTATTACGGTCATAATTTTTCGCACTAAAATTCAATCTTACTATATTCTGTTAGCTTAATATGAAACAAACACGCTACAGTAGTTTCATTGCTGGTACTCCTGGTTGCCACCTGTGAGAACCAGGCAAGTTTAGACATGTTCAGTATCGCCTACCGCTGCAGTGGAGGTAACACGCAGTTAAAGTTGATGTTAGAGGAAGATCCTGAGTTTCTTTCAAACGTAATCACTGCTGATGAAACTTGGCTACATCATTTTAATCCTGAGAGCAAACAGTAAAGCTCAGTGTGGAAATCTCCTTCATCGCCAACCCCCAAAAAGCAAAAGTTCTTTCTTCTGCCGGGAAAGTTATGGTCATCCCATTCTTTGATATTCACGGAGTGGTTTATCAGCATGTTGTACCTGCACACACATCAGTAGCTGGACAATACTACAGGGATGTCCTGAATACATCGCAAAGCCATATCAGGCGCAAAAGACCACATTTCCGTGAAGCAGGCTGGATGCTGCACAACGATAATGCGCGGCCGCATATTGCCCATGTTGTTGCTAAATATCTTGCAAAAATCGACATGAAGTGCATCCCTCACCCTCCCTCTAGTCCGGATTTAGCCCCATGTGACTTTTTTCTCTTCCCTAACTTGAAGAAACGCCTTCGTGGGAGGCATTATCGATCATCAGAAGCAGTGGTGAAGGCCGCGGAGGCGATTTTGAAGGATCTCTCAAAAATGGTTTCCAGCATGTCTTTGAAGACTGGCAGAAACGCCGGGCCAAGTGCATCGCATTTAGGGGAGACTATTTTGAGAAGAACCATCAAAATTATGAGGATGAGCAAAGGTACGTTGTCAAAAAAATTGTGATAATTCTTTATTGAACAGCCCTCTTATATTTTTCTGAATGCGCATTTATATTCTATGTGCTATGAGTAGACGAATACTTTTTTGAGTGTATGTATATTTGATAAGTGTTGCTTCAAACTAGTGTGTACACTAAATGGCAAAGTTAAATTGGACTGAAACAACAGATCTTCGACTCTCTTAAGTGTGATTCAGCTTTCCAACGCAATGCTGATTACTTTGAAGATCTACTGACTTACTTAAATCGGCTGAGAAGATTTAATGTGCATCCGGGCTCTGGCCGTGGCAGATCAGTAGTAAGAGCATCTCAGAGAGCCCAGGATCCGCTGAACCCTTGGGCTCACACCTCCTAATTACTGCCTGTACAGCGCAGGTGCAGGCCTATACTAGCGCAGGCTCGTATATTTGAATGGTTGCTTGCAAAAATGAGCAAAAATAAATAATAAAATACATGCTTGGATCTATTGCATAAACTGCAATACAATTTCTCCGAGTTCCTATAACCTCTAACCAATCTGTGATATGTGTTTTGACTTGTAAGAGTTTGCATATACAAGTATATATAATGTAATAATTGGCATATTTAATGTATGGCAATTTTCTTTCGTTAAAGCACTTTATAAAGGAAGCTAATAGGATGACATCACTGTGTAAGGTGGCTGTACTGATACAGTATCCTTGTGTATCTACGGGTGATTTGGTTGCCATTTCCAAAGTTCAGCTTTTATTTGTTCTGATGTAATCACAGCCTGTTGTTTTAAAGAACTATTCAATTAAGAAACATAAATAAGAGTTACTTCTCTTATATCTTATATCTATATCTTATATATTTTTATTTCTATAAAGATCATATTCCATAATTTATAAATAAAAAACCCAATTGACAAATATTCGTGTTTTATCAATTAAAGATGGTGAACAAATGGAGTTGCAGATTTCGAACTTCATCTGTTTGACTTTTAACAAGAACTAGAAGTGTAGTACCAGATTCATAACTAAATGTTCATAGATTTAAATTTGTTCTTTAAGACATAGAGTAGAGCGGGGCTATTCCGCTCATTTGACATTTATGGTGTTATAAAACAAATAAAAACAATTTTGTATGTGAAATATAGAGCAGAACAGTCTTTATTAATCTGTTAAGCAGTACAGATGTTGTAAACACACATATTTGACTTGCTATAGTTGTGATCAAATAAAACAGAGAATGTTGCACATAAAGGAAATCTCAGAAATAACGGGGCTATTCCGCCCGGCCCTGGGGCTATTATCGCTCACAGTACTTTTTGTATTTTAATTATATGCATTTGCCACAACTGAAGTTTTTCTTACCAACTGCACCAACGAATACTTCGTAATCCACATTTCTGGTATTTGGTCCAGTCTCCTTTGATTGCTGATTTCGGAAAATGAAACTTTAACCCACAAAATCTACACGGTGCATCTTCCTCATCAGTGTAATCTATTTGGACTGGAAGCAAGTTACCACTTGACTCAATATCCCTACAATTTAGTTAAATCTACCCTTTCCTTTCTTTTTGCTCCGGTGTATATCCAAAGCCTCTTGCTGCCAAGTATTTTAACCTAGAAACTAAATCTTTCTCCTCCAAACTGAAAACTGTACACTCCTCCTAATGCTTCTTGACGTTGATGTGTATGAAGACGATCCTTTAATGTAGAGTAAGGCACTTTGAAAAGGCCCTCTGCTCCTCTCATACTTACATCGCCGTAACAGCGCGAGCAATGTCGTTCTCGTCCAGTTTCGTTCCAGCTTCCTTTGTTTATATGTGTGTACCATCTGAAACGATCAAATAAAAATCGGTAATAGTTGTATAAGAAATAATTAGTTTAAAAGAGTACAAAAAACCCTATATTTTAAATGGGAGAGAATAAACCCTCTTTGCTTGGGCGGAATAGCCCCAAATGTTGAACTTTTGAAATTACACACCATGTGAGAGCTATGATAAAAGAAATGCGCCATCTGCTATGCATGGACGTAACCCAAACTATAACCTACCCCTAAGTTACAGACGGCATTTCTTATTCAAGACAAATAACGCAACATAAGTTACTTACCTGGTAATCTTCTTTGTCAATACTATTAAAACAGCAGCTTACAACCTCAAGTAAATTCATAGAAACGTAGCACAAATATCAAGTTTGACAATGAACTGGCAGGGAAGACATCGCTGCCTATGATTGTTGGGCAGTAAACCAATTTGCTTATTTCGGGCGGGAACAGCTCCGCCCTACCCTATCGTTTTATACATGAAATAAATAAGATAAGCTTGGATTTCCTTTGCACTTCCCATTATGTTTCTACAGCACAAGGTATTTTTACGCCTACGTCATGATTGAAACATATTTGACCACTATCAACCGAGCGAGGTGACATCGGGGTAACTCGTGCGATTCCCAGTCGACACTTCCCGGGTTCGACAACCCATTCTGACCCATATGTTTTTTTACGGTGAATGTTGGGGTTGTTACTTTTCAATCAGCTTTTTCAGATCCCATTGGTTACTTTATTACCATCTGTTTCAGAGCAGTAATACAGTAGTAGGCGACAGTCTTATATGGGTTGCAGCTCCGTGGAGGAACAAATATATTTCCTGGCACCGTGACTGCCCAGGCATTTGTGAACGGCAGAGAATTTTGAACGTAGGGGACTCTGCCATAGTTATGTGTGTATGCCCGTGGTCATCCGAATTTGTTAACCTTTCGGCTCCCTCCTTTCATTCCTCCTTGCCAGAGGACACGGTAGAGAGCAAGTGCAATGCTCTGCCACGGAGGGAACCATTTCGTTTTACCATATCAACAAGTAGCACAAGTACTTTACTACGTGTAATTGAAGGGAAAGAAAGTGGGTTTATTTAATTATGCTGTTTTTGAAGGTGGTCGAGTACATACTCAAATAATTTAAGACCAAATTATCAGTGTTTATCTCCGAATGCGCCAATTTGTAAGGTAGCCTACAGAAAAGATGTATATAGATTCAATAGAAATTAAATAAACAATTAATGGAAACGACCTTCGTTCTATAAGCTACAAATTGCTTTTCCGATAAACTATCTTTATTAGCGCAATTAGAACAGCAATTCGTGTAACTTGCAATTATGAGTTAAAATAATGGAACTGAAGCACAGGTGCACTATGCTTACTAGGTGAGTGGACAAACACCAAACCAATGGTCTAGGAACAGAAGTAAAACCGATGTTCACGTGTCGTTGTTGTGCGGCACGAACAAACCTCAAATCTGATAAAAACGCCTCTGAGCAGGATTATGCCAAACTTGATTATTAGCAACAAACCTGAGTATGATGCTGCAAATCTGTCAGCGTAAAAAAGAGGGAAGATATTACACGTCAGGAAGAAGACAGGCATGATCTACGTGGCTTCACGGGCGCAACGGCTGAAATAGAGATGCAGAGGGTACGTCGCACCACCTCCAATGGACGCAAGGAATGACCATGTGGGACTCCAGAATAGATCGTCGAATGGTAGGGATACTAAATATGAGATGGGTGGATAGTTTCAAAAATATTGCAGGGACACAGTAGTCAACACAAGCAAGGAGCTCCTCATGGAGTACACTGGAAGAAGTAGCTACGCAGGTGCTATAAACTAAAAGTGTGTGAACCTAAAATAAATCTTTACAATTTTTTTGTGTAATTTACGTCCTCCAACGTTAAGTCATATCGGACGATGAATGACTTGGGTGAAATGATGCTTAAATGAGTCCAGGGTCCATGGAGTTTACAGTTACCTGACATTCGTCTTGAAGGATAAGGGAAAATCGGAAAAACCTTATCCAGGTAACTCACCCTGACCGAGATTTGAACTCGAGACCTCTTGAACGTGGGGTACAATGGGTATGTATAAGTGTGTGAGGTAAACAATGATAGTACCAGCGACACGAAAATCTGCCATTACGAGTACAGGAGCGCAGCAACTGCACTAGACTCTAAGGAGTGACGACCCTAATAAGCATCCCAACTGTTAGTCCCTGCGCAGCAGGAGGCCTTCCCCTCAAGAGATTTACGGGCTTTTCATTCATTCATTCATTGCCATTATACAAAGGATACAGTATACCACATCAGGTAACGGGTGTCTACAAGTCAAAACTCAGTTTTCTATACTAGCCTTCTGCAATTCCTAGAAGTTTGACGTTAGAGTTCCACTTATCTTGCATGCTTTTTGCAATAATATTCTTTATGTTGTGGAAATCTGAGATGTTCGACACATTTTATAATACATAAATGAACGAAATAAAATTACTTGGTAATGAAGTATTTCTATTACATATACCTTAAAATGGATTTCAGAAAGGAATATTGTGCTCTGACACAGCAGCGGCTGCTAGTGTGGTTTGTATTGCCCGCCTCGATAGTGTAGATGGTAGTGTGTCTGCCTCATGTTCGAGAGGTCCCGAGTTCGAATCTCGGTCAGGTTGAGTTACCTGGATAAGGCTTTCTCCGGGGTTTTCCTTTATCCTGATAGACGAATGTCGGGTAACTCTAAGCTTCATGGAGCCCGTACTCATTTGAGCATAATTTCTCCCATTTCATTCCTCATCCGATATGACTTAAGGTTGGAGGACGTAAATTACAAAAAAGAAAAAAAGTGTGGTTTGTAACTTGATGTAATGAATCAGATACATAGAGAGAATGTGAATAGAAAAGAAGGTCTGTGTACTCAATATCAACACTGCCGTGTTTACCATCCCGTATTAGGTATTTTTGCCATATCCACATTCGGAAAAAATGATCACTCCTACAGTCACCGCTGAAGAAATGGATCGCCATGACGGACGTGCAACATTATTCACAGGTTCCCCGCCTCCGACAGAAAGCGAAACTGCATCATTAAAATGCAGAGCGATGAGGCGAATGTAATAAAAGAAACAGCGTCACTGAGGAGAGGGGCAGGGGCTATCGGACAAGCGCCGCTCCGGTCAATGGCCACCCCCTTCTGCTACACGGGGATGACCGGTAGTGTTACAGAGAGATAACGCTCATCCCCTCAAGTTTCACCCCCCGGGCGATAATGTGCACCATAAAAGAGTATAAACACAGGGGTGGCCACCTTAACAAATCGATTTCAAGTGCAACTTCGTACGGATAACAACGTGGGGTTTAACTGAACGACTCTTTTCAAACATTAGCACACTATTCTGGAAGGTCACAGACTGGCCATACTAGTCAACAAAAATACCAAGAAATAAAGTTACCTTTCTCGCATTTTCCACCTTTGTTTAGCAGTTTAATTGTTTGAATTCTTCTATTTAATGCGTATTCCGGACAAATGTAAAACTTTAGCAGAAATATAAAGATATCTATGTGTAGAAAAAGTATTCCATAACATCTTGAATATAAAAGCTGGATATAAATGAAAGCTAAACTTGAGTAGCCACTGGAGTCGTAGGGATGTTTTGATATATTTGATTCCTACATTGCAGGAAATCTTCGTTTCACCAATAGAAAACCTTGCCCATAACTTGACCTTACCCCACTATTAAGAGTGACACATACTGTTCATACTGCTGCCATTTTTACTAGCTTTCCCAATCAATCTTTTTGCAATAATTTTAATAAGCAATGACTAAATACATTTCTGAGGTGGAGGCATCCAGAGGCTGGAGTTTCTTACCCTCGGTGGTGAGGTGAGTGGTGGGTTGAGAAGTCCTAACAACCCTTAATATTGTGACGGCTGGAACCAAACAAATAAATTACCTTAAAAACGTAACATTTTGTACTTAAACTTTCACTTGTTTCACACTATAAATTCAGCAATTGAGTAGTTTTGTTCTTACAACATACTCCTAAACTAACAAAATCTCTTTGCATACAACTTTTATTACTTTTTTCTGTTTACTTTAACTACTACTTCTATGAATAGGGTAAGAAAAGCATTACATTAACACAACCAACTTACACGTAAAATACGTGGTGAGGAATTTTCAGAAACTGTTAAATAAGATACATGTTTAAATAATAAATAAGATACATAAGATAATTTAAATAAGATACATGGTTGGGGTTTTCTACTAGGTTTCATTTCTACAAAGGTATGGTAAGGCTAATTAAATGTGGAATTCACTTAATACGAATATTTACTACCCATAAGCAGACTACAAAACTGGCCATAGCGGCCATTTACCTCACCTCAGAAAGTTGGAGGCCACGCCGTGGCGCAGTGGCTAGACCACTTGGCTCTCACCAAGGCGGCCCGAGTTCGATCCCAGGCGACCGCAAAGTGAGATTTGTGGTGGACAACATGGCGCTGGGGCGGGTTTTCTCCGGGACCTCCGGTTTCCCCCACCATCTCATTCCACCGGTGCTCCATCTTCATCTCATGTATAACCAGTGTCACCGCCTGCGGTGCCGTATGTAGTAAAAGCGGAAGTTAAACACTACACATTTCATTTCATTTCAGGAAGTTGCATACAGCTGCGTGTTGTCTAGCCAAGAGTTAGTCCGAGAGAGAGAGCGTAGATCGCTTACACATCCTTCATCCAACAAGTGATGGAAAGGGGAAGGAGTGACGTCACACATACTACTGAAGTCACCAGGGTGTAATTAATACAGTCATTGTGACAATATCAGCATTATTACGAAGGGGATTCAACATTGCGACCAGACTTGATCTGTTGTACCTATGCCCCCAAGTGGGGCATCCTCGAGAGGAAAGGTGAGGTGAGAGGAGACAGAGGGCAGCCGTACAAAGCAGCCACGGCAGTGCAGAGCGCAGGGTCCCCCACATTTTCCTTAGATGGAAACCTCCCCAGTAGGCCAGAACAACGGACATTTCCCCCTACTGTGGTTCGGAAGTGGTCCCAGCAGCTGTTTCGGAGAGCAGCAACCGACCTACAAGAAGAGGAAGTGGTTCACTCAGAGCATATCAACCTGTTATGCACCGCCGAGACACCCGCCGATATTTCTACCCTAAAAGAGACCATCAGATGAGATCTAGGGTTGTAAGGAGATGGGGGGGTTCCTTTCATCCCTAAATAACAGCGGAGAGCGTAGCTATAGATGGTAGAGGATCAGATGATAGAACTGAATGGTAGAGGAAGTTTATAGTGAGGTTAAAGTTAGATAAACAGAGACAACACAAGGTTCTACAAAATGCCAATTTACAACCTAATGATTGTTTACAAGACAAGTGTGGTGTTGATAATTACATCAGTACATCAAAGACGTAGTCGGGCTTACCTTGGAGATATGTTTGTATACAGCTGAGGATGCAAAGTGCACAGTAGCCATCATTAGTCGACGGCATGACGAGCCTGAATTTAGGACCGGCGTGAACTCCGGAGAAACTAGACTTAGTGAGTGACCTGCCGCATGTTGCCTGAATAATCTTCCAGCATGGAGCCTTCCAGCGAAGCCCAATGGCTCACTCACACTAAATCCCCAAAAAGCCGCGCATGCGCTACCTTTAATCATTTAAATACCGGCCTGCCAAAAGTGGCGGATACCTATTTACTCAGCTGTCCCCACGTCAGCTGGTTCACCCCTCCTTACTCATGCCGATTCAGTTCTCTGTCTTATAAAATCATTCCTGAATCTCTCCACCCGTGATCATCCGTTTTTTTTTAAAGCCGGAAAGGCTGATTTGGCAGTCCAAACTACGTAACCTGTCCCCGAAATGTACCAGTCATTCAGTACGTGTAAGAAATGAAATGTTAAATCTCAATAATACAAAATAATTTTAAATATCACTCGGCCTATATACGTAACACTATTAAATGATAATGGAGGGACAGGATTTTCGGGGGTTGGTCGGCCACGGAATTGAACCGGGCCTCCTGAATGCGTGGCACAGACAAAACCGCCTTAGCCAACCTGCTCGCCTACCAAACCTTACCGTGGACTCCAAACCACGTCGGGACTTTGCGATAATTCAAATGAGATAGTCATAAGAAAAGTCTTGGATACAGGCGATTTAAAGTCGCCATTCTAGACCAGGATTCGAATCCTAGATCCAAAGCTCGGGAACTACTGTGCCGATAGGAATTGCCCGTCGAACGCCCATCGAGCATGACTGGAATATGGTTGGTTGGCACCTGGTGCGTCATGGTCCTCAAGTAACTAATGTCAGGAGTTGTGGGCTCGACTACAATCTGCGTGGAGGTTATGTACAGATTTCAAAAGTTAATAATTTGCTGCTTGTCCTATACTCGTACCTAACCTGTAGTATTACCTCCACTGAATTCTTGCGTTTCCTTCTTGGTGTTGCAATTTTCAAAAACAGTACTGTACATCACTCCTATTATGATAATTAAACTACACGGTTAAATATTGTGCAATAATGGAACAAGGTAAAACATAATCATCGCTCTATGCAAAATCAATAACGCAATTTTTTAAAGATTATTTGCAGAAACAAACCTAAGTTTGTGTCACACTTCTAGCATAATCTACATACATCACTACTAAGTGTACAGCGACTTGTCCAGTGTACCGTGTACGGTATCCATATGCACTTATATTATGTGCTTTATACTTTGCAATCACACTTAATCATATAATATGTGAAAAAATTTAAAACAATACAACACTTTTCGTTTTGGAAAATCCACAGATGGTCCACTTAAATAATGAGTATTTTCATGTGCATTTCGGTATTAGTGTTGTATTAGTGTGAAAGGAAAGGGAGGTCAGGAATTGTATGACTTAGAATATGGGGTCCTAGGGGTGAGACGATGACTGACGACTCCGGCAAGTGCGGCAGGAGACAGGTTATATAGGAACTTTTTTTCGAATTTGCGTAGTAAGAGACTCAGTGTAAATTTAGATTCACTAAGAACTTCTGAATGCAGCAAGGTGAAGCACGTATATTGGTATCTAATGGCTACCATTGTAAGTGCCAAAATATGGTCAATTTCTGCCTAATTTACGCAAAGCTTTTTGATCAGACATAAGCCATTCTCTCTTTCTCCCCTTCTTCTTCATTTTTAAATGGTATCTTAAGCAAGCACGAAAGGTAAATGGCTTTTTTCTTTTTTTCTTTTTTTGTAATTTACGTCCTCCAACGTTAAGTCATATCGGACGGTGAATGAATTGGGTGAAATGATGCTAAAATGAGTCCAGGGTCCATGGAGCTTAGAGTAACCTGGCATTCATCTTGAAGGATACGGGAAAACCCCGTAAAAAATAATCCAGGTAAGTCACCCTGAGCGAGATTCGAACTCGGGACCTCTTGAACGTGAGGCAGTCATGCTACCTTCTAAATATCCCTCATCATAATCCGGCTATTACTTTACGACAAAATCCCACTTAGGACGAAATAATAAAATTCTACATTTTAGATAAAAAATGTAGCTAATTTCAACATACTCTGATTCACAAGGAAAAAAAATCAACAAAATTCAAATGAGCTAAGCGTGCTAGAGGAAAGATATCAATTAGAGCATGTATTTTTTTTTTCACATTGCCTCATACAGTTAATGCGTAATATAACGAACAATGCACGTGTATCGTCTTGCTTTTTAGCTTCTGTTTTTATTAGAACAATTGGAGACATATGAAATAATATTTATTCTAATACGTAGTACGCAAACAAGCACCGTTTACTCTGTTTCATATAACCTTGACCCACTGACATGTATCACCCGCGTGTAACTACCTCACCCCTCATCCTAATTGGCTAATGCTTTCGCCCCAAAGGCCATAGGCGGTGCCTTCTTCGTCACATTTAAACCTGCAGTAAACGTCATAATAATTGCCAGGAAGATAGATAAAATCATACAAATAAGAATATGAAGGCATGCAAAAATACAAGTTTATAATGAAACTGAATGAATGAGCAATGAAACTGAAACAAGTTTATAATGAAAGGCCTTCGGCCTTTTCTACTGGGATTTTTTAAACCAGCACAAATACCTTGCAAAAATGCTTGTCTTTCAGTCTTAAAAGTCGTACTCGCCATACTTGTCGTATGTCCTTCATTCACCCAAGTCTCGTCAAGGTAGTATATTTTCCGACTTTTATCCCGGTACAGTCCGATTGTCCTTAAATAACCTAGTTGCCACACAGCAAAATCGCCCCTGGAGTGGTAAGGTTTCCTGTTGTCTCAATTTCATGTCGCGATGTTCCTACACATCTAACACACCTGTAAGTTCAGAGTACAGCTGTTCGACTTTTCTCACTGACAAAGAAGGATTCTTCTCTGTGAGTGCATTAAACACATGCAACACACTTCTTTTTTGCCGCTTTGTAAAGGCTTTCCCTTGCGATGCTTCAGCGAAAAACTGGCGGTAGACTCTGCCATTATACATATAATAAGTACACGCGCAATAAAGGATCAATAAAATAATTTAGCTCTCGCACTCGGCACAACACACCTTCCAATGGCGATATATGGCTAATCTAGTTGAAAACAAGGTCAGTGATAAAAGTCATATAAACAAATATGTCATCACTAACGCTAAATAACGTGCTATCGTGCCATGTGCTTGAGAACAAAGGAGCCGCCTCCTTACTTCGTTTAAGAATTTACATGCATTTCAGGTAAATTAACTCTGTTGCGTAATATATTTAATTAAAACAGTTACGAAAATATAAATTTGACAATTCTCTTCCAACATATAAAGATATATCACCATGTTAAATAACGAACTAATTTTTACCGCACAACAGTAAATGAGAAGTGATAAGGTCACGTGATCATTAAGAGATACGGGGCAAGCTTATGGGAAACAAGGATTAGTATAACTATTAAAATGAAGTTAGCAAATGGAGAAGATTGTGTCATGTTACACGTGAGACATTTGCTTCGCCTGTATTTCGCAATCTTAGTACGAGCTTCACTTCTGAGGTCATTATTTTATTCATCTTGTACATCTACTAATGCATCTTCATTGACCTTAATAGATGCCAATAGACCTGAGCACTTGAGGTTATCGTAACTATGTGCCAACCGAGGGACGGATCTATGCATGAAGTTCATCGGATGATTGGAGTGCGGCTAGCCTGCCACCTCCACAATTACAGTAGGGTGGTGGTTTGGGTAGGGGTGGAAATTCCCCTATCCTATACGTCTTAATTCGCGCATAATCAAATAAGATCTCTCATTAACGTGATTTGTTCAAATTGAAAATATAGCGGACGGTTATCTAAATGTTTCGATAAGATAGTGGATATGAGAGCAGTTTGATTTGTTTTTCAGTTAGTAACAATTTAATATGGAATTCAAACGTATCTTCGTGTTTTATAGCGTTCAAATCTGAATTTGATTTGATAGAAAACACAAATTATACAGAGTTTCCCAAAGTTAGACTGACAAACGTTGGGAGCGAATAAATAAAATTATTTTAAACTTTTTGTTACGGAAAGTACTTTGCTACGGTGCCTTGTTTATCCACTGCGATTACTGCTTTTCACGTAGTTGGTTTAGATATGCAAATTACATTGGTGTCTATACCTTTTAAAGAAAACAAATGAAAGAAAAAAGAACAAGGAGCCTTTAATTCGTTTAGCATGTTTACTTCCTGTGCTTATTGTTGTGTTTCCTTGGTATTGTGCGTTAGTTTGCTGCATATTGCATAATGTGACCATCACCGTCAAACACATCATAGAAAAATGCAAGAAATATCAACGGCTGGAATGGAAGTCAATGTCCCCAGCAAAATCACAGAAGAACTTGGAAACCATATCAATTGTAAAACAATTTTGTACTTTTGTGACATTACGGAACTTTGTAACCACATTTGATATGAATGATAGTATTATGTAATTTCACTGTTAAGATGTCGCGATATGACATGTAAGTTAAAGTGACAACAAATAAAGCAAATTAAGAAAGAAGAACAAAGTGTCGCTTGTTTTACATTATTTGTGAAGAACGAATTGATAATAAGTCTTAGATTGTTCACGATCACTATACTTGGAAGAAGGAAACAAATCTATGTGCAATCTATCTCATCATGTGCAATCTTTAAAGCATCTGTCTTCTTTCTGGCCTCCCTCGTGCTTGCATTAGAATCTTTTTACTTTGAGAGAGATTATAAAAATTATTCTGAATGTTATTAGCCAAAATATGAGGCGTGTCTGTAAAATAAGGTCTCCAATTTTAATATAGAAAACATGTTTATTGTTGTTACATTGATGGAAAGCGGAACTTACAGCTACTTTTCAACGTAATCATCATTGCGATCGATGCACTTTTGCAGGCGCTGTTGCAGTTTTTGTATACACTTGTCATAGCACTCTCCCGCCAAGTTGCGCAGGTAGCGCCCAACCTCGTTCTTCAAATCATCATCGGTCTGGAAATGTGTTCCACCCAGGTGTGACTTCAACTCAGGAAACAGATGAAAATCACTAAGTGCTAAGTCTGTACTGCAGGGAGGATGGGTGAGGGTGTCCCATCCGAACTGGGCCGGATCAGCCGTTGCATGTGCGGTGTGGGAACGAACGTTGTCATGATGAAAAATCATTCCCTTCGTCAGCATTCCCCTCTTTCGATTTTGAATGGCACGTCGCAATTTTTTTAAAGTCTCACAGTAGCTAGCCGGCAGAAAATGTCTGTTTGAACTTTCGTGGCTTCGGCGAATTCGAATGCCGCCACTGATGATAACGTTCTTTAGTCTCTGGTGTTGTGTAGTGCATCCAGGTTTCCAAGTTTCCAGGAATCGGTGGGCAGCTTCAACACGTTGGGACCCACCTCGCACACACCTTGCGATAATGCAAACGTTCGTTCAAAATCTTGTCAATCGTAGTCTTACTGACTTCAAAGATAAGTTTGCACAGCTCGCGAACTGTCAAACGCCGATCTTTAAGCATTTCTTGCTCCACTTTTGCAATTGTTTCGGCTGAAACCGAAGGCCGACCAGAACGCTGTTCGTCATGGACGTCTGTACGTCCATCTTTGAACTCTCTGACCCACTTTCGCATGTTTTTGACGACCATACACTGTGGCCCACAGACTTCGCATAACTGACGATGAATTTCAACGGGGGTATTGCCCTTGGCACTCAAAAAACGGATCACTGCACGCAACTCGCACTTGGCGGCGGAAGTGATAGGAAGCCCCATCGCAAACGGCTTCCCAGCTAAGACTAATGGTTACAACGGGTTTGTTATGGTGGGGATTTGAAGGAGCGAAACCAAGGTACACGCTAGTGTTGCCGGATCTTGCGTAATAGCGTTCCTCATGGCTCCATCGCCTTAGAGACCTTATTTTACGGACACGCCTCGTACAAAACTTTTAAAGCCAGGCGAACACTGTGAAAAAAACAGCAGCGTTTTCAAGGATGCATTTTCTGTGTGTAGTGTCTTCTAGTAATTATGAATTCAATTCATTTTTTATTTCGTTTATTATTTTCTCTACCTACTCAGAACAAATAGAGAAAGTATTTAATTCCACTAACAAATTCGGACACGAAGTTTACTCGAAGTACATATTTTGGAGATCCTCTAACATCTTAGAATGGATTTTAAGGAAAAAGTAGTTGTACATATTGTGTATGAACAACATAACTTATAAAGGGGCTTCAAAATAAATAACAAAATTGGTATTTATGTTCAGTATCCTCGAAGGAGATAGTACAATAAAATTATTTTGAAACTCAGTGGCTTTAGAATTAAAAAAGCAATATTAAACAAATATAAAACCCTACTATGTTTATATAAATAATTATAAAATGGAATATTCAATAGTAGATCGACTAGGATAATACTAGTCACGAGGAGAGTAAAAATTTCAAAACGTTTGCCTGTTGTATAGATTCAGAAAATATGTATAAAGTAAAAGGAATTCATAAAATGGAATTTTAAAGAACTTATATGAAACAATTTTGATTGTTTAGATGCTGGGTTGCTGATCCCAAAGAGGTAAGTAAACAGCTCTTCTCTGAAGCAGTTGTTTTTTGTTTAGCTCTTAACTTAATTTTTATTTGTAGATGTTGTGGTATTGTTTATATTATTTCATAATGTTATTAAAGATTTAAAATGCTAAAAAATTTAAAATGTTTGTATTATGTGTGAAAGTGTATAACCATCAAGTGCAAGAACAGGGTGTAGCAGAAAATTAATTGTTCTTCCACACTTGCCGTGCGTAGGCGATAATTTGGATAGGTAGTGTCAGATTGTGTCAGGCCAAACCATCGCCTACGCACGGCAAGTGTGGAAGAACAATTAATTTCAATCAATTAACCTAATAGTGTTACTTGGAGAATACCAAGGAGGTTTCCGAAAGGATAGGTCATGTACTGAACAAATATTCAATCTCAAAAGTATTATAACATATCAAATACAAGAGCTAAGACATACGTAATTTCGTTCATCGATTTTAAAAAGGCATATGATTCAATTGGTAGAGAATCCCTTTTATCAATCTTGGAGGAATTTGGTTTAGACAAGAAATAAACTAGTATCACAAAAGAAAATATCACAAATAGTTTTTCGAAAGTGAAATTTCTGAGTGAATTATCAGATCCATTTGAAATAATAACGGGGTGCGACGGAGGGGTGACCTTTGTTGTTTAACTGTGCGATTGAGAAAGTAGTCAGAGAGTGGAACAAAAATATAAAAAGTGGAATAAGACTGGCATGCAAAAAGAGAAATTTTAAAATAAATTGTATTGCTTTTGTGTATGATATGGCTTTGTTTGCTGAAACAATGAAGGAAGCAAGGGAGCAAATACTTAAATTAGAGAAACCAGCAGGTAAAATAGATCTTCACATTTATTTCTAAAAAAAAATTCATGATAAACTGCAATCACCCACGTAAATACATCAAAATCTGCAAAAAAAAAAAAAAAAAAAAAAAAAAAAAAAACGATTGAAACAGTGAAAGAGTTAAAATATCTTGGAGAAAGGATTAGCTGGAATACTAAGAAAAATAAAGCGAACTAGCTTTCCAGCAAACAAAATATACTTATAACAAGAAATCACTATGATGGTGATCCAAAATTAAACAATAATAAAACAGTGATTAAACCAGAAGCACTGTACACATCAGAAACACTTAACATGAATTTCAAGGGTCAGATAGAGCAGCTCGAATTATATTAAGAAAGATCATAGGGCCAAAATGTCAAGATAATAAGATAAAGTACATCGAGAATGAAACTCCCTAAAAAAAATTGGAAAACTCTCAGATACTATGCGAAAAGGGAGGATAAATTTTTATGGCCATCTTCTTAGAATCAACTCTCTCTTTGATTTCTTCCGTAACCTTAAATAAAACATAACTGGTTTAATCTGATAAATACCTAGTAGAATTAAACATCACAGAAAATTCATAACCTGACCGGACAGCAAAAGTAATAACTAAAAACGATAAATAAATCTACATTAAAATCCAGACCCATTAACTTGGCAGAAGAAAGAAAGTAAAATATCAGATACAATGAAGAAATACTGGGAACTAAGATAAGAACAACACACAGGGAAATGATTGATTCAACGTACCCCAAAGAGCGTGAAAGCAAAAGAAGAAGAAAGTGGTAACTGAAAATAATAAGAAATAATAATAAATTAGATTTTGGTATTTATAGAAAGTCTGCTCATATCGACAGTTACATAAAAATAAAAGTTTTAACCCTTTTTCACATAAATTTGCTGTTTTAATCGTTGATTTATAGATTAATAAATATACCCCTGAATAAAGAGGAATTTAATAAACATATTATTAATACTGCTTTAATTAATGGTTTTAATAAAGACCTTATATAAAAGAAGATTGAAAAATTAAAATATCAAAAACAGTTAATGGTATTTCTACCCTTAAAAAATAAAAGACGATTATAATTTTAAAAAGTTTACTTGCTATCCTTGGATTAATAAACATTTTGAAAAGGTTTTTAAAGATTTTGGTATAAATTTAGTTCTTCAAAATACACAGAGTTTCAAAATTTACTACATTTCGCTAAAAAGATGAAATTCCTAATAATAAAAAATCCAGTATTTATCAATTTAATTGTTTATATTGTGATCAGGTATGCATTGCTAAGATGAAACGTAATTTGGAAACCAGAACGAAAGAACATTTTCGTAAAACTAAGTATAAACAAACTGATAAATCGGCCACAGCAGATCATTTTTTGCCATTTAACTATGAAATAAATCCTGTAGTTAAATTAGTACAACAATTAAATTTTCCGATAGATTTAATGGTTTGTGAAAATATTTTTAATTTAAAGAATAAACATCGCCTAACGAAGGATAGAGTCAACATGAAAAATTCAATGCCATGGCCGGAATTTGAACCACGGATTTCCTGGTTTCCGTCCAGTCGCTCTAACCCATTGAGTTACCATGGCCAACGTGCCGTCCTGACATTAAAATCTCCATTTGACTCGTACATTTCCCCGGTAGACCACTAGGGGCTCTCGCATCCGAGATACACCGTTTGTGGCGACTTACTATCGTATGTACTTGCGTCCCAGGCTTCATCATTTAACTCTTATTATTTTATTTAATTGATGGAAATTAATCATTTCTCCACACTAGCCGTATATAGGCTAAGGTTTTTGATGGATAGAGTCATCATGAAAATTTCAATGCCATGGCCGGGATTTGAACCACGGATCTTCTGGTTTCCATGCTTAGCCTATAAATGGCTACTGTGTAGAAATGATTAATTACCATCAATTAACTAAAATAATAAGAGTTAAATGATAAAGCCTGGGACTCAAGTACTTACGATAATAAGTCGCCACAAACGGTGTATCTCAGTTGCGAGAGCCCCTAATGGTTTACCAGGGAAATATAGGAGTCAAATGAAGAATTTAATGTCAGGACGGTACGATGGCCATGGTAGCTCAATGGGTTAGAGCGACTGGACGGAAACCAGGAGATCCGTGGTTCAAATCCCGGCCATGGCATTGAATTTTTCATGTTGACTCTATCCATCAAAAACCTAAGCATATAAACGGCTAGTGTGGAGAAATGATTAATTACCATCAATTAACTAAAATAATCGCGTAATGAATTTTAAAATACCAGAAGTTGATACTGTTCTTAAGTTTGTTTCATTTTAAGATTTTGGCAATACTGAAAAAATAGTAACATTGTAGCTTCCTTGAGGACCAAGTGTGTTGACTGAGGACGCGAGCAAGGGTTCGTAAAATCGATTTCAACTAGTTCAACTGGTAAGAAAAATTGACATAAATTTCTTAAGATAAGTGAAGTTTTTTTTTGTTGCAAATGCATATATTTAATGTACACATTAAAATAGCTTCTGAACAGGCATCAAAGATTTGTTGACAAAGATTTGTCATTCGAAAAGTTAGATTCTACCTAGAAGTACATAAGAATTATCAGGTTAATTTGTTATTCAAATATTCTTTGAGCATAGGTGCTCTCTAACAGCGTTTTTAAAAGTACCGAAATTATCGATTATTTTATTTAAGAAAGGGTAGAGCCAGAAAGAAAAATTCAATTCCATAACCAGGATTTGAACCACGGATCTTCTGGTTTCCGTCCAGCCGCTCTAAGCATTTGAGCTACTATGGCCAACGTGCCAACATGACACAAAATTCTCCTACTGACTCGTGTTTTTCCCGGTAAACCACTAGGAGTTCTCATAAACACATGAGAAAACTACCTTAATGGCGACTTACTATGCTGTAAGTACTTTAAGGCCCGGGCTTTATCGTTTGGACTACTATTAGGTACAATTAATAGAAATTAATTGTTCTTTCACACTAGCCGTGTGTAGGACGTACTATGAATGGGTAGAGCCAGACTGAAAAATTCAATGTCATAGCCGGGATTTGAACCACGGATCTTCTGGTTTCCGTCCAGCCGCTCTAACCATTTGAGCTACTATGGCCAACGTGCCAACATGACATTAAATTCTCCAACTGACTCGTGTTTCTCCCGGTAAACCACTAGGAGTTCTCATAAACACATGAGGCAATTACCTCAATGGCGACTTACTATACTGTAAGTACTTTAAGGCCCGGGCTTTATAGTTTGGACCACTATTAGGTACAATTAATGGAAATTAATTGTTCTTTCACACTAGCCGTGTGTAGGACGTACTATGAAAGGATAGAGCCAGAATGAAAAATTCAATGCGAGAATTTAATGTCATGTTGGCACGTTGGCCATAGTAGCTCAAATGGTTAGAGCGACTGGACGGAAACCAGAAGATCCGTGGTTCAAATTCCGGCTATGGCATTGAATTTTTCATTCTGGCTCTACCCTTTCATAGTACGTCCTACACACGGCTAGTGTGACAGAACAATTAATTTCTATTTTATTTAAGATCATTAGGAAGTGCGTGAAATATTTTGATGGTTTCATAAGGCGTACCATTATAGGGAGAAAATCTTAAGAGAGTGGACGGAGAAAAAATGGATGAAAAAGGAATATAAGAAGATAACCATAGACAGAAAGATTGAAAGGGAGGAGAATTTGAAAGAAAGAGACAGGGAATTCTACATTTAACGCAATAACAAGAACACAGGTGTGGGTTCCAGCAGTATCAACATTAGACCCGAATCCTGAGGAGGGTCGAGTGCTCCTGTTTCTTGGTGGTAATGATGAAGTAGCTCTGGTGAAGGGTATAGCCCCTTGGCTGTTTCCTCTTGTCTAAAGTATTGTTATCAGTCAATTACGAAGCATAATTTGCAACTTAATTCGCCTTTCCTGTGAATGTCTTCATTGATTTCTGAAAGGTGTTGATGAATGGCGCTTAGGGACTGGAATGTTAAAGATTCCCAGGTCAATTCATCAAAAACGCTAACTAGGGATATATCTGAGCATCGTCGGCGTGCGGCATGTATTATCTAACGTATCTAATCCTAATTCCTTCAGCCATTTGTTACCGTGTTCCATTCTACAAATTAGTCTTGATGGCAAGCCGAGCATAATGTGGAATTACGCGCAGTCAATCCAGAAGCCGAAATCTAAGCCCCCGTTCTCTCCCTTCCCCCCTAAAACCACTTATAACGTAATTTGACAACTATGTAGCTGACGGAACACATCAACCAAATTGCGTAATGAATTATTATCTAAGTCAACATAAATTATAATCACGGTTGCAGTAGTGATGGTCATTTGAGTAGAGACCTGCACTAAGGGGGCTAGTGCACAATAATATTAATGGCGGTAAGCCCCCCCCCCCATACCCCCCCTAACGTTCGGAGCTGTACGTGCGATCATTATAGTGATGAATTGTTGGGCTTCACGGTGATTATGATGATGTGGCGCATAATGTGTTTCATTCCAGAACCCGGCTTCAGGATTTCCGGAAAATGTGCCCCTTGGGAAATAGACCTTCATCCTGCAAGCTTGATGATGATGTATCTCCTACCCCTTTGTGATTCTTAGGTGACAGGTTCTTCCCAATATTTCAATTCTTGAGCGTTCTGAGACTTTAATTCTAAATTAGTAAACTCCTTAAGATTTGAAACATGTATTTATAAAATTATTAAAAAAATGATGAGATGGATTCACTCTATTTTTATTCATTGTTCTACAAAATATTATTATATACCTCTAAATATTTGTTAACAGAATTCTATATTCTATTCCTGATAATAACGACAAATTCATATCACACATTGAAATTCTAGTAGTATAAAGTGATACAGTTGGATAAAGCGACTATCAGATTTATAACAAGAGTTGCAACTCTATGAAGTGATACTTTTAGTAAGATTTCAACATGCCCTCACATTACCATGAATGAAAATAAAAGCTGTCAGTTATTTAATAAATGGCCACAACTGTTTGCTTCATTTTTCCAGTCTTTAAGTCTCAGGACGTACAAAAAGTACTCTTTCACAACAATATAAACTTATTAGGATCTTACTGCATGTATACTGAGCAAAGGAAACCGTATCGTTATTTCAATATAAGTAGGTTTTGAATTAAACAATACAGTAGGCTACGTATGTGGCTTTGGATTGAACAAATACAGACAAAAGCTATCTCCACAATCTCCGTCCAAATATCTGTAAGACAAACTATTTACTTTTTACATTAAACAGAAGCAATCATAGTAACGAAGAGTTAAAATAGGTGTACAGCAATCAAGTAATATCAAGGGTTCTAGGTATCCATATTAATGATAATCTTCCATTTCAGAGTCATGTCCTAATGACTTACTCCAAACTCAACACAACTATATTCCTGCTGCCCCAGCTTATACCATTTCAATGGTTCGTTCAGTATACGAGGGCTGTTCAATAAACAATGATCTCTCTCCTTTTTTTTGACAACCTACCTTTACTCATCCTCATTATTTTGATGGTCCTTCTCAAAAATAGTCTCCACTGAATGCGATGCACTTGTCCCAGCGTTTCTGCCAGTCTTCAAAGACATGCCGGAAACCACCTTTTGAGAGATCCTTCAAGATGGTATTCATCACTGCTTCTGATGATGGAGAATGCCCCCCGCCCTCACCACGAAGGCGTTTCTTCAACTTAGGGAATGGCAAAAAGTCACATGGGGTTAAATACGGACTATAGGGAGGGTGAGGGTTACACTTCACGTTGAATTTTGCAAGATATTCAGCAACAACTTGGTCAAATATGCGGTCGCGCAATATCATGGTGCAGCATCCAATCTGCTTCACGGAAATGTGGTCTTTTGCGCCTGATATTGACTTGCAATGTTTTCAGGACATCCCTGTAGTATTGTCCAGTTACTGATTTGCGTGCAGGTACAACATGCTGATAAACCATTCCATAATATCAAAGAATGAGATGACCATAACTTTCCCAGCAGAAGCGACCACTTTTGCTTTTTGTGGGGCTGGTGATGAAGGAGATTTCCACACTGAGCTTTGCTGTTTGTTCTCAGGATGAAAATGATGTAGCCAAGTTTCATCGGCAGTGATTACGTTTGAAAGAAACTCCGGATCTTCCTCTAACATCAACTTTAACTGCATGCAGACCAGCATGCGAATATCCTTTTGTTCGGGAATCAACAGTGTTGGAACCCATCGCGCACAAACACGTCTCATGTGTAATGTTTCTGTAACCAACGTGTGGGTGGCACCCAGTGAAATTTTCAGTATTTCAGAAAGTGATTTTAAGGTAATTCGTCGATCCTCTCTCACAATGGCAGCAGCAGTGTTTATGTTTTCTTCCGTAATAGCAGTAACTGGAACACCGGGTCCTTCTTCCTTTGAAATTGATTGTCTCTCCTCTTTAAACATTTTGAACCACCTTCGAGCTGTGTTGTAGGGAAGAACAGATTCTCCATAGTCCTCCTGTAACATTGTATTGGCCTTAACTGCAGATTTTTTGAGACGAAAGCAAAATTTCAAAGCCGCATATTGTCCCTCGCGTGTTACCTCTATTGCAGTGGTAGGCGATATTGAACATGTCTCAACTTGCCTTGTTCTCACAGGCGGGAACCAGGAGTACCAACAATGAAACCACTACGGCGTGTTTGTTTCACATTAAGCTAACAGAATAGAATAAGTTTAAATTTTAGTGCTAAAAATTATGAGCGTAAAAAAGTTATGATCATTCTTTATGGAACAGCCCTCGTTGCAAAGATAGCAATGCTTACTTCATTTCAAAATCTTCGTGAATGTAATTAGTCATGGTACAACTTACATAAATACAACGAATTGAAATACTAATGATGATTGGATATGGTGATAAGTGGAAGACCCAAGAAGAGATTTGTGTCTTGTAAAATGAAATGTATCCAGAACGAAGGATTAATCCTTCTACATTAAGCAAAATTTTGGAGAAAAAAAATTCAATGGAACTGGAAGTTTTATGTGATATACACACATTCCTAATATCTATATCCATATTAATGCGAAAACAGAATAGGTATTTCCTAGATCTCTTAGAGGAGAAACTTTTGATTTATTTAAAAAAGTGGTTAAATTCAATAAATTTACTGAAGACTTGATAGTTGATTTTGTTAAACGTACTACTTTCTGTTTGCATCAATTTTTTTCACTTTTAATGGTGAATTGTTTAACAAACTCCTGGCTTAGTAATGGATAATCCTTTTTTCGCCTTTTCTTGCTGATCTTTTTTTTTTTTTTTGACCTTTTTGAAATGCAAGTCACTAAAGCATTCCTTTTGATTTTTGAAACTTGGTATGGATATTTTGATGATATTTTTGCCATTTTTCCTGATAAACAAGTAAATGATGCTTTAAATTTACTAAATTTACAAGATATTGCTATAAAATTTACATTAGAAATTGAAATTGATGGTTTTCTTTCTATTTTGAATTTGAAGACAATAAAAAATAAGAATAAATTGGATTTTGGTATTTATAGAAAGTCTACTCATATCGATAATTATATAAAAATAAAAGTGTTAACCCTTTTCCACATAAATTTGCTGTTTTCAATAGTTTGATTTATAGATTAATAACTATACCCCTGATTAAAGAGGAATTTAATAAAGTATATAAGCATATTATTAATACTACTTTAATTAATGGTTTTAATAAAGACTTTATACAAAGGAAAATGGAAACATTTAAATATCAAAGCACTGATAATGATATTTCTACCCTTAAAACATAAAGACGATTACATTTAAAAAATTTACTTAACATTCTTGAGTTAAAAAAACGTTTTCAAAGAAGTTTTAAAGAGTTTGGTATAACTTTAGTTCCTCAAAACAAATATAGTTTTAAAAATTTACTACATTTCTCTAAAAAAGATGAAAATCCTAATAATAAAAATTCTGGTATTTATCAATTTGATTGTTTAGTTTGTGATCGGGTTTACATGGGCAGGACAACACGTAATTTGAAAACCAGAACGAAAGAGTATTTTCGTAACATTAAGTATAAACAAGCTGATAAATCGGCCAGAGCAGATCATTTTTGGTCATTTAAACATAATATAAATCCTGAAGTTAAATTATTAAAGCAATTAAATGTCCCGGTAGATTGGATGGTTTGGGAAAAGATATTTATTTAAAAAAATAAACATCGCGTAATGAATTTTGAAATACCAGTAGTTGATCCTGTTCTTAAGTTTGTTCCGTTTTCAGATTTTGGTAATACTGTAAAAACATAACTACATAGTAACTTCCTTAACGACGAATTTGTTTTCTCCTGTGGTTTTCTTTGAAGACGCGGACAAGCGTTCGTGAAATAGATTTCAACAACTAATTCAACTAATAAGAAAAATGTACATCATTTTTCTTAAGATGAGTGAAGTTTTTTGTTACAAATAGTTATATTTGTTTAATACTTATTGCTTCATGTAACTAGCTTAATTTTCTACGTAATTAGAGGTAAGTTACTAAGGGCTGTGATTTCGGCCTATAGACCTTGACCCAGAATGTGGCGCCAGGTGAGGGAGGTGTTAGATGGTAGACATAGGGCAGTCCATCAAGGACTGAGTGGAGAGGATTCCTAACAGCTCAAGATTAGCTCTCCGAATTAAACAAATGTTATAATAACCACACATTTATTTAACTAAATACGTGAATGAGAATGTCTACATTTACCTATATGCTCTTATCCCTTAGCATTTAATCATTTTAGTGTGACTTTAAATTCAAGCTCAACTAAGATAAAGCTGAATTAATTTTACCCAGTGATATCTATACTGTTCATAGACAAAGGTACACACATGTGAACTTTTTATAACAGAAAACACGCGTATTTGCAATTAAATATCGGTACATGATTATAGAAATATAACAATTTGCAACAAAATCCTCACTTAACTTAAAAAATGGTGTTAATTCTTCTTTCTGTTATTAAGTTTGTTTCGTTTTCAGATTTTGGTAATACTGAAAAAACATAAGAACATAGTAATACTAAAAACATAAGAACATAGTAATACTGAAAAAAACATAAGAACATAGTAACACTAAAACATCATAAGAACATAGTAACTTCCTTAACAACGAATTTGTTTTCTCCTGTGATTTTCCTGAATATGCGGACAAGAGTTCGTGAAATCGATATCATTTAGAAAGAAGAATATCAATTAGAAAGAAAAATATAAATTAGAAAGAAGAATTAACACAATTTTCGTAAGTTAAGTGAGGCTTTTGTTGCAAATTGTTATATTTGTATAATATTCTTTGCTTCACTGTAGCTAGCTTCATTTTCTATATAACTGGTACATGACTTTTGTGTGGAGTTAACACCTTCCTTAGCTACTTTCTAATTGATAGAGTTAGTACAATAATATTAAGTGTATGCATGTTGTACTGTGCCTGTATCATTTTCTGTTTTTTGTGTGTATGCATCTGTCTAAGAATTGCACAACTGAATATCTGACTGACCTATTGCATTTACATGAATATATCTATCCATTCTTAAACTATTAAAAACAATCCCGGTATTTTGTTTACTTCACGTTAATCGAGATAAGCACTTAAAATGGTTTAGTTACATATTTCCTCACAGACACAGTGGAAATATGGATGTGGTAAAAGCAACCTTAAACGATAGCCAAATGTTTCATAGCTGGGCTCTTAAAATCCACATTTTTTCTACGATCAGCAGAAAAAGAAGAGGAAAATGGACAGGAACTTCTAATCTAACTATGGGTTTAAGCTATTGCCTTCTTCTGATAAGTGCAATGAAATGCCTAAATACAAATAAAGAAAAATTATTACAAGAAAAACTAAGTAAACGAAGCTTTTACAAAAATAGCTAGTAGAACAGTGATGCAGACAAATGAAATCATTCTGTTTAATGACGCAGTCATTTGCCAAGATCAGCGCCGCCTTTGTACCAGAATTTAGAGCTGCAGCGGTTTACATGTCAGTAAATCTACTGATATGGAGCTATCGCTTTTAAGCAGACTTAAAATTATCGCTCAAGGCCGGATTTGACCCCAAGAACTTGGGATCAGTAGGTCAGCGTCTAACCACTGAGCCATTCAGACCGACATAAGCAGAAAAAGTATGTGAATGCAGAATATGAGATTTTTTTAGAGACATGCATTCACCTGTTTCTTGTAATTTCATGAAAGGGTAGATAAATGTAAGACTATCATTACAAAAATTTACTATGGTTTCACCCTGCTCTGGATATGAGATTATTTCTGTTAATATTCGTATTTATCTCAGTTAAGGGCAACTTGATCGATAAAATGTGTTAATACAAGAATGTAATGTAGTTTACCTATAGTAAATTGAGGAAATATTGTAATGTGATCAAAAATTCCAGATAGAAATTTCACAGGAAACTCACGTTTGTAGTTTCCCTGTATGTGTTTATGCATCTGTATGTTTGTGAACAGATTAAGTAAAAAAGTAAGCTTTTATGAATACCAAACTTCATATTTAACTAACCTTCCAAAAATATAACACGAAGAATTTTAAGAAGCTCTCTCAACCCAAATTACCCTTTGCATGGACGAGCGTTTGCCAGTTTTCCCAAAATGGCTCTAAAATATTTGGTTTAATATAACACTTTTAGGATATTTACAAACTAAATAAAAGACATATTATTAAATTGCTTAGACTTATTTGAATTCTTATTTTGAAAGGAGCATTGTACAATTCTGTGTAACAAGTAAGCCATGAGTGACAGAAGAAAATTTAACATAAAAAACACGTTTTTTTTGGTACTCTCACAATTCAAGTTTTTCTAGCCCGCCTCGGTAGCGTAGATGGTAGCATGTCTGCCTCACGTTCAAGAGGTCCCGAGTTCGAATCTCGGTCAGGGTGAGTTATCTGGATAAGGTTTTTCCGGGGTTTTTCCTTATCCTAAAAGACGAATGTCGGGTAACTCTAATATCCATGGACCCTGGCCCATTTGAGTATCATTTCACCCATTCTATTCATCGTCCGATATGACTTAAAGCAAGTTAAAGGACGTATAGCAACGTTACCTATAACAACTGTTTTTAAACATTTGACAGTTGCCTTGGTCTACTATATCCCCGCGTAAGTACTAATAAAATGAATTATGTAACGATGTCTGGAATCATTTATCTAAAATCGTAGATAGAAAGGTACTATTTATAAGATGGTATTAAACGTGTTGAAAATGTAACATACACACGGTGTCCACTTTTACCCGTTATTTACAGCCCTCCGGTTGAGCAAGAATGACGTCATAGTTGACTGGTGAGTCTATCTTGAAATCATAGTGCCTTCTACGGAGAAGAAGCGGTAATTTTTGCGGAACAATAAGTAAGTTATAGCGTTCTCAGTGTGGTTGCGCTAGTAACTAATACAAGCAGCTTCCCCTAGTCATGAACACAGAACACTTCTTCTTCATGGTTGAGTGTTACTTTCGTACTGGCATTAAAATTGGTACGATATATAAATATAACTGAAACCGCTGCATAGAGGATTTATGCAACGCTATCTGGCATTCAGGCAAGTTTCTCGGAGAGTTATGTTGTCAAAAGTGTCCAGGTACCATTAAATTGCCATACTTTGGTTTGAATATAACCGTCTTACGTTTTATTAGTATGCGATATAAATTTGGTGTCATTCTTATGCTTCATTAAAATGTCTATTAATGTTGGTGTCCTTATGTCTTGTAAACCAATAAGTACATCAAACATTTCCGAGATACAGGAGCAGTTACTCGCAAAAAGAGAGACACTGGACGCTATAAAGTGACTGGTAGCAATCTAGAAGCAATAACTAGTATTATGGCAAAAAGGCCTCAAGTATACCTTCTCGCAATACAGACAATATTTAATGGGAAGAGAGAAAGGAAATATAAGAAAATGGACACATGTACTAGAGATATTTTCTTGTTTAGACTCGGATAAAAGCTTTGTACATATTGTAACACTAATTTATTTCCCATTCCTGAAACATCTTCTGATAATTTTCTGGTTTGTAATGAAGTTGCATTGAGGAAACTGTGGGTGATGGAAAAGAAATGAGATCAAATTGAAATATTTCTATTTCATGTGACAGGTTTACAATATGCATATATTCTACTATAACAGAAAAGCAATGTTGAGTGTGAAATAAGTGTTCATTGACGTATCATTTCGTATATTCAACATGGTATACTTTTATGGCTGCATACTTAGCTTTGCAGTGCAGTGCATTGCAGTATATAGTTTCTTAAAAACAGTTATCGTATCTACGCACCAGGCGAAACTACGCACCAGACTTGACGTTGGAGGACGTAAATTACAACAACAACAAAATGTATATTACGCGGGCAGACCCACCTCTCAAATAGTATATTTACCTGCAGGTAGAGGGAGGCCTCAAAGCTGCTGTCAGGACATCAAGGACAATCGCAAGCCCCTAGGGGAATCGTATATAAACTTGCGCTATCAGCGATGCTATTGATGACGTCAAATTCGCTGCTGGGTTCTTCTGTCATATTTTCTCTTTCTCCCTTCTTATCTTTCCTTTTATTTCTGGACTCCCTTTAACTGCTCTGGTTCTGTGTCCCATTCTATGTTGGAATTAAAGATTCCTTAATTTTGCTCACTCTCTTTATACAACATGAGGTTCTTTTGTGTGTTTGAGGTATTCTCGTGGCGTAAATATACCGATTTTACTTCCCTTCGAAGGAAGTCATGCTAACAGGGAACTATCACTATGCTCACTCCTGTATTTCGTGAGAGTTTGATAGCATCATCTCTGCTCTATGAGGGGCCTGGGTGCCAAAATTCAGGCGCGGAGTATAGTTGGAAGTACTTGAAAATGAGTCTAGAATACACAGGAAGGTACGAGTAGGGACACTACATCATTGTATGGGAGGAATTGTGTACCCTCTGACTGCAGTGGTCTACATATGGCATACACAAGGAAAGCCGTCACCCACACTCGATGGGGTGACGAGGGATGTCCAGCAGCTACTTGCAAATGGTCGCATGTGGAATTTTCCAGACTTCAGTTTTGTTGGACGTTGCAGTTCTACTCTACAGCAAAGTTTTGGTGCACTTGGTTTATTTACAGCAGGTAGGAATCGAGGCTAGTATGTTCTCGCTACTTCGGAGGACACTTAGAATTAAAAACCATATACAGAACTGCTAAACCTCGCTTCTAGCTATATGAAAAATGTAACAACAGTTTCCTGCAAATCTTCACCTGAATTGACAAGGAACTAAATTTTTTCTAATAATATTTCCTAGAGCAGAGAGTAAATAAACGTATGTAAATATAAATGCATGACTAAACGCTGTATTATTTATACGCATAGCAGATACAGAGATCTTGCTGACCATTTTTCTCTTGTTACCACAATTGTTTAACATTTGGACACCATTCAACACTCAAGGTTTTGTTACCCAATTGGTCTCACTGGTAACAATATTTACATACAAGAGAGAAATAACAATGAATGTATCAAGTTTGCGATGACTGGTTGCAAAGTTAGTGTGCCGTGAACCAATCTGTGGTGGTATTTTTGGGATGAAGTGAGACACCTGTTACTTGTATGGGTAAAACGTGTTGCATCTACCACTATTGTTAGAAAAGTAGGGGAGATTGTTGTCACTGGAAGAGGGAGAGACTGTTTCACATTTCAATGACAACATTATGTGTATATTGTCAATACTACTTTGCATATAACTCAATAGGGTGAATATGACAATATAAATTCACTTAATTGATTCCAACTAAGGTACCAACACCTCTAAATAATATAATATGACTCAAAATAGTAATTGTTCGACCATTTTTACACAAAATAGCTCTGAAAGCTTTTTTATTAAAAAGGTTTTAAAATGAATAAACATAATTTTGAAGACCTGCACAAAAAGGTACATACTTTTGTTCACTTAAATGGTGTAGTGTAACTACAATTCATTTTGTATAGATAAAGCAAGGTTCAATCAAGTAAACACTTAAGTGGGTCTAAAAATGTTGAGACATACTTTTTCTCATTAATTTTTCTTGTTTTGTTTTCTTTATTCTAACCATATTAGTGGACAATCTCCAAGTATCATATTATCTTTTGTCTTTGTATAGTTTTCTGTTGCTATAGTTTTCTGTTGTGTCTAAGCTGATAATGAAGTTCCTCAGTGTGTCACACTTTGGATGCCGTATTCAGTATCTTTTTGAGGAATCTGGTGAAATTTAAAGAAAGATGACCAATGTGTGGAACAGTGGATAGTACTTGGCATTATATTTTTGATTGTGAAAGAAACAAAACAATGGAGAGTCGAATTTCTTTTGCATGCGTGGGAAAATATACAAAAAGAAATAGGAGGCAAACGAATTTTGAATCTAGGATCAGAGGAAAACATAATAAAACTGGGAAAATTTATTGGCAAGGTAAGACAAAAAAATGGCTTTGCAAAACGGGGAAGACTATTGAGAAAAATTAAGAAAAATAATGAAATCACCGCTTTAAAACTTCTCCCCTACCCAAGCTCATCTTCACACGCACAAGATAACTGTTTCATTCCGACTTTCTCAAATATGTCTAACAAAATTGCTTAAAACAACTGCTCATTTTAAGTAACTTATTTAATGATAAATATTAAGAGTCGGAACAAATCTTATTGAAGAGAAGTTTTAGATATCGTCTATGAAAAATAATTTTCAAGATAACCTTTGTCATAGATTTGAATTTTCAAATATCTTTGTCAAGTGTAAAGTCATTTTGCTTTGGTTATGAAAATGATATGAAATTTAAATTCCATGGCATACCGACCGGCCTTTAAAGAAAACTAATCTATACTGTGATCCATATAAATCTGAACCACTTCAATAGGCCATAACTTTTGAACCATTAACAGGACATACATGCAACTTTGGGAGAATATAATATTGTGACTTTGTGGGTTCGTGAAATTAAAAGTCCAATTGCACAAACTCAAAATGTTCTTTATTTCCACCGAATCACAGTTGGACCACTTGCCGATTACACAGAATTACTTAGTGCACACAATTACAATTCACCAGTTCGTCCGTCACAGTTCCTTTCTGCACTCGCAGTTACGTACACTCCTCCGATGCACGTACACAGTCTTCCAGTCCGTTCCCTCACTGGGCGCTCCTCACGGCTGCTCGCCAAGAACTGATTGACTCGTCCACTCCAGGCCTTATATAGGGAAGATCACCGTTTCTGGAAGGTTCGCGCCTCGCACAACTATCCCGATAGTTCCATACGTCTGGTTGGAGGGAAAAGAGACGGTACAGGGCTCGTGCCGCTCTTCTAATCACCCCCTCAGTTGGTGACACGAGATAAATGGGTAGGCGTGCCCTAAATGCTTCCCGTTTGACCCTACTGCCGCCCGGTTCTATCGGGAATTCCGACGTTTGGGTGACATTGCTCTCTCCTCAAAGCTAGTCGTCCCGAACAGCACCGTCGTAGCGTGCTAGGCAATTCAGGTGTACCACCAACATCATTCCTCGGAAAACCTTCTGGATGCGGTATACCACGTCGTTAATCCTCTTCACAACACGGTACGGTCTTTTCCATGGCTGCTGGAGCTTCGGGCAGCGTCCCTTGTTCCGGGTAGGGCGGTACAACCAGACCAGCTCACCTTGCTGGAACCCTTGGCTGTTGGCTTGCCTGTCATACCGGGTCTTCATGCGATCGCTCACCTTCTGGATGTTCTGGCGAGTCATCTCGTGCATATCGTGGAGATGGTCCGCCAGGTTCTCCTCATACTCGGTCGCTGGCTGTTTCGCTTCCGGAGGGCTTCCAAAAGCCAGGTCACAAGGGAGGAGTAACTCTCGGCCAAACATTAATCTGGCTGGCGTCATCCCCGTGGTGTCGTGTGTTGACGAGCGCTAGGCCAGAAAGGACAGTGGCATCTTGACCTCCCAGTCTCGCTGATGGCTGGCCACGACCTTCTTCAGGTGTTCCTCTAAGGTCTTGATATACCTTTGACCATGCCATCCGACTGGAGATGTAGAGGTGTTGTGCGGGTCTTGTTAACCCCAAGTCTTTCTAGTGCCTCCTTCATCAGGTTGGACTCAAAATTGGTATCCTGGTCGCTGTGAAGCTCCAACGGCACCCCAAATCGGCAGAACACTTGCTCCACGAGGCAGTCTGTGATTGTCTTTGCCTCTTGGTTCGGGATGGCATACACCTCCAGCCACTTAGTGAAGTAGTCCACGACCACCATCAGGTACTTGTTGCCTCGGTCGGATACTGGGAATGGTCCAGCAATGTCAATGGCCATCCGTTCGAATGGCGCACCGACGTTGTACTGCTGCATGCGACCTCGCCTCGCACACGTGACACTGACGGCACCATCTCTCAGCGTCTGCTCGGAGCCTCAGCCAGTAGTATCGCTGCCGTAGTTGGTCAATCGCTCGGATGATAATACACAACATTACACTATTTACATCTCAGAGAAAATGTTGGAAATGTCCTCCACCAACATCTTATTCCACGTCCAGACATTCTCTCCATAACTTGGTTTACAGACGAGGCATAGTTTCATCTATCTGGCTACATAAACACACAAAACACCAGATACTGGACTGCTGTAAACCCCCAAGTGATCCATGAAACCCCACTGCATGATGAAAAGGTTTCAGTATGGTACGCGGTGTAAGCTTCCACGATCGTTGGTCCCATTCTCTTTGATACGACAGCACACTGAAGTTTATATGGGTATCTTCAAGTCATTTGCGGAGCAGCTGGGTGATATCGAATTGAGAGAAGGCTATTTACAGCAAGAAGGAGCAACGTACCATACATCTAATGACACCATGGAACTTGTAAACAGTTTCTTTGATAATCGAATAATCTCAAAAGGTCTGTGGCCCCCCAGATGTCCTGAACTAACCTCACCGGATTTTTTCTTGTGGGGGTATCCACAAAATAGAGTGTACAATAATAGGTTATGCACAATTGATGGTCTCAAGGAATCCATTCGAACCGAAATAAGTAACATTAGCGAGGATACTCTCCGTAAAACTTCAGCGAATATGGTGAGACGACTACAAACATGTATAGATGCTGGTGGAGGACACTTGCAACATTTTCTCTGAGATTTAAATAGTGTAATGCAATCTCCAAATTATGTATTAAGTTCTCCTAAAGCTATACGTGTGTCCTATTATTGGTTTAAAAAGTCATCGCCTATTGAAATGGTTCAGATTTACGAGGGCTGTTCAATAAAGAATTATCAGCTTTTGTTATGGTCATAATTTTTTGCAATAAAATTAAATCTTATTATCTTCTGTTAGCCTAATGTGAAACAAACACGCCGTAGTAGTTTCATTGTTAGTACTGCAGGTTCCCGCCTGAGATAAACCAGGCAAGCTCAGACATGTTCAGTATCGCCTACCGCTGCAATGGAGGTAAGACGCGAGGAACAAAATGAGGCTTTGAAATTCTGCTTTCGTCTCAAAAAATCTTCTGTTGACGCCTATACAATGTTACAGGAGGCCTATGGAGAGTCTGTTCTTCCCAACAGCACAGCTTGACGGTGAGTAAAAATGTTTAAAGAGGGGAGACAATCAATTTCAAAGAAAGGTGGACTCGGTGCTCCAGTTACTGCTCTTACAGAAGAAAACATAAACACTGCTGCTGCCATTGTGAGAGAGGATCAACGAATTACCTTAAGATCATTTCTGAAATACTGAACATTTCATTGGGTGCCACCCACACGTTGGTGGTGACATAAACATTACACATGAGGCGTGTTTGTGCTCAATGGGTTCCAACACTGTTGAATCCTGAACAAAGGGACATTCGCATGCACGTCTGCATGCAGTTCAAGTTGATTTCACAGGAAGATACGGAGTTCCTTTCAAACGTAATCACTGCTAATGAAACTTGGCTACATCAGTTTGATCCTGAGAGTAAACAGCAAAGCTCAGTGTGGAAATCTCCTTCATCACCAACCCCCCAAAAAGCAAAAGTGGTTGCTTCTGCTGGGAAATCTATGGTCATCTCTTTCTTTAATATTCATGGAATGTTTTATTACCACGTTGTACCTACACACCAGTAACTGGACAATAGTACAGGGATGTCCTGAAAACATATCAGGCGCAAAAGACCACATTTCCTTGAAGCAGGCTGAATGCTGCACCACGATAATGCGCGGCCGCATATTGCCAATGTTTTTTTCTGAACATCTTGCAAAATTCAACGTGAAGTGCATCCCTCACCCTACCTATAGTCCAAATTTAGCCCCATGTGACATTTTTCTTTTCCCTAACTTGAAGAAAAGCCTTCTTGGAAGGTATTATTCATGATCAGAAGCAGTGGTGAAGGCTGCGGAGGCGATTTTGATTAATCTCTCAAAAAATAGTTTCCAGCATGTCTTTGAAGACTGTCAGAAACGCTGGGAAAAGTCCATCGCATTCAGGGGAGACTATTTTGAGAAGGACCATCAAAATTATGAGGATGACTAAAGGTACGGTGTCAAAAAAAATTGCGATCATTCTTTATTGAACAGTCCTCGTATAGGAAACGCGTTGTACAACTTCACCTTCAACGAATGTTTAACGAAGTTTCTTTGTATTAACAAGGACTTTTGGAAGGACTTTTAGAATGCCAGGTGAATTAATACATGATATTTTACATTATTTTAATTCATATATTTGACACTATCTCTGGTCAGATGATCTCTTCAGGTTGCCCTGACGTAGTCTGTAAAAATTACAATTTTGGAATAATAAGCATGCGCATTGCTGAAAACTGCAGTGGCTTTGCCGTATGCGATGAGTTGTGGAATGCGGGAGATATTTGGTTGTTCCTCATTTAACGTTCAATCGCCTAGGGTTGACCCCAATAAACAGACCACAGACTTCTTGACAAAGTAAGCACCGGAACCATCTATGGAATTTATGGAATTCATCTGGCTAGCAATATTTTTACCGAGATACTTCTGTTTGCTACTATTTTAAAATGAGCTGTTCGACATTTTCGGGTTCTCCGCTATTGAAAATCTGATAAGATAAAGTGAACCACCCTTTTTTGTGCCTGTATATGTGTAATCGAAACTAGAATTGCAGCCAAACCAATAAAGCCGGTGGCTATTGAGAAGAGGTTCGCTCCACTTGTACCAACCCTTTCACTCACATCACTGGGGTTTTTTCCTCCTCTAATTATAAACTAGACCCCTGTTGTGCGCTTTTCAGTCATTTTATTACAAACATACATTTTCATGTGCTTAAACCAGAATATCGACAGAACCAGATATTTCGTGTAGGCCCCGGGAGATAGAACGCGGAAGAGTATTAATAAGCAATATGTGGCTGCAGAAAAAAAAATTAATTATTGAAAACCGGAGGGGGGTAAAGGAACGAGCAATTGAAAACTGCGGAAAAGGCGTTAAAAACATGGTAGGCTTTATATCGCAGATGACAATCGTTAAAAGGCTTCCACAAAACGATCGTCAAGATTGTCAGTTTATTTTATATGCACGGAATTATCGAGTTAGTTTCATTACTAACACCTTTACTCCTTCTACCGCATACCTCTTTGAAGCATGGTTGCTAATGCATGTTTTTATGTGCAGAAAAGAAAAGGAAAGTTTTGTGAAAAGCCTGTGCGTGTTTTGTTCTGTGTGTGAACAGGCTTAGAATCAGTTTATGTGATAAAAGCTCTGTGCTCTATACTGGGAATGTTTTTGTTTCTTTCTTTTGTTTCTTTTTTGTTTCTCTCTTTTTTTTAATTTACATCCTCGAAGTTTGTCATATCGGACGATGAATGGAATGGGTGAAATATGCTTAACTGAGTCCATAAAGATTAGAGCTACCCGACGTTCGTCTTTCAGGATAAGCGAAAACTCCAGAAAAAGGCTTATCGAGAGACCTCCTGATAGTCGGAATGTGAAATTTTGAATGAAAAAGCAAAACTGCGCAGAGAATATGATATAAGAAGGTTTAAACTATTATTAAAATATAATGAACTGTTCAAAAACGGCTTAAGGGTTTCGTGTGTCTAACAGATGCAAACGCTACAATAAGTCTAAAATTTTGGAATGGTGAAGAAATAGTAAGCTAATAAAATCAAGTTTCTGTATTTTTTTGAATAATTGCCTTACGATGTTTATTTAGAATATTTCAACTTGGATGTAGCAAAGCGAGAAAGCGTATCGACAAAAATTCGCAACACAGGGATGTTTACCTCAGCTTATCACATATACACGGCGAGTCCATTGTATGTGTACTCGGTTCAGATAGAATCATGTCTTCTGGACAGCAATGTGTCATACATCGGCAGGCGCGAGAAAACATATCATATAGACACACTCAACTTCCAGTTGCTCTATTTGTGTTTTGTAGCTTACTGTACATCAACCTACTAATAATTCACTCTTCTAATCGATCAGATAAGCCCCGATAAGGGACGATCACAGCGCTGGTCACCTGAAGGTCGTTACGCCTCAACGCTCTGTCGAGTAATACAATGTGTAAACATAAGTTCCTGTGCAGTGCTAATGAATGAATGGAAATAATAATTCGTCAAGTAGCTTAACCCGAAACAAATTACAGATACAGGTGCAAGAAATAGTGCTGAACAAAGGAACGGTGATGCAGCACTTATGGAACAAATAAATATGTGCGCACTAGATCTTCTGTAGGGCAGGTACATATAATAAGTAGTGGTTTCAGTTGAGCTCCACAGAGCGAGGTATACTCGCAAACAACAGCGGCGACTAGCGTGTGGCAGAATAACCATAACCTATACAACAATCGTAGTTGTTGCGTGTGTATCTCTTCAAAGTGGCGCTCACGAAACATCGGCCCCTAATGTAAGGAGCCTGTCCGTAGGGGCTGCAGAGGTAGTAACATCCCCTACAAATAAAACATTGGCGTTCATCTTGTCAAAATAGCTCCAATCCACATTTTGTGGTAGACGCACAAAGCACTTACGACACTAAGTCGTGTCTTATATACCTACTTTCCTTTATGTTGTACGTTGCTTTCCGAGTTCAGGTCAAAGGACACTTAAAAATTGTATTTCTAAAATACTGTAGCATTCAAACAAAGGACAGTGAATACTTCCAAAATCCTAAGCAAAGCATATGTGGAAAGAATTGTAAATTTAGACTAGGTTTTATGGTATCCAAACTAAGGGCGACGGGGTCGCGTATGTTCGCAACTCTCGTGCTGAGGACCCGAGTTCGATTGCCGCCTCTGGGGTGGCGATTTTATTTCGGCCCTATTCGCACCTTCACCTCTGTCTAGCACATGTGAAGTGTCCCCTATGCCCAACGTGGTTATAAGCTGTAGGTCCCCTCGCCTCACCGTCATATTCGCTATCACCCTGTCATTGGAGGTAATGGATTCCGCTCTCTGGGTGCCTCCACCTGAGAAATAGGTCCGTCATCTCGTGGTGAAGCGAGTTTACCCCGAAGGCCATAGTTGCCATATGGGGTGTGTTGATATAAATATATGGTATCCAAACTCTATGAAATTGGATAAGATTAAATGCAAATGAAGAGACTTTGCAGAAAATTTTAAAAGGGAACTGCCGCTCTATAATTACTGTACATGATTTAACATAAAGGCTGTGATCTTTATATGTAAATAATGACAAGAAGAGTAATTTCAGAGAAACTATGTATATTAAAAAGTAAAATAAGTAGAAAGGAGGAACAAATGAAGCAATATCAATAATGTAAATATCACGTAATGTGAAATATGATTTGTGCTTGTAAGAGGCAACATTTGTAAAAAAAAAAAAAAAAAAAAAAAAAAAAAAAAAAAAAAAAAGTGTATGGAAAGCTTGAGAGCTAGTTAAAGCAATTAGTAAAGACTTGAGCAAAGAGCCAAGATGATGATTCCAGAAACACAGGTATTTGGGAAAGGCGACAGCATGTGTGGGAGAGGACCAGTGGCAGAAAGAGAAAGATAGAGGCAGGCATTCAGATATGTCATGTGCACTCTGGACATTTACCATTTTTTTCGAGGCAATACACAGGAAAATAAGCTATTAAGGGAAAATAATATTGCAACGCGCCTTCATACGCCAAAAGCATGGCAGTTGTATTATTACAGTCAGCCAATGCTAAGAAGTTTTGGAGTAGCCTCTTCAAGTACGAAACCTCAATTGGTAAAACATGGAAGCTGAGACTTGAAGACAAAAAGTCATAACTCCGAATAGATAACAGTTACAAAATTTAACATGCACAATTAATTTTCATCGGATACATTAATATCCCCAAGACATGACTATTAATTTCATTCATAATACATTTCTGAGAAATTGGAAAATAAAATCAAAATGTATAATTAGTACTTGTTTATTATATTTAATTAATGTGTTTCTTTTATATATATATATATTGTCTTTTACTATATAAAGAGAAACACGAAGGGACACAAACCCAAGTATGCGCAGTATTTTCTGAATCTTAGTATCGAATTTTTGAGTAGATTACACTAAACGGTAGAGAAAGTACTTACCTAAAGACGAAGTAAGTTAGAAGGGAAAAAGTAAGTATATGTTTTGTATATGACAATCTGAGAAACATATAATCAAATAATGGTATTTTAATTCGACGAAGAAAAAAGGAAGAAAGGAAATATTAAATGTTATACATATATGTGTATGTCATGAAAAATCTTAAATGTATAGCATATTTTAATGAAAATAATTTGAGTTATTTTTTAGAAAATACAAATTTTCGAACACTTTTCCAGAAAAAGAAAGGTTTCGGTGGAGGAGTTTTATTGAAATCTGCTTAGAATCTTTGGAAAATGCCTATAAGCTCAGTCCCGTTTCTGAAAATCCACTTTTTTCATACTTGAGAAAGCTCAAAACGTATATTTCATTTCCATTCGGGCGGAATGTAACAGAAACAAAAGAAGAGAAGAAGCTAAGAAGGAAAAATCAAATTAGTTTTCAAAATCCATAGTTGAAATAAAATTTAAAATTTAAACCTACAATTTAGCATTGCATTATTGATTTCTAAGTTTTCCCCATTATCTGGTAGAAGATGGCTTGTTGACTTAGCCGCCAGGTTCGTGCAGCTATCCATCAGCATAATGCAGTTTCTCTCCCTATCGTCTGGTCGAGCCCTTCCCTTTACACTCGCTAAAATCACCCCATGCATAAAATCCAGTGAATGGTCAATTCAGATAACTTACTAAAACGTGGCGAGGTGATTGCCAGACAGTGAAGTGGGGTTGCTGCAGTTACTGCACTCTTGTAGAACGTCCTTTTACTTCCTTTCTGGCAGTTCAATATTATTCTTTGAAACGCTACTAACCTATAAACTATCGTTTATTTCGTCATTTTATCAACAGAAATATTGGTTTTTGTTTAAATAGTGAATTAAAACCCTTCAAGACATTGCTACAGTTTTATTTGATTTCTGAAGTTAGAGCTATGTTTGACCTTGGATATCAGATATACCCAGTGTTAAAACTGGCATGGGGTTCGTGAATTTTTAAATGTAAATGGTACACAAAATAAAATTATAATACCTACATATTACTAATGCCGAAATAAATTCTGCACAATTTTGGAATAGGTATATGTAGACTTGACGGTTTCTTAAACACAGATTGATATAACAGTGTGCATTTACTTTATTTTCAATTTATCATTTACGCTTACACAAATTCTTATAAATTTAAATATGATATTTATGGCATATCAGCAAGAAAAGCAGCATCGTTGCCACTTCTTTCCCATTCAGCAACAGTTAACCAACATAATTAAAATAACTACTCTGATTAATGCTCTAATAGCAGATTAGATTATTATTATATACAAAAGAGGATTAAAAGTAGATTAATTTGTTAGAACCATCATCCTTAGAAAACGTGGTATCTTAAATTCTCCACTTATATTATATTATTATTTTAATCTCGTATATTATAAATTAATATTAAACCTGCACCAAGTAACAAGAATTATTAGAAACAGTAGTGATATTCAGAAACAATTACAAGGTCTATAAGCTTCATTCAAATTTATGAATTGGTAAACTGATATGTCTGGTAATATCATCCAACTTTTGTCATCAAATAAAAAACAAGAAAAAACACAGCTTTATTTAAATTCAGTTTGCTAGAAATAAGAATGTACTGCACTTGTACTTCTGCAGTAACCTATTAGCAACTTGTTTCGACGTCTATACGTCAGTAGAAAAGTTTCTTCTGATAGCTCCTCAAAATCATCTCTTCTTATATGCCGTAGTCTATTATGAATGTCATTTAGACTATCTAAATATAGCAAATCGACTTCAAAAGCTATGTTCACGCCCGCCATCTTGACTATTTACTATTGCTAAGGACTTTAACAACAGAAATATGGTTTTTAGGTTAACAAGAGATTTAACAGGAGTGTTAAACTAATACTTGTTGGTGAAATGTTGTGTTAAGTCTTAACATTTGTTGGTAAGATAGGGCATAAATGAAATATCGAGTGGTATGAAAATACCCATCTCTTACTCTTGACCGATTGTGTAATATCATTCAAAATTCACTGAGAATAAATATCTAGTATTCTTAAGAACTTAATGTAAAATACCAAATGCATTCACTACCGCTCAGAAGTTTTTGATCACACCTCATTTTTATCACTTATTTAAACAATGAAATAAAAGAGATAGAATATGTAATCACAACAGTATATTCAAAGAAAATCAGCAATACATGTTAGATTTTGCTTTCTTGAAGTAATCTCCGATTGCTTTAATTACAGCTTTGTAAACTGGGCATCCTTTCTATTAAGTACGCCGGTGTATCTTCAGAGATATCCCTCCAGATATGAGGTACATGACTCCACAATATATTTACAGTGGGTTGTTTCTTTCTGACCTCTCTTTCCACATGATCCCAAAATAATTCAATAAGATTTTGGAGGAGCCAAACCATGCTTTTCAAGTCTTGTCTCTCTTCCAATCATTCAATGTATCTTCTACAGAGTAAAGATGTTTATTTGCAGTCATTGTCCTGCTTCAGAATGAAACCCTTGCGAATTAACCGCATGAAATTGTTTGGAGAACGTTGTGATAATGTTCCTTGTTCATAATTCCGTATGTTTTGACAACATTGCCTGTCCTGTTGCCACCAAAACAACCCCATAGCAGCACTGAACCATTTCCATGCTCAACTGTATGGGATATGCACTGACGTAGCATGTGTTCACCTTTTCCACGTCGGACAAACTGGCGACGTTTATAGATTCATAAGTAAATAATACCTTTTTACGCCGATCAACAGTCCAGCTTATTTTCGGTTGGTCCATTGTAAACTTTTCCGTTTATTGACAGCACTCAATAGGGGTTTCTTTGCTGCAGTGCAACTTTTCAGATGTGCATCCCAAAATCGTCCCTTTACTGTAGAAATATTCACAAATTCATTCCTTAACTGGTTCAGTTTCTCTGTCAGCTTGGCTGCTGTTCTGAAACGATCACGTTTGCTGGTCACTATTAAATGTTTATCCTCACTTTTCGTGCTCACACTCGGCCTCCCTTTTCGATAACGACCCTTATTGCTATTTGCAATGTAATGGATATTTCCCAAGGAAATTTATTCTTGTGTGGCAATTTGAAGCAAGGTGTGGCCTGCTTTACGAAGTGCGTTCAAATGATAACACCTCCAACTTTTTTCAGGACTGGATCCAGATAGGAATTTATGTTTTTTTTTTAAATACACTTGGACTGTTTATGAATGCGCTACAGAGATGGTAGCACTATACAGTGCATAGAACTCTAGTGGCTGCGATGGGAGTAAGGACTGTTTTTGATATTTAAAATGGCGACGTTTTCATTGCAAGAACAGCGTGTAATCATTCGTTTTATCCATCTTCCTGGTACACCTATTGAAATTCAGTGCCAGTTGAGTGATGCATGTGATGGTGGTAACATGGATATGTCTAATATGCGTTCCTGGGTGCGACAGTTCAATGAAGGCAGAACATCGTGTGACAACAAACCAAGACAGTTGCAGACTTCGCCTCCAAAAGTGGCATTTCCGTGGGATATTGCAAGAACAGCGTGTAATCATTCGTTTTCTCCATCTTCCTGGTACACCTATTGAAATTCATCGCCAGTTGAGGGATGCATGTGATGATGGTAACATAGAAGTGTCTAATATGGGTGCCTGGGTGCGACAGTTCAATGAAAGCAGAACATCGTCTGACAACAAACCAAGACAGTCACAGACATCGCCTCCATAATTGGCATTTCCGTGGGATCTGTACATACAATCCTGCATGCAGTTCTGAAAATTCTTAATCGGAGATCCTCCAAAACAACGTTCTCCAATCGCTGGATCATGACGTTAGACCAGCTGGTGCCAGGCCGAGACTGTCTTGGTTTGTTGTCACACGATATTCTGCCTTGATTGAACTGTCGTACCCAGGAATGCACATTAGATACAGATGTATTTTTTATCTTGAAAAGTGCAGAGTGATGCTCTATTGTGCACTGTTGTGCACTATTTCACAAATTAGAGGGTGAACTCGAAGAACATGCCAAAGCTTAACTGTTTAGTTTAGGCGATATTCAACTTTTTATATAATTAAAATTGTCAGACTGTTTTAGTAAATAAAACTAATGAAAAATATTCCACGTAATAGGTATTTTGTGGTGGAGAAATTTTTATTTCAAAGTTTGCGAAATACTGGAATTCAATAACCAACTTTAATATTTTTATCACTTTTTAAACTATTACGCTGAAATGCGCGTTCGTTCCTCGCAAACAATGCACTTATGGCCCTTTCATGAAAATTGCGTTTTGGTGGAGTTTCATCAAATTATCTGTTTTTAGTGAACTGTTTTTCTCTCCTCCCCCAAAAAAGCACACAGAGAGAGTAAAATATAAAAGAAGTTGTTATTAATAGTATTTGTTTTCTCTTTTATCATATTTTCTGTTTGCAATAAGATGTACCTTTTCGCTTGAAATAAAAATTCCAAAGCTTACGTTCAGGAATTCATAATTTTTCGAACCGTGACGCTGCACCGATGCAAATTGAATCAATTTCGATGCCAATATTTTCCTTGTTTCATTCTTTATTCCAGCTCTTATCCTCTTTGCATAGCATAACAGCTAACATTGTGAAATTGTGTAATTTCAAGAATGTGGAATTGGAATTTACGGACTCCCAACAATAATTACGCCAGCAACGAGGCAACTGCGATGTCGAATCCCTTGAAAGCCTTGAACTGCTCCGAACAATCATTAATAACGCACTCAAAATAATTATTGTTTCTAACTGGTTCTGAATCTTCAATTATTTCCACATTACGGTACTGATTGTGAATTAAAAATCCGTAACCAATTAGACACATGCGGGGAGGGTTTCCGCCTGCAAATGAAATGTCAGTAATCGAATTGTTATTTTAAGTTTCGTTTGATATTTCTAGCAGCAAAACAAAAAATAAAAAAAGCATGCGCTTCATATGTGTATAATCATTGATCAGACGCATGCAGCCCAGATAATTATTTTCAAATTGACGTATCCTAACATAAAGAATCTCAATTACAAATTAAAACCAAATTATATTTTGAAATTACAGTGAAAACGTAGAAGATTCGTTTTCCTTTTGCCTCCCAATCATAGCTGGCCATAAATGAAAAAAACGGGTAAACTGAAAGGATAATGCTCTGCTCTTAGCTTAGGCGTGTTCGGCGAAATTTACAAATTGATGTATAAAACGCGGTTCTATAACTCATTTTCTTTCCCAGGCCATTTCATTTGTTTCATTTATTTGAAGTTAGCCTCATTAAGAACTGCTTGAGTTAGTTCCTAAGAGTATGAAAACAAGAAGATTTGGTGTACTCGTATTATTTTAATTCCTTTTACAATATTCCTTTAAAAGTTTGCCTGCACTTTAATCACAAAAATAATTATGAAATAGTTTCAGATTATGGACTGATTAACAAAGACAGACTAATTTTTTCCTGTAACTTCCGTGATGGTTTCGTATCTGTAACATATATATATATTTGAAAAGAACGTGTTTTTATGTATAATGTCGATAGACGGCAGCACTCTCGTATTACTAGGTAGTAATGCTCTATTTAGTAGACCCTACGTGCATTTCGCATACCAGACGATGGAGGTGACGCGAGAGGAACAGTACAGCGCAATCAAATTCTGAATTCGTTTAAACCATACAGCCACCGATACTTATGAAAAGCTGAAGCAAGTGTACAGTGAAGATGCACTACCTCGTGCAACAGTTTTTAGGTGGTTCAAGGACTTCAAAGAAGGCCAACGTGTCTGTGTTGAGCAAGATGGGCCTGGTGTTTCGGCTTCCGCTGTGACTCAAGTCAACATCCACACAGATGCTGTGATTTTTCGAGAGGATCGGTGTATAACACTAGTAACCTCAGCGAAGTGTTGAGAATTTCATATGGCAGTGTGTTTACAATTATGCACGACCATCTCCATATGACCCGAGTTTGTACTCGTTGGTTGCCAGGTCTTTTGACTCCCGAACAAAAGGCTGTGCGAATGGAGACAAGTCGTAAGGTGCTGCGTCTCTTTGTTGATGGAGGGGATGCATATCTTAAATCAATTATCACCGACGATAAGTCATGGTTGCATCATCATGATCCTGAAGGAAAACAAGCCATCACAGTGAGGAAATCGCCAAGTTCTCCAACACCAAGAAAGGCAAAAGTTGTTCCATCTGCAGGGAAAGTGACATTTTTTGACCGTAATAGAATGATTTACCAGCTTGCAGTTCCCCCTGACACTATTGTTACAGCAGCACACTACACGTCACTATTGGCTACAATGAGGAAGCACATTTCAAAGAAACGACCAGAGCTTTGGCGCTCTGGGTGGCGACTTATTCATGACAATGCACGGCCTCACGTCGCAAATCAAGTCATGCAGTTTCTGACTCGATTCAACATTACCCGTGCACCACATGCACCTTATAGCCCCGATCTTGCACACTTGGGGGTATTCGATTTGAGAACTCTGAAGCAGTGCTCAAGAAAAGTGAAGCGATTATAAAGGACCTGGCAAAGAATGATCTGCAGCATGTGTTCAAGGACTGGCAGAGACGCTATAAAAATGGCATTTAAATAGTAGGGAAATGCTTTGAAAAATATCATGTAAACATTGAATTGCAGTAATAAACACCTGTGAAAAAATAATCAATCTTGTTCTTTGTTCATCAGCCCTCGTACCTGGTTATTACATTAAAGACGTGAGTGCGACATTCAAGTCTTTATATATTTATTCTGTTTGTTGTGAGCTTATTTAAATAAAAGAAGAACGTCTAGCTTTCAAATATTGGAAGCAATGATGATTTAACCTCTGAAAATGTAATCAGATATGGAATCAGTTGAACGGTATGAAATGGTATGAAAAAAACTTTGAAAAAAGTTATACTGTAGCTTAATGAGTTTCGATATTTTCTACAGTACGATATTTTATCACTTTTGGTTTTCCAGCTTCGAGAAGAACGATGAATAGAAAAAGATGTCACAGATTATTCACAGTTTCCAGTATCTGCATTTCGCTCATCATAGTGTAATCTCACTCATATGTTATGTTGGAAAATTTAGCGAGAGCCGCTTTTTAGATAAACAATAGCTGGATCTAGGCCTGGTATTCTTTAAAGTCTATCAGTTGTCAAAACTCTTTGTTAAGTACATAAAATGCCTCCCTATCTTGTATTATTGGAAATTATTACCACACAAAAGAAATCTCAGCGTAGTAATACAAATCTATTCTTCCAGCAGTAGTTGCAGATAGACAAGAGCAGAGTGGTCACATCGTGAAGCCTGCAAAAAACCTACAGCATGTAATATGTACAGCACCCATATGCTAGTTATTAAAATAAAATAAATAGCCCATAACTTCCCTTAAGAGCAAGGACCTCCCATTTACTGGTGAGGTCAGCTCGGCAGTTTCTTACAGGGTAAGCAGATCCCTGAGAATACCAGTTCTTTGTCTATCCTTAACTAGTACTATGTCGTTATATCTAGAAATGAATGTTTATTTTCACTCTCCGTAGGGGAGGGGAGCCGACCTCCAGCTTCGGTGATGCGGGCGCTGTGGACCCTCAGCACTCGTGGCAGAGTCTGTTTAGTTAACGCATGTGCAGTTCGGAGTCAAAGGAACCTGAGCCTCCCGCCCACTAATGACCGTCATAAATCTATCTCCACACTTCAGAAATGAACACTGTCGTTGAGGACCAATAGCAACCCTGACTTTCTCGAAGTGACAGTCGCATGCCTACTCCACGTGGAGTCTCAGTTGCCAAAGTTCCAACTTCCAGTTGATCTGTTTCATTACGTGCAGAAATTCGTTGTGCGTCACGATGTGGAGACCGTGGGAGGGAGATGCGGTGGTAAATGCAATTGAAGTGGTAGATAACTTTCAGTCACGTGAAAATAATCAAAGTGAAGACAGTGTGAATAACTAGGCCGAGTTATATTACTGGAAAAGACTAAAAAAAAAAAGGTTATAACGGGAACTGTTTCTAAGCAAACTCAAGCGCTTGTTTTAAACATATAAATATGTGCTGAAAAATAATCTTGGTAAGGGGTCGTGCAATGAACCTGATAAATTCTGGATATTCACAGAAATACAGTAAGAAATATTGTGACGAAAGGAATACCAAAGACGCCCATCAAGTGTGTAAACAAAAGGAAACATTTCTCTAAAGTAGATAATTTCACATGCGATTTAATCCGCCGAGAAATTTATAGATTCTATGCAAAAGAGAGAGCGCCCACCTTAAACGAATTGGTTGCACATTTGCAAGAAATTTGTCATTTTCCTTATGGGCACTTCACTTTGCGCGGCCTCCTAAAAGAGCTGGGTTTCAAATACCGCACTTTGAATAAGATAAGGGTTATTATGGAACCCAGGAGAATTGTAGCTTGGCCATATATATGTCAAAACTAAGGAAGTTTCGAAGTAATGGACATAAGATAATTTATTTAGATGAAACCTCGTACATTACCCATGACGTATCGAGAAAGGTGGCAACCTTGCAGAAAGATCTGGGAGATGGAGGGTCGCGGGTTGTAAAACGATTATAAGGGTTCGTCAAAGGCAGAGGCCGACTTGCACACGCGTTAACTAAACAGACTTTACCTATGACGTTACTAGAGGAACCTTGGGCCGAACAGCCGTGCCCCTCCCGTGCGGGAGTTGTTCGGATTGGGTTGGAATCGAGGGGGCAATGTGTTCTCGACACCCACAGGAAATCGAGTACTTCCGGCCAGTCTTCGACCGCCCGGAGGGGGTAGAGGGTTGCCTAAGAAGTCCCGGGTACTAGCCTGCATAGTTAGTAGAAGGCGTGCTAGATCACCAGGCGGCCCCACTAAGGTTATTCGGTAGTCTTCCCTGCGGGGTTGACGTGCCTAAGTGGCTATCTACTTCCATCCCATCTTGGCGTTGTTGTCGATGGCCGGGGGGAGGGGGGCTTTTTAGGAAACCAGGTATTGACCTATAGAAAGAGCCCCGGAGTTATCCATCGCTCCCGGGTGGAAGGAAGCCAAGGCCTTCGGAATTTTGGGTAGATCCTCTGCGCATCAATGTTCATTTTTACTGTCACTTTCACTTTAGAGCTGCTACCACTTCTTCCATAGATGTCTGCCTTTTGTCGTTTTAATCCTTTTTGTATCTAGTCCATCCTTGAACTCTTGGACCATAGTAGCCTCGGATGTCCTCTACTTCTCCTCCCTTGTGGCACATACTGTACTGTTATGACGTTTGTCCATCTGTCTTGACACATTCTCGCCACATGTCCTGCCCATTGCCATTTGATCCTCTTTGCTCTGATGGCTACTGCCCTATTTCACCAACAAATGTTAAGACTTAACACGAGTTTAGCAATAGTTAAAACAAAAACTGCATTTCACCAACAAGTGTTAGCGTAACACTCGTGTTAAATCTCATGTTAAACTAACAAGTCGAATTTCTAATGTTAAGTCTTTAACAATTGTAAATAGTCAAGATGGCGAGCATGAACTCAGCTGTTGATGTCGATTTGCTATATTTAAGACCGTCTAAATGGCATTCATAACAGAGTACGGCCTATGAGGAGAAATGATTTTGAGGAACTATCCGAAGAAAATTGTTTTGCGGAGCTATAGACTGTCGAAACAAGTTGCTATGAAGGTTACTGCGGAAGTACAAGAGAGGTTAGAACATGCATCGAAAGGAATATGGCGATCTCGCCTTTGCTTCAAGTATCAATAACCTTCCGATTTTATAATTTACTGAATTATGTGGATAATACATTGTCCACCTCCCGTCTTGAAACGTTCAAGTCAATTGCCCTTCTTCGCTCCTTGTTTTAAATTTACGTAATACTGAGTTAGAACGTACATAGAAAGAAATATGCCGATCTCGCCTTTGCTTCAAGTATTAATAACCTTGCGATTTTATAATTCACTGAATTATATGGATACTACATTGTTCACCTCCCGTCTTGAAACGTTTAAGGCACTTGTTCTTCGCACCTCGTTTTAAATTTACGTAATACTCACAAGTTGAATGGTGCTTGTAGTAGTGACACATGCATTTGAATTAAATACGTTTCCAATATTTTCCCCGCGACATCTTTCTCTTTTACATTTACTGCATCCGTCCACTTATTTTCCACGATATCCTTACACTTCGTCACCATTTCAATTAGCAATTCTTTCTCCATCGATGAGAAATTTATCTCACGGCTTTATTTATGATTTTGTGCATCCGCTATTTGTGCAGACGAAAATGAAAACAAAAGCGCATCGGAGTACATTCATAAAATCATCCATAGCCTTCTATAGCTGTTATATTTACAAGCTTCTTGGCGTTAACACGTGTTTGTTAACATTTTAAGAAAACAGGTTGGTGAAATGCAAGAAATTTAACATTGGTTTTAGCGCTGTGACAATTGTTACGTTACATTTGTTAACGTCGATTTTAACATCTGATGGTGAAATCGGGCATACATCTTCTAGGCCGCTTTTTCTTCGCAGCACTTCATGCCTCACTTTATCTTTTAGACTGATGATCAGGATCTTCCTTTCCATCTTCCGTTGGCATGCTTGTAGCATTCAATCCTGTTTCTTCGTTAGTTTCCAAGTTTGGCAATCGTATAGTAAGACTGGAATGATGCGAGCTTGAGGGGTTTCTATTCTAATATCTGGATTTAAATATTTGTTTTGAAGAATGAATTTCAGGCTCCAGAATTTACCCCATGCTAATTTTACTGTTGTTATTTCTGTATCTCTTGTCCTTGAGAGACTCGCAATTTGGCCTAGGTAAATGTAGTTGTTATAGTATTCTATTTGTTCTCCATATAACTGAATAATTTCTGTGGAGTTGGTCATTATTTTTGTTTTTGTGAGGTTTATTCGTAATCCCACATTTTTGCTCTTGTCGTTGACACTCTTCCAACATCCACTGCAGTTTTGTCGCTGAGTTTGTAAATAATATGATGTCATCAGCAAATCTTAGGTTGGTGAACTTCTTCCCGTTTATATTCTGTCCCTAGCTTTTGTTCCATTCTATCCGTCTAGTATGCAGCTAAAGAGGTTTGGAGGTGTTGGGTCTCCTTGTCTGACACTTTTTCTTATTTCAAATATTTCCTCTTCAACATCTGTTCTGATTTTAGATTAGCAGTTTGTGTAAATCTTTTTATTAGCTATTATTACACTGAAAATGTGTATTTAGCTCCGTCACCAGTCTCCTTCTACAATGAATATGCTACCGGCTGCTCCAGTTATGAACTATGACATTTTCATCTCTGGGTATACGTGGACGGATTTAATAATAAACAACACTAGCCAAGTAACTACTAAATTTAGTGAAGCTAATAATGATTAATTGGATTTAACTTCCCAACTGTATGAGATTAAAGAATTATATTGTTTCTTAAACTTATGACTCTAAACGTAACTATTGTATTATACCTGGTAACGTATGGCATGTCAAGACTTAACGTTTAGAAACCACTGTTTCGGTAATAATGCGAACTGTGCTTTGCCTTGAGTCACGAAATATGACACACGGTACTACATAACAAAGTGTTGAAGCGTATCGGAAAATATGTTAAACAATTGTTTGCGTGAGCCTATCGCATATACACGGCGAGTCAGTATATGTACACTCTGTTCAAGTACAACGTGTCATACATTGGCAAACACGAATAATCATGGATAGAGTCAACATGAAAAATTCAATGCCATGGCCAGGATTTGAACCACGGATCTCCTGGTTTCCGTCCAGTCGCTCTAACCCATTGAGCTACCACGGTCAACGTGCCGTCCTGACACTAAATTCTCCATTTGACTCATATATTTCCCCGGTAGACCACTAGGGGCTCTCGCATCCGAGATACACCGTTTGTGGCGACTTACTATCGTAAGTACTTGAATCCCAGGCTTCATCATTTAACTTCATTAGTTTAGTTAATTGATGGAAATTAATCATTTCTCCACACTTTATGTTTATTGGCTAAGGATTTTGATGGATAGAGTCAACATGAAAAATTCAATGCCATGGTCAGGATTTCAAATACGTATCTCCTGGTTTCCGTTCAGTCGCTCTAACCCATTGAGCTACCATGGTCAACGTGCCGTCCTGACACTAAATTCTCCATTTGACTCATATATTTCCCCGGTAGACCACTAGGGGTTCTCGCATCCGAGGTACATCGTTTGTTGATATGATTATATATATAAGGGCGCTCAACTTCGGCGGTCATCAGCGCCCTTTAAAAAACTAGTCATGGCAAAAGCCAGATATAAAACTTTCTAAAAATTATACAAGTGTAACAAAACCTATTCAAAATACACGTACATAAAAAACATCAATCAAAACCTACTACAAATTTCGTTCACTAAATCCTAAACTCTAAACTAGACAAGAATCTAAAAACCTTCTCCACGGGTCTCCACGCACGGCCTACACCTGGGTGGGCCTGTTGACCGTCTCCCTCAACCACGAAGAGGAGCCCACACGAGGGAGACTGTTGGCTCGGGACCCCGGGTGCGCCAACCCCGTACCTACCGAAGTAGGCCCCTGGGGGGTACATCGTTTGTTCCTGGTTTCCGTCCAGTCGCTCTAACCAGGAGATCCGCGGTTCAAATCCCGGCCATGGCATTGAATTTTTCATGTTGACTCTATCCATCAAAATCCTTAGCCTATAAGCGGATAGTGTGGAGAAATGATTAATTTCCATCAATTAACTAAAACGAATAATCATATTTAACGTAAATGAATATTGTGACATGAAGAAGGAAAAGGGAATTAAAATCTCCCTGTGTGAGGCATTAACAGGTGGCTGCAGCGGTAATTTACATTTGAGTATAATAATGAATTGGCCAACATTATTTCCCCAGGGCCTACTGCGGTAGCTATGGGATTGGAGATCCCCGGGTCCCGAGCCAAATCTCTCGATTGGGTGCCTCTGAGCTGCTGCAAAACCCTCAAAACCATATTTGTGTTTGACCCTAACTTGTATTTTATTTTGTTACTTTCTGTACAGTTGTCTTAATTTATAGTATGAATTATATCTGTCGTTTGCAATGAAGAGTTTTTCAAAGGGCGCTTATAACCCCTGCATTTGGCGCCCTTATATAGACATTCATTCATTCATTCATTGCCTAACATAAAGCACAAACACAGCTCCTCCGCTAAGTTAATAATATTTCGCTCTTCTAGTAAACAAGATAAACAGCGAATGCAGCGTACTTCATACAGGTCAATACGCCTTAACTCTTATGCCTAAGTTCCATGATGGTAAGTGCAAAAACTTCTCTAACGTCAGCGTGGTCTTTAAGCGTTATGACTACCTAAAACCTATTTCATTAAATTAACTTTCGTCTACAAGTATCGCTCCGCACCAAGGTTTCTCTATACATGTTCCAATCGTAAAACTACGAGGGCTGTTCAATAAAGAATGATCACAGATTTTTTCTGACAACGCACCTTTACTCATCCTCATAATTTTGAGGGTTTTTCTCAAAATAGTCTGTCCTGAATGCGATGCACTTGTCCCTGCGTTTCTGCCAGTCTTCAAGGACATGCTGGAAACCATTTTTGAGAGATGGTTCAAAATCGCCTCCGTAGCATTCACCACTGCTTCTGATGATGGATAATGCCCCCCACGAAGGCGTTTCTTCAAGATCCCTGCAGTATTGTCCAGTTACTGATGTGTGCGTAGGTACAACATGCTGATAAACCATTCCATGAATGTCAAAGAATGACATAACCATAACTTTCCAAGCAGAAGCAACCACTTTTGCTTTATTGGGGGGGGGGGGGGGGTTGATGAAGGAGATTCCCACACTGAGCTTTGCTGTTTGCTCTCAGGTTCAAAATGATGTAGTCAAGTTTCATCAGCAGGGATTACGTTTGAAACAAACTCCGGATCTTCCTCTAACATCAACCTTAACTGCTGTTACTTCCATTGCAGCGGTAGATGATACTGTCACCCAATTAGGGAAAGGGATGACCGGCGACCGCTGGAAGGAACCCGAGGCAGCTGGGCCACACCCACTCATCAGTCTCTGTCACTAACTGAGGGGGAAGATTAGAGGAAATGTCACTTGTGCTGGCGGCCCCTTCCCTCTCTTCCACGGCCATCTGAAACCTTCGCTTGGAAACTAGAGAAGTCGAGAAAACGGCGATATTCCTATAAAAAGGGGCTGCAGCGAGCGAAGTCAGTCAGTGCTTGACGTGCTAGTGAAGTAGCGCCGTGTTAGTGGAAGAGAAGACTGTGCGACGGAAGAATTTACGTAATTGTGTACGTGCATCGGAACGGTAACGTACGAACTGGTGAATCGTAATTGTGTGCATTACGTAATTCTGTGTAATTGGCAAGTGTTTGACTGTAAGTCGGTGGAAATAAAGAACATTTATGAGTGGTGAAATTGGACTTTTCATTTCACGAACCCACAAAGTCACACTGGTGTCAGGAAGCGGGAAGACAACAGCAACGAACATTACAGCCATGGACGCGGCATTGGAAAAGATTTTGGAGAAGATGATAGAAATGAAGGTCGAATTAACAGAGATGACGGAAGCGGCAAGTAACAACCTGGCTGCGAAGATGGAAACGGCAAACAACAACTTGGCCACGACAATGACCGCAAAGATGGCCGAACTGACAACGGAGATGAGGGAGGCGAATGAGGTCCTCGCCGCCAAGTTTGAGGAACGGTTGGCCGGCGTGAGGGATGACGTCACGAATCTGGGCAAGCGGATGGGTCAAGTAGACGACCGCCTTAATGATTTAGAGGAAAAGGCCGACAACATCGCAAAACCCCTCACCCGCCTGACGGAGGAACACCGGCCTTATGTGTGGACAGAGGACGCCGAAAACGCTTTCCAGCACCTAAAGGAGACCCTGTGCAGTGCTCCAATTTTGGGTTTCCCACAACTGGGTGGCGCCTTCATTGTGGACACCGACGCTAGCGACCATTGCATTGGAGGTGTCCTATCGCAGATCCAGGACGGCCATGAGCGGGTGATAGCCTACTACAGCAAGACGCTATTCAAGGCAGAGAAGAACTACTGCGTCACCCGACGAGAATTATTGGCGGTAGTAAAGACATTGGAGCACTTCCATAAGTACCTGTACGGTCAGCCATTCCACCTGAGGACTGACCATTCCGCCCTAACCTGGCTATTGAGCTTTAAGAACCTGGAAGGCCAGACGGCACGTTGGGTCCAGAGGCTGCAAGAGTGCGACTTCACCTCGGAACATCGTAGAGGGAAGAGCCACGGTAACGCAGACGCCATGTCCCGAAGACCATGTCCAGTAGTAGTAGTAGTAGTAGTAGTAGTAGTAGTAGTAGTAGTAGTAGTAGTAGTAGTAGTAGTAGTAGTAGTAGTAGTAGTGGGGCTTAGGGGCGCACAACAGCTGAGGTCATTAGCGCCCGAGCTCAGACTAGGAAAAGCCCACCTGAAATGTAAACGCTAAAAACAAGAAAATCCACTAAGAGGTCCAAAACAAAAAACAAAAGAGGCTCAAACTGTTAAAATAGCTAAAATAGGAGTGCCGAGATGAACCTAAAATGGGGCATGGCGAGGGATGTTGAAATCATATGGAACGAAGCATTCCGCTGCGCTGTAAAAAGTCAAAGAGGCTCTCCACAGCAGCAATATCATCCCTTAGCATTGCGCTGAGGTTGGGTGCCAAACACAAGGAGGAGCGCAACGTTGAGTAAAATCGGCACTCCACTAAAAAGTGCTGCACCGTCAAAGGCTCACCGCAGTGAGAACAATGAGGTGCTGATTCCTGGCGTAGCAAGTGTTGATGGCTAAAACGGCAGTGCCCGATGCGAAGTCTAGCTAAAATAACCTCTTCCCTGCGAGAAGAACGTGAAGATGTGGCCCAGGGAATCGGGAGAGGTTTAACCTCCCGGAGTTTGTTCCCAACGAGCGCGGACCAGTCATCATGCCAGCGAGTGTTGATGGCTCGGCGAAGGGAAGCACTAAGATCCTCGAAAGGAACAGAATTTCTAAAAACAGTGGGGGATAAAAGAGCAGACTTCGCAGCGGCATCAGCAGCCTCGTTGCCCGGAATGCCTACGTGTCCGGGAACCCAAACGAAGGACACGTGAAACCCTGAATTAGCGAGCGAATGCAGCCGATCCTGTATTCGCTGTACTAGGGGATGGCTGGGGTACAGCGAACGAATGCTCTGTAGAGCACTCAGAGAATCGCTACATATGGCAAAGTAGTTAGAGTGCTGCTGGCTGATAAAAAGTAGGGCTTGATAGATACTAAAAAGTTCGGCGGTAAAAATCGAGCACTGTCCGGGAAGATGAAACGTAAAACTCTCCGCAGCAGCTACGAAGACACAGCCAACACCTCAGTCGGTTTTAGAGCCGTCCGTAAAAATAAAACTGTAGTTCTTAAAATGCTGCTGAAGTTCTAAAAATGCGGATTGGATGCCAGTGGTCGGAAACGCAGACCTGGGCATGGACGTCAACCCAAGGTGGAATAAGGTGTCATACCGCGACCAAGGAGGAAAAATAGATTCCCTCCGAGGTAATACTGGCGGTAGTGTGGCGTCCAGGGCCCGAACAAGCAGGCGAAAGCGAACACCGGGCGGAAGTAATGCAAGGGGGCTGACAGCGTACTGGCGATCAAGAGACGAGTCAAAGAAAGGCTTGTACGTTGGGTGCGTGGGTAGAGAGGATAGACGGCATGCGTAGGTGCATAAAAGAATACATCGCCTATAGCACAGGGGGGGTTCAGCTGCTTCAGCGTACAGACTGGGGATGGGGCTGGTTGGAAAAGCACCAGTAGCTAGACGTATCCCCCGATTGTGCACAGGATCCAAACGACTCAAAATGGAAGGTCGAGCCGACGAATATACCACACTCCCATAGTCAAGCTTTGATCGCACCAGGGACCGATAAAGCTGTAAGAGCACGGTCCGATCAGCTCCCCAGGATGTACCTGATAAGACACGTAAGATATTGAGGGACCGGGCACAGCGACCTTTCAGGGAAGCGATATGAGAATCCCAGCTAAGCTTCCTATCGAACACCAATCCTAAAAATTTAGCTTCCTCTGCAAAAGGAAGCGTATGGGGACCGAGGTGGAGTGAGGGTGAATCAAACGCCTTACGGCGCCAAAAGTTCACGCACACGGTCTTCTCGGTGGAAAAAGGAAGCCGTTGTGGAGGCTCCAAGTGTAAAGGCGATCTAAACAGACCTGGAGCCGACGCTCCAAGATACTCGTCCGCCGAGAGCTACAATGTACGGCGAAGTCATCCACAAATAAAGAAGAGGATATTCCAGCGGGAATACACTCAGTGATAGGATTGATGGCGATGGCAAAGAGGAGAACGCTGAGGACCGATCCCTGGGGTACCCCGTTTTCCTGATGGAAAACGTGGGATAAATTACTCCCCACCCGAACACGAAAGGAACGCTCCTTCATGAATTCCCGGAGGAAAATGGGAAGTCGACCACGAAGACCCCACTTATGTATGGTGCGTAGTATGCCAGTCCGCCAACAGGTGTCATAGGCTTTCGTGAGGTCAAAAAAGACGGCTACAGTTTGGCAGCGGCGCAGGTAGGCGTTCATGATATGAGTCGAGAGAGAAATCAGGTGATCAGTGCTGGAACGGTAACGGCGAAATCCGCATTGGATGTTGCACAGAAGGTTCTCCGACTCAAGCCACCAACGTAAGCGCCCAGCAATCATGCTCTCCATCACCTTACACACTGTACTGGTGAGGGAAATGGGGCGGTAACTGGAGGGCAAACGGCGGTCCTTACCCGGTTTTGGGATCGGAATGATAGTTGCCTCGCGCCAAGCTGTAGGGAAAACTCCGTCACGCCAGATGCGGTTGTACATACGCAGTAGATAGTCTTTACTAGCAAGGGAGAGGTGTTGAAGCATAGCCACGTGAACACCATCAGGCCCAGTAGCGGAAGAGGGAGAGGAGCATAACGCCGAGTCCAGCTCCCGTAAGCTAAATTCGGCGTTGTAGCACTCAAGGTTAGCTGAGCGGAAAGATAATTCCTGGGCCTCAATCTGAGATTTGAGGACCCGAAACGTCGAAACGTAGTTGGCAGAGCTGGAGGCGGCAGCAAAAGTGCTACCCAGGCAGTTAGCAACATCAACCGCATCTACAACAGTGAGAGGTCCATCCTGATGTCCAGGAATGAACAAGGGTGGCCGTTTACCGGCAACACGACGGAGTTTCTCCCAAACCACAGAAGAAGGGGTGGCGTGCGAGAAAGAGGCAACAAAGGAAGTCCAGGACGCTCTTTTGCTAGCCCTAAAAACACGTCGGGCTCGTGCGCGCAGCTGTTTATAAGTTACCAAGTTCTCGACGGTAGGGTGTTGTTTAAATACCCTAAGAGCTTTCCGGCGTGCGCGAAGGGCATCGCGGCACTCAAGAGTCCACCACGGGACAGGCAAACGCCGAGGCTCCGTGGAGGATTTCGGAATAGATTGCTCGGCAGCGGAGACAACAACTGAAGTGAAATGGTCGACCAGAAAGTCGATAGTAGTAAATTCGGAATCCTTGAATGTGGCAGCTTCGGAAAAGAGCGCCCGGTTAGCCTTGGAGAGTTGCCATGAGGCTGCACGCGAGCGGGGAACGTTGTGGGAGAGCAACGTTAGCACACATGGGCAGTGATCACTGGAATGAGTGTCAGATACTACATGCCATTGGAAACAATGAGCAAGCTGTGTGGAGCACAGAGAAAGATCGAGGTGGGAGGGAGTACCGGTGGAATCGGAAAAAAGGTGGGTTCACCAGTGTTTAAAACAAGGAGAGGAAACTGGTCAAAGAAGTCAGCAAGTAGGGTTCCCCTTGCACACGCCCTAGGAGAGCCCCAACACGGATGATGGGCATTAAAATCCCCCAAAAGAAGAAAGGGTGTGGGGAGCTGCGAAGCTAGTTGAGAGAGGTCCGCAGGAAGGACGCAGTCTGAAGGGGGGAGGTAAACTGTGCATAAGGTAAACGATAAACCTGGAAGACTGAGCCGAAGAGCAACAGCTTGCAAAGTAGTGTTAAGCGGTAGAGGTTGACCAAAAACATCAGCACGTGTAAGGATCATGACACCACCATGAGCAGGAGAGCCCACTTCCGGCACAAGGTCGAAGCGTACCGGAATATAATGACGCAAATCAAAAGCATCCTGAGGGCGAAGTTTGGTCTCTTGTAAACAAACCGCTATGGGGTTGTAGGACCGCAACAAGAGCTGGAGCTCTGCCCTATGTGAGCGCACACCACGAATGTTCCACGTTAAAAGAGCCATGGAAAAGGACTAGGGGGGAGCGGCGGTTTTAGGGAGAAAATTCAAGATAGCAAGAGCGCGAGGAATGCGGGTTCAGGTGGTCGGACGTCGTTTCTCCCTTTTTCGCACTTTGGCAGACTTGGGACCGACAAACGGTCGCTCCATGGGCGACTCCTCAGATGTGCGGGAGTCAGAAGAGTCCCTTCGAGAAGGGGATCGGGAAGCCGACTGAACAGAAGCCCTGCCGGTTCCTCGAATGCGACTACGGGAGCGGCAACCCGTAGAAGTACCGGGAGTAGTGCTTACCGACACGGACCGTGAAACTGCAGCTGGGGCAGTAGAGGAGCTAGATGAGGCTGTTGGTGCCAACGCCTTAAAAGTATTGGCAGTCTCCAGCAAGTCGCATTGGGTTGACGCATCCGAAACATTGAGGGTCCGTGTGGCAACAGACTGCGCAGGAGAGCGACGAACTGCGGATGCGTAACCCAAGCTGGCAGCGGGTTTCAGTTGCTCAAACCGTCTTTTTGCCTCTAGAAAGGACAGACGTTCTTTGACGCGCAGTTCCTGAATGGCCTTCTCATCAAGAAACTGTGGACACTGCCGGGAGCTGGAGGGATGCGTACCACCGCAATTGACGCAGACCGGGTCACGAGTACATATAGCATCGCCATGGGGAGGTAAACCGCAACGGTCGCATACAGCGTCAAAGGTACAGCGGGCCTGAGTATGCCCAAACCGCTGACACCGAAAACAGCGCATGGGGTGTGGGACATACGGTCGCACTGCAGCACGTTCGTACCCACAATAGATAGCGTCCGGCAATGTGGTACCTTTGAAAGTGAGGAAGACTGTCCGCAACGGAACAGACTGTCCATCACGTTTACCAAGTAGACGGTACGCCTCGCACACATTCTGATCAGTCAAATTAGAGACTATCTCCTCGTTAGAGAGGTCGTCCAAACTGGAGGTTGTCACGACCCCTCTGCAGGTATTTAACGTCTTATGTGGGGCTACCCGGATGGGGTAGGAACCCAACAAGCAAGCCTTCAGGAGCTTTCTGGACTGATCCTCGGTCTTTGTTTCCACCAACAGGGTACCGTCTCTTAACCGAGTTGCAGATTTTAAAACGCCACATATCCGATCAAGCTCGCGTTGGATATAAAAAGGGCTAATGACTCGCATTGTCTTGTTTTCACAACTCAGGGTCACGACCAAAAAAGAATCAAATGGGGAAGGTTTGCGCGGAGGAGCCGTGGTTAGAGGACCCCCTTCCGGAACCGTCGGCGTCAGCCTGCCATCCGGGGGTGAAAGAAAAAGACACCAAACCTTCACGGTCTGCGCCGTCATGGGAGACCCCTCCCACGACCGATCTCAATTGTACTTCAGAAGAGCTACCGTCCAACTACTGTTGCCCAAATGTGAGAACCGTTCGCCACGCGACACCCCGGCTTTAGGCCCCTACCACAGGAATAACTGCCTGTGGCCCCCCACTTTAGGCCATGCAGCAGTCAACAGACGCATGCACGGATTCAGGGGGCTTGTCGTTGGTTACACCGGGGCTCCCGTCAGCGGTAACACGTCCGGCTGGTAATACTGGCCCAATGACTCACGGCCTTCGGACCATTAAAACCAGCCGGGCCTCATGGAGACTACGTGGGTGTACATGACGGTGTGGACGGGCTCCGCACCTAAGGTCACACACAGGGTCAGTAGGGAGTCCACTACAACCTTCACGCCTGAGACCTCCGGAGAGTACGCAAGTCGGAAGCCGCGCTGGAACCGTGGGACAGGAACCACGGGGACAGAAGAAAGATCCCTGGTGGTGAGGCAGGAGTTTATAAACCTATACAGCTAAAGCTAAAATAGAACAATAAACCTAGAAGAGGAAGAAGCTTAAAACTAACGGTGACCAACGTGGCACAAACAAAATGGGGTGAGAGGGTGACGATGGGGATGATTGGCTCGGGACCCCGGGATCGCCAATGCCCGTACCTACCGTAGTAGGCCCCTGGGGGGACCATGTCCAGTAGAGTGCGGTCAGTGCACAAGAGTGGAAGAGAAGGAGCGTGCCGCAGCACTCCGAGTAGTAGTGGCAGTGCCTGCGGACGGCTGGGATAGCGCAGGCCTGAGGAGGGAGCAGCTGGTGGACGCAGACTTGGGGCCACTCTTGAGGGAAGTGGAGGCAGGGACAAGACCAACCTGGGAGGACATCGCACAAAGGGGCGCCACCTACAAGTCGTACTGGGCCCAATGGGACTCGCTGAAGACCAGAGAGGGCGTGCTGTTCCGGGTATGGGAGACACCCGATGGGAAGGCGCAGAGAGAACAGTTGGTACTTCCCCGGAGTAAGGTCCTGGAAGTCTTGGAGGAAGTGCACGCCGGTACTTCAGGAGGACACCTGGGAGCGAACCGAACGATTCACAAACTACGGCAGCGCTACTACTGGCTGAGACTCCGAGCAGATGCTGGTGGTACACCTGGATCGTCTAGCCCGCTACAATGGTGCTGTTCGGGACGACCAGCTTTGAGGAGAGAGCAGTGTCACCCAATTAGGGAAACGGATGACCGGCGACCGCTGAAGGAACCCGAGGCAGCTGGGCCACACCCATTCATCAGTCTCTGTCACTAACTGAGGGGGAAGATTAGAGGAAATGTCACTTGTGCTGGCGGCCCCTTCCCTCTCTTCCACGGCCATCTGAAACCTTCGCTTGGAAACTAGAGAAGTCGAGAAAACGGCGATATTCCTATAAAAAGGGGCTGCAGCGAGCGAAGTCACTCAGTGCTTGACGTGCTAGTGAAGTAGCGCCGTGTTAGTGGAAGAGAAGACTGTGCGACGGAAGAATTTACGTAATTGTGTACGTGCATCGGAACGGTAACGTACGAACTGGTGAATCGTAATTGTGTGCATTACGTAATTCTGTGTAATTGGCAAGTGTTTGACTGTAAGTCGGTGGAAATAAAGAACATTTTTGAGTGGTGAAATTGGACTTTTCATTTCACGAACCCACAAAGTCACAATACTGAACATGTCTTAATTTACCTGTTTCTCACAGGCGGGAACCAGGAGTACCAACAATGAAACTACTACAGCGTGTTTGTTTCACATTAAGCTAACAGAACCGTAACAAAATTATGATCATTCTTTATTGAACAGCTCTCGTACCAAGAAGTATCTGAAACACAAGTTTAACTTTGAATTTTCTCAATGCTAAGAAGACAAATTCCTCACTAATTTTCACAAATACCTATCCTTACGAGCTAAGTAATGTCCGCGAGAGCTGAACAAATTTGGATTATTGTAATACCTAATGGTTTTCTTCGGTACCTCTGGTTGTTTCCCACTAACAAGAAGCTTGCTAGTAGCCACATCCTCTGGAAAAATTTATACTGTCTAGCTAATGAATGTGACTCAAGCGTAACTACATTACGCATTGATTTTAACACATTGATTTTAATACAACCCGTCATTAAGTCCAGTTTATTGCACAATATATACCTTAGCGCAAACCACATCCTAAAAATATGACACAAATATTTCTTTCTCCCCTATTTCATCTACACTAAATTATTTTACCTCGCTTTAACTAATTGAATATGACACTGTCTCTTACAATGGTTGTGCTGTAGAATAGGTAATTACCTTAAAATGTATTTTAATAATAATAATAATAATAATAATAATAATAATAATAATAATAATAATAATAATAATAATAATAATAATAATAATAATAATAATAATAATAATAATAATAATAATAATAATAATAATAATAATAATAATAATAATAATAATAATAATAATAATAATAATAATAATAATAATAATAGTAATAATAGTAATAATAGTAATAATAGTAATAATAGTAATAATAGTAATAATAGTAATAATAGTAATAATAGTAATAATAGTAATAATAGTAATAATAGTAATAATAGTAATAATAGTAATAATAGTAATAATAGTAATAATAGTAATAATAGTAATAATAGTAATAATAGTAATAATAGTAATAATAGTAATAATAGTAATAATAGTAATAATAGTAATAATAGTAATAATAGTAATAATAGTAATAATAGTAATAATAGTAATAATAGTAATAATAGTAATAATAGTAATAATAATAATAATAATAATAATAATAATAATAATAATAATAATAATAATAATAATAATAATAATAATAATAATAATAATAATAATAATAATAATAATAATAATAATAATAATAATAATAATAATAATAATAATAATAATAATAATAATAATAATAATAATAATAATAATAATAATAATAATAATAATAATAATAATAATAATAATAATAATAATAATAATAATAATAATAATAATAATAATAATAATAATAATAATAATAATAATAATAATAATAATAATAATAATAATAATAATAATAATAATAATAATAATAGTAATAATAGTAATAATAGTAATAATAGTAATAATAGTAATAATAGTAATAATAGTAATAATAGTAATAATAGTAATAATAGTAATAATAGTAATAATAGTAATAATAGTAATAATAGTAATAATAGTAATAATAGTAATAATAGTAATAATAGTAATAATAGTAATAATAGTAATAATAGTAATAATAGTAATAATAGTAATAATAGTAATAATAGTAATAATAATAATAATAATAATAATAATAATAATAATAATAATAATAATAATAATAATAATAATAATAATAATAATAATAATAATAATAATAATAATAATAATAATAATAATAATAATAATAATAATACTAATAATAATAATAATAATAATAATAATAATAATAATAATAATAATAATAATAATAATAATAATAATAATAATAATAATAATAATAATAATAATAATAATAATAATAATAATAATAATAATAATAATAACAATAATAATAAATAGTAATAATAGTAATCCAAAATTTTTCACACAATTACTGTTAATCAGTTGTAATATACAGAATTTGTTATATTTGTTTTCTACATTAAACATTCTAGAATGTAGTAAAAATGTATTGATATTAAATAACATAATATAGATTATAATTTACCATTTAATAACCGAAGTCGATAGGATTTATAAACTATCGTTTGATGCCAGCCGTTCATTAGCTGGCAGCTAGCAGCATTACCGTATGAAAGTAACCAAGCCAGCAGGCATCTGTAGCCAGAGGTGAAAAATTTTACCGGATTATTATCAATATTATCTTTGTAACGTAGTAGCTCATTAGAGCACGGAATATGAAGTTATATGGAGGCTTATTGCGCGCTATTAACGTTTTATGCCAACTTGTTGAATAGATTAAACATATATATGTGTACAAATTATTAAAATTCCTGCCCTATGGACAGCGACTTACATAACAATACCACATCTAACAATAAAATATCGGAACTTTTACAAAATGTTCTGAGAAGGGTTTATAAAATTGAAGCACCAAATGGTTTAGTAATAGTAGAAATGAGCGAACTATTAAAAACAATTGCACAACCCTTAGCATTATTTTGAAACAGTCCTGTTTGTACGATACTTAGAACGCGAGCGATGCATGTTTCGTCTTCACATGGTTATGGTTACCCGCTTCGGTAGCGTGTCTGCCTCAAGTTGAAGAGGTCCCGAGCTTGAATCTGGGTCAGGGTGAACTACATGGATAAGCTTTTTCCGGGGTTTTACATTATCCTTAAAGATCCGTACGGGAGGGGAGCCGTCCCCTTCGGCTGCTGTAGTGCGAGCGCTGCGGACCCCTAGCTCTCGTAGTACCTCATACGTTACTAGAGGAACCTCGGGCCGAACATTCGAGCCCCTCCCTGAATGGGAGTTGTTCGGATTGGGTTGGACTCTAGGAGGCAGTGTTCCCGATACCCGTGGGAGGTCGGGTACGTCTCCGGACGGGGTTGAGGGAAGCCATATATTCCCGCCTACTAGCCAGCATAGCTAGTAGAATGTGTGCTAGACCACCAGGAGGCTCCACCGAGGTCAAATCGGTAGCCTTCCCCTTTGGGGTTGGCGCGCGTAACTGGCGTATCCACTTCCATCCCCTCTAGAATCCATAGGACCAGATAGGGGGGGGGGGAGACCTTGTTAGTGTCTAGGTCTTGCCCTATGGAAAGCTCAACGGAGGCGCCGGGCGCCCTTCTGAGACAGCCCGGTAACCCCCTGGTCTTCAGAGCGGGGGTGGGTGAGTCTTCACTTTGTGTGGATTGCCCTGGTAGATACTCGCTAATTATATGTTATCCTTAGAGATGAATCTTGGTTAGCTCTAAGCTCCATGAACCGTTGACATATTTGAGCATCCTTTCACCCACTTCATTTACCGTCTGATAAGACTTAACTTTGGAGGACGTAAAATTTAGAAAATCTCCGATTCAACACCATTATTCTAAGAAACATCAGTCCTTTATACAATGCTTCTCTCAAGCATAAATAAACAGTGCACTTACTAAGAAAATAGAAGTCACGCAATAGAATGTTGGTTCCGGGGTTGAAGGCCGTGGTCTAGACTATGCAAACATATCTGACGTTTCGCCCGTAACTCTGTCGGGCATCTTCAGAGATTCTAAGTTTTGTCTGCTCACAACTTGAAAAGTTATTGCATTAACGCCAGCCATGAAAGCCTAAACATGTACAGAAGTCATGCAGTTTGAAACAGACTGAGTTATAAAGTTCAGTTCGTTTTCAGAGTAGTGATGTGTTATTTTGTTAAACTGAACAGCATCGCTAGGTCATGTGTCGAACACTAGCTGCAATATTGTTAATATTACATTAAATTATACTTATACACGTATCGTTTCTTCAGCGTGTGTGATCCGAGTGCGAGAACATGTCCCTCGAAGTTGTGACAGGTGATTTTTCGATCAACAAACGTGAAGTGATTCATTCTCAGGGCAGAACAATTGTATTTAATGTGAACAAGTGTTTACGAAACCTCTCCAATCCAGCATATAGGACAACTGTAGTTTTTTCAGAAACCTAACAATTAACTGCGGAAGCTTGTGGTGTAGATATTGTACACAGTGTCACAAATTCGTAGTGGAGCAGCTTCATCCTTAGAAAAAGGGAGCGTGTCTGTATTTCAATCTCCGGGAAAGACCCACGAAGTTTGAAAGCTAGTTACTGAATTGGAAACCTTGCCTATTGTTCTACTGCTGTGACGTGTGTCAAAGTAAGACTTGAATGTGTTCTTTAATTGCGGAAAAAATAGGCAGAGCCTTTGCTGTCATGTAAAACGTGCTCTTATGTACAGAACCTCCGCCGGTACACTCACTAAGCTTGGCAACAGCGCTCCGCTTGAGCATTGGCTGCGTTCACATGTCTTTAAGTTTTGCAAGCGGTATACTTCCATTGTTCACTGTCACTTAACTTTCATAGCACACCGTTTAAAAAAAGTGTCTGATCTGGGCTCCTCCTTACTGCACTCCATCAGAAAAAAAAATGCACTTCTATCAGCGCACCGGGAGTGCACTCGCTGAGTAGCTCACTGACTCACAAGAGCTGCGCTCACTTACATCCGTTGGACATCTCGAGACAGTCAAGAGGGAGAAACATCCAGGTTAGAGTTCATAGCGATCACGATGTTTGCGCTCGGAGAGAACGCTGCTTACCTGTTTTCCGTCCTGGCTACTTACAGTTAGCCCAGAGCAACCCTAATGCTTTATATCGACTACGAGTAATTTTAGTTAATTGATGGAAATTAATAATTTCTTCACACTAGCCGTACATAGGCTAAGGTTATTGATAGATAGAGTCAACATGAAAAATTCAATGCCATGGCCGGAATTAGAGCCACGGATCTCCTGGTTTCCGTCCAGTCACTCTAACCCATTGAGCTACCATGGCCAACGCGCCGTCCTGACATTAAATTCTCCAGTTGACTCGTATATTTCCCCAGTATACCACTAGGGGCTCTTGCATCCGAGATGCTAGTGTAAAGAAATGATTAATTTCCATCTATTAACTAAAATAAAGGCTGAGTGATTTTTCTAAGGGTAGAGCAATGAGTTCCGTCAAAGGGTTTGCGTGGATATGTATAGGACTAAGGATGTTTCTAATGACACTGAAATGCAGGTTTCAGACTGGTTTAATGACTGCTCCTTTTTATGAAAACATCAATCTCGAAGTTGCCGACCAAGGGTTACCAATATATCACTGTTTAGAGTATGTACAATGCTTATTACTCGATAACACGTAATTCGTTATTTACGTAGGAACAGACAGATAGCACTTCGGTTCTGGTCTGCCTTCGCCGAAGACCCAACCATATGACCGTCTTACTGGACTGATGCTACGGTCTGCCTCTCCCACACAGCTGCGTGTGTGTGAGTTTCACCTCTTGAAGCCCTTTATTCACACCAAAACTCCCTTTTGTGACTACTTGGTCCATTGCGAATATTAGTCTCGGAAATGCCATTATTAAGGGTCCGAACAATACCTTTTCAAACGGAGTCAAGTGTTACCCATTTAGAACCCTGCTAAGAAACTTCTTTCTTACGTTTCTTTTGTTAAAACTATTCAACCCAATATACCTGCACGTGTTGTAACAAAAATACACTATTTCTTTGAAATCCATTTACTTATTGCATCCCTTAATTTCGGCATCACAATAATAAAGTATTATGCACTAAAGAAGGAGAAAAACATTAAATAATATAAGATCATACAAATTTATAGCTCTTTTCTTAAAAAGTCTTCTTCTTCACTTCATGGCATAGGCAATCAAGTGCCTGTTCCGCCTTCGAAGTCCTCCAGCCATCGTTTCCTGTGTATGCCCATCGACCTCCTACCTTTAGGATGATACTGTAGTATTTGTTTTGTAAGTCTATTATCTGGCATTCTTTCAACATGTTCCTTCCATTTTTGTTTGAGATCTTTTAACGTATCATTCCTACTAAAAATCTCCAGCTCTTCTCTTATATTTTCATTTCTTATTAAGTCCCTCTTCGTGCATCCTTTCACACTTCTCAAGAATTTCATTTCTGAAGCCTGTATTTTACTCTGTTGCTTTTTAGTTAACGTCTAAGTCTTATTTCCGTATGTCAGTATAGGTACAGCCATAACTTTGTACAACTTTAATTTTGTTTTTTTACGTATATTGTTTCTAAATGTTCTATTTATTGTTCCACACACTCTTTAAAATTTGCATATTTTATTGTAGACATCATATTCCTTGTCATAACTAACATCAGTTCCCAAGTAGTTAAAATGGCTTACCTGTTCAACGCAACGATTATTTATAACTATTTTTGTTCTAATTGGCTCTTTCCCAATGAATGCCATTACCTTTGATTTTATAAAAGAAAGTTTCATAGTATATTACTTACAAAGTTCGGTAAGTTTAAAAATAGATTTTTGCAGGGCAGACTCGCTATTTTGTATAATAACTAAGTCGTCAGCAAACAATAAAATATTTAAAAAGCTTTTATTTGAAATGTTAAAACCTACATTCACTAGCTGCTTCCATTTGCACACTAGATCGTCAATATAAATACTAAAAAGTGTAGGTGATAAAGTACACCCTTGTCTGACACTCTGATTAGTAAGAATATTTTTAGAGATTTTACCATTGTTCCTCACATTTATTTTTGTTTGGAAGTAGAAGCATTACTAATTGTTGTGGGTATCCTCGTTCTTCCAATATTTGCCACATTTTGCATCGGTTTACCCTATCGAAGGCTTTTTCAAAGTCAATAAACGCCATATGCGTTTCTTTATTAAACTCCCTATGTTTTTCAATTAGTTGTTTAGCAATAAAAATGTTATCTACACAGGATCTGCCTCTTCTAAATCCACTTTGTTCTTCCGAGAGAAGACATTCAGCTATATTCTGCAACCATTTGTTTATTATTTTCTTATTTTATTATGTTCTTATAAAGTAAGTTATTATTCTCATACATTCATGCTATTATTCTCATACATTCGCTAGATTGTCAAACACTGAAAATGTCATTCTGGTTGAGAGTTTCCTTCTAAGGGTCTTTTAGGAAATGCTGTCCATCTCGAGTCCAGCAACATGATATAATTCTGCATTCGGATGTAAAAAAGAAATTGGATATTTAGAGGGAAGACGTGAACATTAGATAGGAGTGGCTTGAAGGGGAAAAATCGGAAATGGAAATGTGCAGCAGGAGTGTTGAGGAATATAGAAGTGGCGAAGTAGAATAAAGAGGGAAAGAAATTCAAGGGAGTGAAAACGAAATTGCCGAAGGGAAGTCGTGAATAGGAACATTTTATCTGTAAACCAATACACAAATTCATGGATGATAATATGAGGGAATGACTGAATTTTTCATATCGCTGCCTTGATTCATGAATATGAACCTGTCTTGAATAATAACGCTCACCGAAACTCTTTATATTTTATTTCAAATACACGTGCATATTTACATTATATTTTCAAATCTCTTACGGATTAAGGCAAAAATTTTGTTTGCAGTCAATTTCCTATTGACTTTTAAAATTGGTCTTTTTGATTTTCAAAACCTCTCCTCGGTTTTGAATCTGCAAAGGTTTTTTCTTGTGGTTGATGTTGAAATGCTGAATATGGAGGTAGCGGAATCACGATGCGTGCGTGTGAATGCGAAAGTAGGCTATATCCGGCTGGTTCTAAAAGCCAAAGTCAATGAGTTCAGTTTATATTTATCTGGAGTTGGGATCACATTAGTGGTCGAGGTTAACACGAATCAGATAAGACCTACACGGTTGGCACGTCAGAGCCTTGTTAACGTCTGTAACACAAAGTTCTTCTCTTAGCATTCACATTGATATGGGAAAATCCTTGCTACGGATTTTATGATTAGACCAAGAGTTTATATACAATAAAAAATCCAAAATGTATGTGATTATGCCCCTGAGTGCTAAAATATACTCTTTAGTTTAGTTTATTTCCTATTTCTTATTAAAATATTTAGCATATATAACTTTATACATATATAACGTATACAGTATATAAGAAGCACAAAATCTTACATACAGAGACTGACAGAAGTATTCCAATAAGATAACATGTAACATCGCACGTACTGTAAATACTGTAATATTTATTTGGCAGCGTTGAATTTTTAAACATGCAAATATTAACATTTTATGTCTCGGAAGCAATACTTAAAATACCACTTTGCATGTATTTATTACACAATCTGTACCATATTTATTCAAATGTCCCTCTTATTAGACATAAGTATTCGAACGTACCCAATCGAACAGAGAGAACGGTGGTTGGACGTACCCAACACGCCCCTACCACATAGCAGTTGTGTTTATGCTATGCCTCGAGAAGTGTACTCAGTTATTCAGCCGATTGTGAACTCCCAGGTAATATGGTACGCAAAGGTAAGGACACAACGATGGCAGAGAGGAATATCGTGATAAATATGTACAAACAAAAGAAATCTCTCTCTCTCTGAAATTACCAAAACCATTAACAGAAACAAAGCTACAGTGTACAGACAAATACTTTTGTAAATAAACCTAGAAATGGCGCTCCTTCTAAACTCACCACAGAGACAGGAGGCAAATGATAAAAGTGGTGAAGCAGAATCCAAGAGTCACTGCATCTGAGATTAGAGGATGCCTTGAGAAACATTCTGGCACTGTGGTTCACACCAGAACAGTTGAACGGGTTTTAAATAGTACTGAGTACAATGCCCGCGTTCCTAGGAAGAAACCATATGTCAATAAGGTGAATAAAAAAACCGTATAGAATTTGCTAAAGAGTATGTGGAGAAACCAACAGAATTTTGGGATAAGATTCTCTGGTCGGACGAGAGCAAATTCTGCTTATACAAGAGTGATGGACGTCTTAAGGTGTAGAGACTGCCAAATATAGAATGGGAACCTTAGAACATGGTAGCTACAGTGAAAACTGGTGGCAGTAGTGTGATGGTATGGAGCTCTATAGCTTTATCTGGCTTTGGGGAGCTGGTGTTCATAGATGGGATCATGGACAAATTTGAATACAAAAGGATTCTTGAAAACCATATTAAAAAGAGGGCAAAGGGCATGATTATTACTTCCAGCAGGACAATGATCCGAAGCATACTGTCGAAATTGTAAGGCTTTGGATCTTGTACAACACTCCTCACACTTTGAAGACATCGCCTCAATCTCCAGATTTAAATCCTATAGAGAACATCTGGAAGGAACTCGAGGGGCGTGTAAGGAAGCATCGCATCAGAAGCGAGGACCATCTGAAAGAACTTCTTCAAACAGAGTGGAGAAATATGGACTCCGCAGTCACTAAACAACACATACTGACAATTCCCAAACGATTATCAGCAGTAATTCAAAGAAATGGGATGATAACTAAATACTAGCTATTCTCTGTTCGAATACTTATGTCCAGATGTAAAGTAACCGTTTTATTTCTCCTTGTAGTGCAAATTAGATTCAGCTGCTATTTATGAGTTTATATGTTTAATGGAAGACACAAGTTTATTTTGTATAAGTTGTATTTACGTATGTTTACTCTACATAGCTTTAAAACAATATAATTAATAAATATGTTTACGTTCGAATACTTATGTGGGCCTCTGTATATCAAACATTGTATCAAAATTGCAACAGCTGAAATGTTCATACATTAATAAAATGTTACCAGTTAATACAAAAATCCAAGAGATACAAAAGAAGTTAAAAGTAGCTTACCATAAATAGCTGTACCAGACCTTTCAGATGTCAGCATTCCATGATCTTTCTGATTCACTAACTTGAAAAAACAATTCATTTGACGCTGTTGAAATATTTATTTTTCGGGAATGAAATATTTCCATGGCAATATCTCCATGGCAACGCTCATGAACCATTAAAATCATTCCGATTGCAGCAGGCAGGTTTTAGCTTAGCTTAGAAGACTGTAAAGATATCGTAACGCTAAAGTTACGTGAATGCAGACGTAAAACGACATTTATCGTGAGATATGATTCACAGCAACACACCATCCAGTTTTGAAAATCAAAAATAGAAAGCCAAGTTCTATATTTTTATCACACATTGGACATCTTCCCTTAATATATCCATTCCTTATACCCCTTGAGTGGAATCTCCTGTTCTAAATCATACCAACCCTTCTCTTCCTGCTTTAACACAGATTTCTATACATTTTGCTCTGCCCTAATCATTTTTCAGTGTTATATAATTTCAGAGATTTTTTGTTATTAAAATTAGTCCACAATTCTTGTTTTCCAATACCTTCAATTCTTGTTTCTACTTCTTTCCAGAATCCCTTTTCTGTTCTTCCACTACCTACCCATAATGATCTTATACCTATTTCCTGTTAAATCTTTTGAGTTCTATATATCCAATTCTCCCATCCCTATATTTTTGCTTGTTTTACCAAACATTGTTTAACGATGCTTTCCTCATCTAAATTCAATATTCTGAGGCAATATTTTAATACACTTTCCATCACCTTGCTTTTGTAACCTAATCTTCTTCATTCCATTAAAACAGCCTCATTTGGTCTGCAAAATAGCCTATTTATAACATTTATTGCTTTCCATCCTTCATCTGCACCCCCCTATTTCTATTCCGAATAGCATTCTGCTTTCTTCTATTGAATCAATAGCCATTTCTAACCGTTTTGCTTTCATATTTCATAATTTGTTGATTTATGATCTAATAGCACTAACAACCATTTTTCCATCTGCCAGTGCTTTGTTTTTCTGGTCATTCCATTCCCGATTACTAGATAATCTTACTCTTATATAATCAATTTTCTTAATGACCTCAATGTCTGAACTTTCCCAGCATAATTTTTCTTCCCTATCTAGTGAAAGGTTTCAAATACACATAAACAAAAGGTAAATAAACATTTTCACACTCATTTATACGTTACAGTAAAACGAATATAAGTTATGTGGGTAAATAACTTCGTTAATCCGGAGCCCGTTAAACCAGATTTCGTTTCATACGGACAAGCATCCTTAAAGAAGTCTAAAATTGTAAACTTAAATTATAGAACTACACTAAGACAAATCCTAGGTAACTGTCCATTTTATTTCTGCGCACACTGTTCAATAGGAATTTCTTAAGAATACCAATAATATAATAGTGATAATTGTACATTAGATGTCGTCCTTCCCACACCCTTGCTGTACCTGCGATAGAGCTTGCATCTCTTGTCAGAAGGGTTAGTTTAACAATTGCACCGCCCGCCTCGGTACGTAGATGATAGCATGACTGCCTCACGTTCAAGAGGTCCCGAGTTCGAATCTCGGTCAGGGTGAGTTACCTGGATAAGGTTTCTCCGCGGTTTTTCCTTATCCTCACAGACGAATGTCGGGTAGCTCTAAGCTCCATGGACCCTGGACACATTTGAGCATCATTTCACCCATTTCATTCACCATCCGATATGACTTAACGTTGGAGGACGTAACATTAAAAAAAAAAAAAATAACACTTGCCTTTCTCAATTATTAAGCTAAAGAAACAAATCGAGTGCACAATGTCGTTTAGTAAACCTACAATGTCATCTGAGAAATGCAAGCATAAATCGTTTACAATACACGAGAAACTGAAAATCATCCAAAGGCTTGAAAATGGTGCCACTCTTGCGTGAGTATGTGCAGAATATACGATGGATGCATCCTGGATCTATCAGCAAGATCCATAGACAAAAACCATAAGCATGGAATGGAAAAAAGTCGTTTGCCCTCCCCCCCTTTCCCAAAAAGGCAAAGGTATAAAAGTCAGCTGGGAAGGTTACCCTTTCAGTTTTTTTGGGACTGTCGTGGAGTCATCCTTAGAGATTATCTTGCCAAGGATCAAACTATCACTGGCAGATACTACTGCAATCTTCTGGACAAGTTAGGAGCAGCTCTGATTAAGAAACGACGTGGTATTTCTTTGAAATTATCAGCATACGTTCTATGAGGACGTTTAAATGAAGATCTGTTTCTTAATAGTAGGTCCAGTCAGGATTTAGGGTTTTAAAAATTTAATAATTTATAAACTGGTAGAAAATTAAAAATATTTTCTGCTTTATTATTTCTTCTTCTTCTCCACTGCATGGTTTGGGCATATTGCCCGTTACGACTTCATAGATCTCTCCAGCGTTTCCTGGGTCGTCGTCTGTCCCTTCTTCCTTTTGGATTATAGTTTAATACTGCATTTGGATATCTTCCTTCCTCCATTCTTAATATATGTTCATGCCATTGTTGCCTTCCTTCACATGGATTGGTTCGATTTATAATTCCTTTCTAATATCCTCACTTCTCATTTTGTCCAATATAGTACAATCTTTAACACTTCTTAAAAATTTCATTTCTGCAGTCTGTATTTTATTTAAATTGTTTTGTGTTGGCACCCAGGTTTCTCTTCCATATAGAAAAGTTGGAATAGCCATTACCTTATACATTTCCATTTTTGTATCCTTTCTCACTCTGTTTTTAAAAGTTCTTTGGATTGTCCCACATATTGCTCGGAATTTGTTTACTTTTTCTTAAAAATCAGCATTGTTTCTAAAACTTATGTTACATCCTAAATATTAAAACTCGATATTTGTTCTAAAATCTTATTTCCTAAAACAATTTTTGATCTTAGCTTTATTATTTTTCCGTAAAAATTTTAGTGTGGCACAAAATTTAAAATTTAAGCTTAAAACTTACATTCAGGTATTTACTATGGAATTTCGTTTACATTTTAAACACGTGGGGCATTTCACGTGAGAGACATTTTCGGTTTTGAAACTTACGAAATGCATAGAACTATGAAAATTAATTTCCTATGAGAGGTTTTAGCAATTGGTTGAACTTTTTTAAATTATAAATTACTGTAGTAGAGAATCTTAAGGAACAACATTTTATGAATTTGTTAATACAGTTTACTTGATTCCTTCACGGATACTCTAATCTATTAAGAGTTATACTTGTAGGCATTGTTACATGGAGATTTGAATAAGAGGAATGAAATTATGTCTAAAGAGTGACAAAATAGTAACGGCAGGTCAGCTATTTGTGACTTCAGTTGTTTCATAAACGAGAAATGATGGGTAAGAGAAGAGAAGGAAGCTGAAATTCGTGTTGCTTTATTTTTGTTAGAGCATATTCATTACCTGTGGTTTAACCTTAAATAAAAAGGCAAAGAATAAAAAATGAAATAAAAGCAAGATAGCTGCTAATAAAAATAAAGGGTTATCGTGTCCCCTCAGTGGTGTTTACAAAGGTGGTACTAACCGAAAAAGGTTGAGAACGAGTAATAAAATGTTGTACGACCAACATTGATTTCAATGAAGCAGCGCACATGAGATATTATGGAAGAGATAGCACAATCAGCTGCGGAATATGGCAGCAGAATTAAGATAAATGCCATTACGGGGTTCGGTTACTTGCCAATTTACCTTACACGCGCCCCATAAAGACCGATTCCCAGATAAGAGTCGGCCATTGAATTTCGACCACTCGATCACTATCAAGTAAGCCGTGAGTAATGTGCTGCAGAAGCCTTGAACAAATGCGAATGTTTTGTATGCTAGAAAAGGCGATATCTCATGACCCGTGGATGGGGAGAGTGCGAAAAAAGTTTGGAAAATAAAAATGTGTCAAAAGTTTGGGTATCGGCACGTCCTCCATGGCGAAATTTAATGAAACACTGATCTTAATCAGCCCTCACGTATAAAAGGGGATGAATATATGGAAGCGCACTGCAACATAGCCTCTGTGATAACCGAGAGCCATGCATTGTTATATTTTATTACATGTCCGTGGTAATTATAATTTGAAGAGTCATAAAAATATTGAACAGCATCAGCCCATCCCATGCCCTGTGCCGATGATAAACATTTACTGTTTTTCGGTAGACAATGTTTTTATTTTACTTTTGTTTTATTTTTCGAAAAGCCATATAGCTTGATTGGAACTGTGCGATAGGTAGAGAACAACCAATCTTCATTCTCCATGGCCCTGGGGGCATGCAGCCCTTTCTCCCGTCCCCAACCCTCTTCCCGATTTTTCAAAATTAACAAATCTTTGACACGGGGTGACACTACATACATGCATGCAACATTAATCACGATTAATTAATGTAATGAGCTTTGGTAGTGTACGCTTCGTTCGCTGGAGAGAGAGAGGCAACAAAACGCTATTTTTTAAAAATAACGCCTGAAAGTTTGCTGCAGTTTATTTTGTTTGTTCCAAATAGGGCAGAAATCAACATGATCCGTACAGTCCCTTCTGGTCAATAGCCACTTCTAACCACTTTCTTTCTACACGTGCAGCTGGCTAAATTTTATATCCGTCTGTTAAGCACTTATCTCAACTTATTCCAATTATGTGTTTTATCGAACCTTTCAACGGCTACATGTACCATAAAATATGCTTTAGTACATAATGATAAACCACTCTTTTCTTGCTTAAAGAAAACTAATATAAAATCTGCGAGAAATTCGAAAAATTTTGTTTCCATTGTTTAGTTTGCTTTCTATCACAAAACATATGAATGTACCGGTATTTTAATTTATATATTTTCTATCTGATTAGCCTTTGTTTCACATGTACCTCTGGATTTAGCAAATGTACAACCAGACACTTATAAAGATATGGTACGTGAAAAAGAAGTTGTACGAGTGGTTTCAAAATATTGTCATAAGTGACTGTTTAATTCAAATATGTTGGATCATATTTTGACTAGTTATATGTGTGACGTCATGTCACGTGACCTCTTCCTCTCTCTAATGAAGCATGTACAAGGCTTGATCTGCCTCTTGTGGGCCACCTGTCAACAAGAACGGACGTAAGGTCCGCTGCGTGTAAGGCAAGTCATGACTAAGTAGCCACTTGTGTACTTTTCATTATTGTAGTAAACCATTATTTTATAAATTGTAGTTTTGTTATTTTTGTATGCGATTGAACCTTTATACAGAATATTCCAACCTCTGCGCAGAGCATGTTTAAACTCTCCCAGTAGAACCCCCCCCCCCCCCCCCGGTGTAAGGTCCAGCCCTGTGATAATTATCCATTACCATTCTTGGTTAGTCCTTCATAATATGAAATTTGTTAAAAATCTATTCATACTTAGAAAATATAATTAAAATTACAATTATAATTAATTTTAAAGTGTAATATGTCTTTTTCTGCAACCTTGCAGGGATTAGGCAATCTGGTATGTACCGTCTTCACAGCGTTTAGAACATTTTTTCTCGGACGTCGAACATCTCTTCCCCCTTGTGGCTGACAACTTTTAACCATCACTGGAGTTACTTCAGTCTTCATGCGACTCAAATGAGCACTCCAATCCTTTTTGTGCTTCTCTATTTCTTCACTTATCGTATATACGTTTGATTTTTCTCATATATCTTCGCTTCGAATACGACCTATCTTTGTAAAAGTTCTTACACTTCATATAAACCCCATTTCTGCTGACTGGATATTAATACTGGAACAACCATATACTTATCAAATTTTAGCTTTGGATCTTTTCGAGTTTTAGTTTGTATAGTTCTGTTTACTGACCCACATGTGATTGAAATTTGTTCAACTTGTTTTCAATATTTCTGTGTCTATGGAAGCTTACATTTCATCCTACATAATCAAAGCGAGATTTCGTTTTTTATGAATATTTTCGAACGTACTGGGTGTTTACCTCGATGAACCATCACTTTTGTTTTTTATAGATACTTTTAAATTATATTCCTTTCCAATTTGACTGGACGAGTTTAATATTTTATAAATGTAATATCCTCTGGTTATATAAACAGGCTTAGACAATCTCAAATATTTGGCTTCAAATTAGTTGTACTTAAACCATCAACACACAGAAACACAACACTGTCCATAAGTTACTGAAGGCTGATAAAATGTGATGTAATTCATTTGCAGTAATGAAAGTGTTGTAAATATTATAAGCCTTGAATCCGCATCAGGCACACTGACGACCTCATTCTAGCTGGATTCTAAAGCAATAAATTTCAAGCATTTTCTAAAGATCTATTAAGTGTGCCGGACCATAAGTAGGAGTAACTGTTTGAGAATACTGGGGAAGATAGCGTATGAACGCTTGATGTAATACTAGTAACAATTTTTTTTTTGTTTTAGTTTTTGGGAAACTTTAGAGTACTATACTGTAATTGTACAATACCTTGCTCATGTTGTAAAACAAAATACGCTGATATTTTTATAGAAAGTGCTGATATTTTTGGTGGGGGAAATCTTTAAAAGTCGTAAACTAGACTACAGTTTTCTTGGGTTCATTTCATAAGTTTCCCAAGATTTGTCCAGATAGGATAAGTGATCATTGTTGGAAATGAGCAAGCGTAGTATCAGGGAAGCTTCAGTTACTCCAGGGAAGAAGTAGCATTCAAAATCTTTAAAGTAACCTATAGTGTCAATCAGCATAATGTCGCCGAAGCATTGTTATAGGGCGAGTTGTGACCGGCGCGTAGGCGCGAAGCTGGATGCCTGCCGTGAGAGAGCGAAAGAGACAGAGATAGCCTGGAATTTCCCGCTGCCATCGTGAGTGTTGCCGAAGAATCCACTGAGTTCTAGAACTTTGAGAGGAGATATAAAAGCGCCGCGGCTGTCAGAGAGAGGGCAGTTGCTAGTGAGCAGTAAATTGTGAATTGCAGTTGTGCAGTGTGCGAGTTGTGTGGGCATTTGAACTGTGCATAACGAGTGTGCAGCTGTGTGGACGTCTGTCAGACGACCTCGAGGACTGCGTTTGTGTGTGTGTTATGTAATTCAGCTGCGGTAGGGTTGTACAAAGCGTAGTTTCACTTGTAATAAAGAACACTTTAAATTTCTGCAAACAAGACTTTTTATTTTACGAACCCACAGAGTTACAATAAGTTATAATAAGTTAGCGTAGCCTATTTTGTGGTTCCAAAAGTCCATCGTTTTCAAGTGATTTAAACATTTTAAAAACATAAAGCCCAAATTTTGTATCCCTAAAGATGGATGACCTAAAACAAATGTGCCTTAGTCGCAATAAAAGACAAAGTTATCCTAATTATTAACAGCTAACGAAAATAGAGTGAAATAGGATAACGTGTTCTAACACCAAGTTTCAACATGTTTGAAAATATCTTGTATTCTAAGATCACTACCAAGAACAACATTTCACCATTATTACGTTGAACAGTGTTTCAAAAGAATATATGGCCAAAAATTAAAAACAATCTCTTCATTTAAAACGACAATCAACTTCTTTCCTTTTGTTTATTGTTGAGCCGCAAATCAAGAAGGTTCATAAAAAGAAAACTTTGAAGCTAGCTGCACCTTAAATAGAAGCTTGAATTGTCTTCATTGATGTTAACATAATTTCATTGGAGATGAGAAAGATCTGAACCAAGTGCAAGATGTAAGACATATCTTTGAAGGAGTAAAACCCTAGGAGGCCGTAAAGGTCTGGACTTTAGGAGCATATTTCCTTTGGGTATCCCGGTAACTTTTCAGGAAGCGTTGAAGCACTTAATTAAGGATACAGTCAATTATTATGCACATGAAAAATCACATCATTATAATGCTTATTATTGGATGATTAGAAATCGGCATTTCGGGAGTGTGCATCTCTCCCAGCATCAGGATATTTATAAAATGTTATAACCACAAATTAATCACTTCCGAAACATCGATTTCTAATCGTCTTTTCACCTGGCCTGCTTCCCTATAAGAACTTTAGCATATTCGTCGCCAGGAAAGCTTCAGATCTTATTTTATAATGCTCATTAGTTTGTACCGCATGGTTTTCTTTTCCTTGGAATATTTTTGAGCACTCTGGATAATTTTCCTTTAGAGAAACGGAACTGTTAGCCTATTGATGCTTGTCCTTTATTTATTTATTGGCAATTCAAGGTAGAGAACTTTGTGGCAAACATTTATTCTCCCTTCTTTTTCATGCGTCTTAATAAGTGCAACGAGAACGGAACCAAATGTAACAATAGAGCAATCTCGCTCTCGTGGCAGACTTATTTTTGTAGAAGTAGCAGGCTTTTGTCGCAACCCTTCGTTTCCCAAAGTTTCACGGCGGATTACAAAAAGGCGTAGGTATGTTAAAAACATGCGAAAGCACGTGTTGCCACAGCTGTTATTTAACTGAGGGAGATTGTTAGGCATACATTGTTGCCCAACTCTAACTTTAAACGAACAAACCGAGCCATTTTCCTCAACTAAGTTTGTACTCGTAGAGACGTGATATAAAATGTGTGAAAAAAATAACAAATTATATCTCGAAATAAATTTATGCGGATAAAGGAGCGACATCTGTAATAGTTCATGCATGCCGATTTTCTATACAGCTCTTCATCGACAGTAAGGCTTGTTTCAAATTATCTTGCCCCGTATCACCTAACCTAATCACCTCTCTTTGGATGCGGTCATGGCACAGTTTTGCCAACTATTTAAATAAGATGGCCCATTTATGACATTCCAGAATTTACTTTATATGTTTGCAACGTAAGCTTCCGTATTTTAATAAATAACAAATGGTGTACAAATCATGTGATTACTAGCTACAATCCCCCCAGGGGCCTACTGCGGTAGGTACGGGAATTGGTGATCCTGCAGTCCCGAGCCAAACAGACACCCTCGATGTGGGTTCCTCTCAGTGGTGAGGGGTCAGACAAAACGCCCACCCACGTGTAGTTTGTGCGTGGAGACCCGTGTCGGTGGAAAGGTTTGTCCTGGTGGTTGAGGGATGCGCATCTGAGCTCGTTCCAGTGTTGTTCTGAATTCGGGGAGGGTACGCATTTCTAATGCACTACTTTGGTTTCTGCTTCGCCTAAACGGGAGGCTAGGGACTAACCCACCCCTAACCAATCGGCCAGGACTAGGTATTATACCGAACTCCAGGGTGAGTGCGACGGCGAACTCGCTATATCCCCTGTGTAGCCCTGTCATCCCAGTGGGATGACCTCTTGTTGGGCTCCGTGGTGGGTGGGGAACACTAGGGCATGAAACTTAGACCAACTATTATGGTAAACCTTACTTTGCACCAAAATTAAAAAAAAAAAAATGTAAAAGAAGTAGTCGAGTCTTGTGGTCCTCGCTACTTGGTAGTCAGTCGAACTGAAGAAGGTCAGAAGTTTACGACAGTTAACCCTTTTACCATCCAGAGGGGCTTAGACAAAATTGCTTGTCCTGTCAAATCCTGTGTATGATCGCAAAACGGCACGCTCCTGGTTGAAGCGCATTCTGTCTCCCAGGCAGCATCATTATTGAAGGCGAGCATGCTAGGCAGCTATCCCATCACCGTTACGATACATAAGACCGTGAACTCCTCGCGCGGGGTGGTATCCACCCGTGCTCTGGACGGTATGTCCAACGAGGAGATCCAGGAGAACCTGAAAGACCAAGGAATTACTTGTGTGTACCGAGTCCAGCGCAGAGAACGTAGGGAATTGCTGCCTACTCGTACCCTGTTCCTTACATTTGATCGTGTAGATCTTCCTCAAAATATTAAGGCAGGATATCAGAGTATTGAGGTTAGGCCCTATATACCAAGCCCCCTGCGGTGCTACAAGTATCAGCATTTTCGTCACACCAGTCAACTGTGTAACGGATCTCCAACATGCGTCAACTGTGGTTTGGCATTACGCGATGGTGAGTGCTCCTCGCCCATTAAATGTGTCAACTGTGCCGGGGGGGGGCACCCATCTAGATCCAAGGACTGCCCATGCTTTGTGGAAAAAAAGGAAATTCAGGAAATCCGGGTTAAGGAGAAGGTATCCTTCTCGGACGCCCGGAAACTCCTGCGTACTCGCCTGCCCTCCGTCCCCAGGTTCGGTACCTATAGCCCTGTCTTAGCTAAGCCCGTTTCAGAAGGGAAATCGCAACGCGAACCTGCACTACAGGTGAAGCCACCATCTCCGATAGAATTCTTGTCCCTACACAAGTACGGAAGCCTACAAAACCATCACAAGCGTCGGCAACTACATCGCCTAAACGGATGAAGGAAACTAAAACCACAGCCCTGTCCCCAGGCAAACCGTCGACTTCAACATCTAAATCTGACAATCCCGTAGTATACGATCCACCGCCAAAAGTCTTTAAGACCAGCTACCAAAGGACAGATTTCCTTAAGGATTCGACCCGTATCCCCAGAAAAATACAGGCTCTAGGACATCCGGAAGCTCTTCTTCTGAGAAGGTTTGGGGTGCTTGAACCGAAATTTTCGATCGGGAAAGGGGCCCCATCCATAGAAGAAATGGAGCAGGAAGATCTGGACCATACTGTGAGGACATATATTAAAAACGACAGGAAAAACCTGCTGAAAGTGCTAGCTCTGCCCTAAAGAAGAGGATCAAATTGGTTCGACCATCACTGGGCAGGTAGCTCTTGTCATGGCAAGTTTTTATTGAAAGTAGTAATTTTATGCCTTTTGGTATTTTATGGGAAATTATAGCTTTTGTATTGTTTTTGTACCCATTTGGGCTTATTTATATTATAGTCATTTTGTTTTGATATATTTTTTTAAATTTTGACTAATTTTTTGTCATGAATTAGTTTCTGTAAGGGCACTGATGACCAAGCAGTTGAGCGCCCTTATATCCAAATCATCATCATCACCATCATCATCATCATCACCATTATCATCATCATCCTCACTAGCTACAATAAGGAAGAATAGCTTTAATATTAAATTAATAAATGATTGTTTATGTGAAATTACACAGATAGTAGCCCTAAAAAGGTTAAATATAAAATGGTAAGGAAAGCAAAGAGAACTCCTGAACGGAAGACACCACTGCTGCAGATTAAGTAAGAACAAAGCAGAAGAAAACGATAAATTATATTATGATCCATTACATATTATGTCCAACTATCTATATTGCTTAAAGAAAATTAAAAATGAAAGTTATATATGTTTTCACTATTTACTCCTTTCTAACATCAGCCTTCTTACACCCATGAGACCTAAAGTCCTTCCTATAAATCCTATAATAAGTCCTTCTTAGACCTATAATCTTCCATTAACGAGAAATACTCGTTAACATGTCCTTCATGCTCAGTTAGTGACAGTAAAGGATCATGGTATTTTTCTCAATTCCTCAGTTACTGCTCAGCATGATTTCCTCAAGATTTCCTTTACTCTCAAATTAAACAGATTCTCATATATTTCTAATCTTATACCATTCACTGTATACAAAATGTAAGCCACCCAACCTAATAAGTTTGGTACCTAAGCAGAAAATCGTAATATTAATAAATTTGTAGAAGAGCACCTGGAACACTGAAATGCTTGAACTAGAATAAGCAACTTTCCTTTATTTTTGGGTCATTTACTAGGTTTCGCCATAAAATAATGGCGATCCCAACCCTGCTTTATGGGTGTGAAAACTGACTCTCTCACAACAGAAGAAAGTGGAGGCTGCTGAGATGAAATTTCTGAGACAGGTGGCAGGTTATAGACTCATAGACAAGAAAACAAACGAGGATATTAGAAGGGAATTGGAAATTCAGAGTCTAAATGAAACAATTATTGCATACGGGCAAAAATGGCAAGATCATGTGCAGAGAATGACCGAAGACCGTACACCACAAATAGTATATAAGTATAAACCTGTAGGTAGAAGAAATGTTGGCAGGCCACGAATGAGATGGTCCGATCAATTTGCTTGAAGTCGGAACGGGCCACAAGGCTTATACCGTGATGATGATGATGATGATGATGATGATGACTAATTGATAAAAATAACAAGTATAGTATAGTTCATACTATATGCATTCCATTTAGACTTTTGAAGATCACTTATGGATTAATGACTCTGATGTTAAAATAGAAGTAGCACTGAAAGTTAATGCACTGAAATTACTACATAAAAATAAATTAACATAAACAAATTGAGCCCTAAGATAAACAACTAAGGGTTAAAATTTTGTTATAATATATGTCTTTAGTTACTCGATTTTATCATCATTTTCTGCGACTTTTTACTGAATGGTGTAAGAAGGAAAGAATGTAGTGGTGGTGGCGTTGGCGGTGGCGGTGGTGGCGGTGGCAAAATGTGAAAATGTGTAGTGTTTAACGCCCGTTTTTACTACATACGGCACCGCAGGCGGTGACACTGGTGAAACATGAGATGAAGATGGAGCACCGGTGGAATGAGATGGCGGGGGAAACCGGAGGTCCCAGAGAAAACCCGCCCCAGCACCGTGTTGTCCACCACAATCTCACTTTGCGGTCGCATGGGATCGAACCCCGCGGTGGTGGTGGTGAATAATTTATAAAGTCTATCCAATCTTACTGGCCCTGGCCACTTTCTAAGCCAAACATTAGTTTTAAGGACTTACACAAAGGATTAATTTCCTACTATATGTATAACCCAGGGTGCTACGACCCATCTAGAGCCAGGACCTGCCAACCCGACTGCCGGCCTCACGCCTTCATATGCAAGGTGGAGATGGGCGATCATCCAACCGATTCGGGGAGGAGATGTGGTCACATCTCGGGATCCTCCAGCTGGAATGCTGAATTCTATGACCAGGACCGCTTACCTATCGTAAGCTCCTTATTTTCCTCACGATGTTGAGTGGGCACCGGTCCTATCCCCACCCAATGGGTAGGATTGATCCCGGGTCGCTTTCCGTGCAGGGAGCCAAGGCATGTTGCCTTAGACCACTATGCCACGGCCTATTATATGTATACAACATATATATATATATATATATATTATTGTTATTATTATTATTATTATTATTATTATTATTATTATTATTATTATTATTATTATTATTATTATTATTATTATTATTATTATTATTATTATTATTATTATTATTATTATCATTATTATTATCATTATCATTATCATTATCATTATCATTATCATTATCATTATCATTATCATTATCATTATCATTATCATTATCATTATCATTATCATTATCATTATCATTATCATTATCATTATCATTATCATTATCATTATCATTATCATTATTATTATTATTATTATTATTATTATTATTATTATTATTATTATTATTATTATTATTATTATTATTATTATTATTATTATTATTATTATTATTATTATTATTATTATTATTATTATTATTATTATTATTATTATTATTATTATTATTATTATTATTATTATTATTATTATTATTATTATTATTATTATTATTATTATTATTATTATTATTATTATTATCATTATTATTATTATCATTATTATTATCATTATCATTATTATTATCATTATTATTATCATTATCATTATTATCGTTATCATTATTATCCTTATTATTATCGTTATCATTATTATTATTATTATTATTATTATTATTATTATTATTATTATTATTATTATTATTATTATTATTATTATTATGATTATTATTATTATTATGATTATTATTATTATTATTATTATTATTATTATTATTATTATTATTATTATTATTATTATTATTATTATTATTATTATTATTATTATTATTATTATTATTATTATTATTATTATTATTATTATTATTATTATTATTATTATTATTATTATTATTATTATTATTATTATTATTATTATTATTATTATTATTATTATTATTATTATTATTATTATTATTACTATTATTATTATTATTACTATTATTACTATTATTATTATTATTACTATTATTATTATTATTACTATTACTATTATTATTATTATTATTATTATTATTATTATTATTATTATTATTATTATTATTATTATTATTATTATTATTATTATTATTATTATTATTATTATTATTATTATTATTATTATTATTATTATTATTATTATTATTATTATTATTATTATTATTATTATTATTATTATTATTATTATTATTATTATTATTATTATTATTATTATTATTATTATTATTATTATTATTATTATTATTATTATTATTATTATTATTATTATTATTATTATTATTATTATTATTATTATTATTATTATTATTATTATTATTATTAATCTGTTTTATTTTTAATAAATATTGAACCAAAGTTCTCATCTCTCTTTAAAAGATAAATTCTTAAACTATTGTTTTGTTCGTTTTTATCTTAAACTTTCAATTTTCCACAACTCAAAAGGGAACTAGCACTTGATAACTTGATGGCATCATCTCTGCCCTATGTGGGGCCCGTGTGCCAAAGATCGGGTGAGGAGTATAAGTGGAAGTACCCGAAAATGAGTTCAGAATACGTATCATCATACAGGCATAATAAAAAAGCATTGTATGGGATGGATGTTTACTCCTGCGGGTAGCGGTCTACACACGTAAAGAGCGCTGGCACAGGGATGTCCAGCAGCTACGTGCAAGTGGTCGCAAAAGTCACGCCTACTATTCACTAAGCGCGACGCCCCCGCAGACTGTCCAAATTTCAACTTCAGAGGTCGAAGGATAGAGTGGGTACCTTCCAACAAATACCTGGGAGTTGAGTTAGAGGTCAGAGTTTCAGGGACCTCTCGGCAAGGGCTCAGGGAGCTATCGCTTTCTTGTACCTTATGCTGAGTCCCCGTTCGATGCCAGTCCGTGTGAACTTACAGCTCTTTGGAACACTCATGCTTTGATGCTTTATGCCTGCGAGGTCTGGGGCATGGCCGCAGATAGCTGGATGGTATATCTTCAACGCGCTCAGAACAGAGGAATTAGGTCCATTTATTCAGTAGGCCTATTTTTTCCAGTAAGGTTGCTTCGTGAAGCCTCATCACTTCCATACGTGCAGTATGAAATTAGGCGCCGGGCAACAAAATTATACGCCATTTTACCATTTCATAGAAGTGCCCTGGTTAGGTTTCTTGGTGATTATCATCCAAATAGACGTGGGCTTCGACTTTTCCCCTGTCCCCCGCATGGCTTGTGGGCATCCAAGGTACCACGGAGGAATCTACCAGCAGCAAAAGCTGAGCCTCTATATAATCAAACCAATAGTTGTTTGGCCTGAAAATAATTTTAATTAAATATAAAAGTAATATACTTCATGGCCAGGGTGAATTACTCATAGCATCCTGTCTTCCTTCAGAGGAGTAATCTACTACTACCTCACAGGCTTTCTTCCATCCTAAACCCTAACAATCCATCCTTAACCCATCCTAACGCAGCAAAAATCTTCGGGCTGAACACAGCCTGTCAGTACCTTGTGTGTGTGTGTGTGTGTTTGTGTCTGCGTGTGTGTGTATATGTGTGTATGTGTGTGTGTGTGTGTGTGTGTGTGTGTGTGTGTGTGTGTGTGTGTGTGTGTGTGTGTGTACAGTGGTCGCAAGCGGCACTAGGCTTCAGTTTTGGGCGTTGCGGTTTACCTCCGCCGCATACTTTTGGTGCACATCATTTATATACAGCAGGGATTACACCATTAAGCATCAAGCGAAAATAGGTATGAGCATAGTGATAGTCTTCTGTCAGTTTCTTCACATTCAAAAGCTCAAAATTTCCCTCCTCCTTCACGGCGTACTTTATCCTCGGCTATACAATTTCTTTGCCTTTTTAACCTTCAAACCCCAGTTCTTAGTCATAAAATCCCATCTTTTTTCTTTAGTACTGCTCTCTAAATATCTTTCTCTTTCCTAGCTATTGGAATTTGGAAATAAAAGAACATAGAAAGCTATTATGTGTTTCAAATGGAAAGTTCTCACCTATAGCGAATCAAAGGCATTAGAGCCTTCACCGTTGCCCTCTCGTTATCCTCACTCTTTTTATATTTCCTTCGCTCTCTCGCACACTCGCAAGTTTTCGTGGCGCTAGACGTAAGGGAACGCAACCTGAATTTTCCAAAGTTTTATAATAATGTAATATGAATATATATTACACAAATGTTTTAAATATTTTGTTTAAAGTTAATTATAGTTTATGAATTACTTATTTCTCTAATCCAACGAAAATACCAGCGGTGCATCCGTAGAGCTGTGAATGTTACTTACGTTAAGAGATAATTCGTCATTGTCATTGTCTTCAAAGTCTGAGTACTGCAAATTTATGATGATAGGTTTCAAAATCTTGTTACGTGCTATTCCTTTCTAAAAAATTCGTCTTTTTGTAGTTTATCTGATGTCTCACGTAGTTTTCCAAGTCTTGTCGTGTTCCTTGTCAATTTCTTCGCGAATAAGTCGTTCAACGTCAGACAGATCCTCATCATCATCATCATCATCATCATCATCATCATCATCATCATCATCATCAATCATCATCACGGTATAAGCCTTGTGGTCCGTTCCGACTTGAAGGAAATTGATCGGACCATCTCATTCGTGGCCTGCCAACATTTCTTCTACCTACAGGTTTATACTTGTATACTATTTATGGTGTACGGTCTTCGGTCATTCTCTGCACATGATCTTGCCATTTTTGCCTGTATGCAATGATTGTTTCATTTAGACTCTGAATTTCCACTTCTCTTCTAATATCCTCATTTCTTTTCTTGTCTATGAGTCTATAACCTGTCACCTGTCTCAGAAATTTCATCTCAGCAGCCTCCACTTTCATCTGTTATGAGATAGGCAAGACCCAGTTTTCACACCCATAAAGCAGGGTTGGGATCGCCATTATTTTATACAGTTTTAACAAAGTTTGACGATTACAAGTTTTAAAAGTTATTTTTATTGTGCCACATATTGTTTGAAATTTGTTTATTTTGTTTTGTATATCTCTATTACTGGTATATGACACAATATAGCCAAGATAATTAAAATAACTTTGTCGTTGGATGGGTTTATCATTTATGCAAATGTTTGCTCTAAAATGGTTCGTTCCTATAAAAGATTACCTTGAAGAGATTGAGTAGAGTTAATTGTCCTCTGGACACGGTAACAACGTGAAGCAGAGTAAGACTGTTGCTGGGGTTGCCAGCTCATAGACTGGCAGTCACGTCTATCATATGTACCATCCCCAAATGAAGGGCTGCCTCTTCCGCCTCCATGAATGTCGCCTTAGAGATCTTCAGCCAGTTACCCCGGGCATGGGACCTCCATATTTATATCCCCTGGAGATAGGGTGTCCCAGTATTTAAGCCCCTAGGAACCGTGCTACTTGTTTTTCCATGGGTCCTTATTACCGTAGCTATTCGGACCAACCCACCATTTCTGATGGACTCCCCCATCGCCACAAGGGGGACGCACACGGTAGGGGTTACAAGGTCCCTCCCCCGGGCGTCAGACAGTTAAAAAATATTATTTCTGTTTACAACATAATTTGAGCCCACATTAATTCTATTGGATTGTTCTAGAAGTAGTAAGCGTCTCATTGATCCAGCTGATACACTTTTTCATGGAAGAGTAAAGGAATAATGCTTCTTTGAGCTCTCTAGAGTAAATAGATATTACGAACCATTCTTAAACAAAGACATAATGTGACCAGACACGTTCTGGCAGACTAGTAAGAAGTGCATCGTTTCTTCTCATAGAATTTAACAAACACCTTGGCTTATTCAAAGTATATATTTATTTTAACACGTCATGTCAAATGTTTACGTTTCAGTTCTGAGTAACTTCAAATATACGATCGCGCATACATGCCAACCAATAATGATATTCATTACAGTGCTTACGTCACAATCCATTGTTGTAATATACTGGTATCTACTTTATTTATTTGTATTAGGAAAACTATTTGAGCTAAAAATATGGGGTTTTGCGGTCACGTTAAATACATTACTTTCTCCTTCCTCGTTGATCAGTTTTTGCAAAATCTGAATTTTTTTCTTAGCACGAATAGTATTTATTAGAGGCTCGTCACACACCACTTGCGTGAATGCAGTACGACAACACCGTAGGACTCCGATTGGTTGCTCACTTATTCCTTGTTTCACATAAGCTTGCCCGTATCTCTTAACGGTCACGTGACCGTATCACCTCTCATTGGCTGCTATTGCAGTATAGACTGTTCTGCGGTAAAAATTAGTTCGGTATTTAACATGGTGATATATCTTGATATGTTTGAAGAGAATCATCAAGTTTATATTTTCGTAACCCTTTGAATTAAATATATTACGCAACAGACTTGACTTATCTGAAATGCATCTTAATTCTTAAACGAAGTAAAGAGGAGGTTCCTTTGCTCTCAAACACATGGCACGATAGCACGTGATTCAGCGGTAGTGATGACATATTTGTTTATATGACTTTTATCACTGACAATGTTTTGAACTGGATTATTCATATATCGCCATTCGAAGGTGTGTTGTGTCGAGTGCGAGAGGTAAATTATTTTATTGATCGTTTATTGCGCGTGTACTTATTATATGTATAATGGCAGAGTCTACCGCCAGATTTTCCTGAAGCATCGCAAGGGAAAACGTTTACAAAGCGGCGAAAAAAGCATTGTAGTGCATGTGTTTAATTCACTCACAGAGAAGAATCCGTCTTTGTCAGTGAGAGAAATCGAACAGCTGTGCTCTGAACTTACAGGTGTGTTAGATGCGTAGGAACATCGCGACATGAAATTGAGACAACAGGTAAACTTACCACTGCAGGGGCGATGCTGCTGTGCGGCGAAGACGTTATTTAAGGACAATTAGATTGTACCGGGATACAAGTTGCAAAATGTACTTGACGAGACTTGGGTGAATGAAGGACACACGACAAGTATGGCGTGACAGGACTTCTAAGACTGAAAGACAAGTACTTTTGCAAGGTATGTGTGCTGGTTTTAAAAAATCCCAGTGGGAAAGGCTGAAGGCCTTTAATTATAAACTTGTTTCAGTTGCATTGCTCATTCATTTAGTTTCAATTTGCTCAGTTTCATTATAAACTTCATTATTTTTGCAGGCGATTGTATCATTTATAATAAAATTCGGAATACAGTGCATGAAACCGCTCTTCAGGATGATTTAAATGAAATCTGTAATTGGGCTGCGGCTAACAAAATGTCAATTAATGCCAAGAAAAGTAAGTCCATTGTTTTTAGTAGAACTAAGGGCAAAATTATTGTTAACTATCACATGGGAGGAGTGCAAATTCCACAGGTGGACAGCTGCAAATACTTGGGAGTGTACCTGGCAAGTAATGCTGGATGGGACGAAAAAGTAAATTCCATATCTAGGAATGCGTGGAAGGCATTACATTTCGTAATGAGAATATTGAAAAAGGGGAGCGCTAGGTCCAGGGAAATTGCCTACAACGCCTTAGTGCGGCCGGTTATGGAATATCGAGTAGCATGCTGGGACCCGTATAGAGCTAACCAAATCGACCCATTAGAAAAAATACAGAAGAGGGCAATAAAATTCATAAAAAGAGGCAAGTATTTTGCGCATATAAAAGGAGATGAGACTAAATGGGAGGAATTAAGAATTTGGCGTAAAAAACATAGGTTGGTAGCATTATTCAAAGCCAATGCTGGTGTAAAGGCATGGGTGGACGTTAGTGTAAGGTTAGATAATCCGGATTATTATGGACGAAAGGATCATAGGTATAAAATTAAGGGTAGAAGATACAGAACTGACGTAGGAAAATTTTCTTTTGTTAATAGAACCATTGAAGAATGGAATGAATTGCCTGTAGCAGTCTTTCAGGGCTGTCCCCTGTCGCTGAAGAAATTTAGAAAAAATCTAGATGGTTTATAGTTTAACTTTTAAATTATAATGGTATATAATATGTAAATAGAGAAGTAATTAGATATGTTTTAAGTGACTAAAGTTAAAATAATATCATGTTTGTATTGTTTATTGTGTTATTTTGATCTGTATTCTTAACTCTGCCACCGGGTAGTACCCAATTGCAGTGAATAAATACATACACATACATACATTATTATTTGTACGATTTAATCTATCTTCCTGGCAGTTATTATGACGTTTACTGCAGGTTTAAATGTGACGGGGAAGGCACCGCCTATGGCCTATGACGCGAATGCAGTAGCCAATTAGGATGAGGGGGAAGGTAGTTGCACGCGGAGTGATACATGTCAACGGGGCAAGGTTATATGAAACAGAGATTAGTAGCGCTCAAGGACAAACATCATACCATTGGAAACACATAATAGTTAAAAGATCTTAGTTAATTAATAACGGTTTTCTTATAATTTTCTTAATATGTTTCTTAAAGTCTTCCAAAACATTTTATGTGTCTATAGTAGACATGTTGTCATGAATGTAATAGTAAGCCTGGGGATACTCCTTGAAAACAAACATGCTAATTTCCTTCGTAACTAAATTCAGTCTAATGTTAAGGGAATTTAACCACAAAACCACCGTTCTTATGTTAACAGCCTACAGTTAGTGATATTTACCAGAATCATATCACATTGCGAGGAACTAATCTCAAGACGCTATCCAAGGCAGAGAAGAACTACTGCGTCACCCGACGAGAATTATTGGCGGTAGTAAAGACATTGGAGCACTTCCATAAGTACCTGTACGGTCAGCCATTCCACCTGAGGACTGACCATTCCGCCCTAACCTGGCTATTGAGCTTTAAGAACCTGGAAGGCCAGACAGCACGTTGGGTCCAGAGGCTGCAGCAGTACGACTTCACCTCGGAACATCGTAGAGGGAAGAGCCACGGTAACGCAGACGCCATGTCCCGAAGACCCTGTCCAGAAGAGTGCGGCCAGTGCACAAGAGTGGAAGAGAAGGAGCGTGCCGCAGCAGTCCGAGTAGTTGTGGCAGTGCCTGCTGAGGGCTGGGATAGCGCAGGCCTGAGGAGGGAGCAGCTGGCGGACGCAGACTTGGGGCCACTCTTGAGGGAAGTGGAGGCAGGGACGAGACCAAGCTGGGAGGACATCGCACCGAGGAGTGCCACCTACAAGTCGTACTGGGCCCAATGGCACTCGTTGAAGACCAGAGAGGGGAAGACGCAGAGAGAACAGTTGGTACTGCCCCGGAGTAAGGTACCGGAAGTCTTTGAAGAAGTGCACGCTGGTACTTCAGGAGGACTCCTGGGAGCGAACCGAACGATTGACAAAATTCGGCAGCGCTATTTCTGGCTGAGACTCCGAGCAGGTGCTGGTGGTACACCTGGACCGACTGGCACGCTACGATGGTGCTGTTCGGGACGACCAGCTTTGAGGAGGGAGCAGTGTCACCCGAGCGTCGGAACACCCTATAGAGTGGGCAAGCAGGAGAAGGGTCGGCGTTCGCCCCACCCCCTCGTTTGTCTTATAGCGTTAAGAAGGGATGGCTGGGAGAAAAAACATCGCTGCGCCGTCTCTTTCTGTTCCACCTGTGTTCTCGAACTTACGGGATATTTCCTCTAATTGAGAACCTTCCAGATCGGCAAGCGGATCCTATATAAGCACACGTCGTGCAAGAGGAGTGAGTCAGTCAGAGTTCTTGGCAATCAGCGTAAGAGCTCAGTGCTAGTGTAAGGACGAGAAGACTGTGTATGTGCATCGGAGTTTACGTAATCGCGGGTGCAAGTGTAACTTTCACGGACGAACTGGTGAATTGTAATTGTGTGCAGTACGTAATTCTGTGTAATTGGCAAGTGTTAAACTGTAAGTCGGTGGAAATAAAGAACATTGTTGAGTTAGTGTAATTGGACTTTTCATTTCACGAACCCACAAAGTCACATTATGTTAACAGCCTACAGTTAGTGATATTTACCAGAATCATATCACATTGCGAGGAACTAATCTCAGCAAGTAAGAGCCAGGCCTCTAATATGAGTAACAGAAATTAAATCCTCATACCAATTTTTCGCAACTGTTGAAATTGATTTTCTACTTATGTATATTGCATTGAAAATTCTCGTTGACTCGAGAGGTCCTTCTCAATCAGAAAAGAAAAATGCTCATATTTTATCTCTCCCCTTACCAGCAGATATTATTGCTGTTGGTGTGAAAATAAAGATAAGTGCTTAAGTTATTTTACATTCGCCATTGTTTTAGTATTTGTTTTTAATTACAGTCGCAACGTCACGCTCCTCAAAAGAAAATAATTAATGAAGCTTTTAATTACGAGTAGCTCTCTAGAATTCATCGTTTAGATTTTTAAGGTATGGAGTGAGTATTCACTGAAAAAATTACTTCTCTTTATAAGCAAGAAAAATTGGATTGATGCCCATATTTAAAAAACTACATTTGTTGTTATTTTAAACATTTAAGTTAAAAATTGGAAAAATGTGCAGTATTTAAGCAGCATCCAAAATCTTTTTAGAATTCAAGCGGAACAAATTTCGCAAGGTGAACAAAAACATGTTATTAAAGCTACGATTTGTTCCTTATTTTAAGGTTATTATCTTTCATACATTTTATCATTTTGGAAAGATCCGTGATTTGAGTACCACTATAGAAGTATAGATTTAATAATTTAATTGGTAACCCAACTCTATTTACTTATTTTCTAGAAGTTAGCGCTGCTATATATACTGCTAGTGTTGCAAAACTTATGTGCGTACATGTAGCGTCTAGCACGTGGCGAGTTGAGTCAGCTCCGCCTTGTTTACAGCAGGATTAAACTAGCGTGAGAAAAGACTAACCTAAACTTGGTAGTTTGGTTAGTAAATTGAGTCAGCTTTGGCTTTCAGTTACGATGATTTAGTATGACTTTGATAGCTTCCGATACGAGATCTAGAATAGTTGTTTAGTAATAGCTTTACTATCTCTTACCCCCTAACTTCATATACATCTCAAGTAATGACAAAACATTCCCAAAAATTTCAAGATATGCATTTTTCATGAAAATATATTAATTAGCTTATTTTAAGCAAAATAATTGTAATCGCTTTTGAGGAAATAAAAGTTAGCGAAAAATTGTCTTTTTTAATGCTAGTTTGTGGTGAGAGGATTTTCTTGGAAATCTTGTGTCGCATCTTTGGAAGATGCTCTACATTACCGGCTACAGTAATTTCGAATCCCCTCTTATACGAGATTTTTATATGAACAATTCTTGGTACTTTCTTGACACAGTAGTATATATAAGAATATACCTTCTCAACCCTCATGTATTTTAGTTATAGGAATTACTATATGTACGAGGGCTGTTCAATAAAGAATGATCCTAATTTTTTACGATAATAATTTTTCGCACTAAAATTCAATCTTAGTATATTCTGTTAGCTTAATGTGAAACAAACACGCCGTAGTGTTTTCATTGTTGGTATTCCTGGTACCCACCTGTGAGAACCAGGTAAGTTCAGACATGTTCAGTGTCGCCTACCACTGCAATGGAGGTAACACGCGAGGAACAATAAGCAGCTTTGAAATTCTGCTTTCGTCTCAACAAATCTTCAGTTAATGCCTATAAAATGTTACAGGAGGCCTATGGAGAATCTGTTCTTCCCACAGCACAGCTCGAAGGTGCTTTAAAATGTTTAAAGAGGGGAGAAAATCACTTTCAAAGTAAGGTGGACCTGGAGTTAGTGCTCTTACGGAAGAAAACATCAACACTGCTCGGTAGCGTAGATGGTAGCATGTCTGCCTCACGTTTAAGAGGTCTCGAGTTCGAATCTCGGTCAGGGTGAGTTACCTGGATAGGGTTTTTTCGGGGTTTTCCCTTATCCTTACAGGCGAATGTCGGGTAGCTCTAAGCTCCATGGACCCTGGTCACATTTGAGCTTCATTTCACCCATTTCATTCACAGTCCGATATGACTTAATGTTGGAGGACGTAAAATTACCAAAAAAAAAAAAAATCAACACTGCTGCTGCCATTGTGAGAGCGCATCGACGAATTATGTTAAGATCACTTTCTGAAATACTGAACATTTCATTGAGTGCCACCCACACGTTGGTGACAGAAATATCACACATGAGACATGTTTGTGCGCGATGGGTTCCAAGACTGTTGATTCCCGAACAAAATGGCATTCGGCATGCACCTCTGCATGCAGTTAAAGTTGCTGTTACAGGAAGATAAAGAGTTTCTTTCAAACGTAATTACTGTTGATGGAACTTGGCAAAACACCAACTTCTTTAGAACATACGGTGGTACTGTGCATTTATGCATAGCTTTAAGTTTAGGACGCGTGAGCCACATACAGAGAATTGATTGCCCCGCACTGCGCTGTTTCTAACTGGCTGTATTTCCTCCAACAATGCCATTCGAAAGCTTTATACATAAATATTGTCGTTCTTTACAAGATTTGAACGGTGATTTACGATCTTAACATTTGATGACAAATAAATGCATATTTCTGCAATAATCCTCCTGCATATAACTTTATATAATTTTGGTATACATTGAGAGTTGTTAATACCTTAATAGAAACTTATAACGCAAAAATACGCTCTCCCTAAAGCATAGAATTTGTGTCAAATAGAATGGTTACGCATATCAGCAATTTCTGAAACTTCTATTTGTATCTCACTATGTGCAAGTGGTATTGAATTTTAAAGTCAACATTTAAAACAGGATTTTTATATATTTCACAATTGCTTCAGCGATCTGTATGTCTCCTAAATCTAGAGGAAAATGGTTAATGAGACCATTTCTGAAAGACCTATCTCGATTTACAGGATGTAGATCACACAAACATATGCTCGTCTCTTTTGTGTAGGTAGAAGTGACTGCTTCTCGTTCAAGTGGTCCCGATATCATCTTGGTCAGGACACAGTTATTCGAGTAAGGTTTTTTTTAGTGTTTCCCTTATGCTGAAAGATAAATCTCAGCTAACTCCATTCTCTTGATCTTGTCTTCATTTTAGCATCATTTCACCCATTTCATTTATCGTCCGAAACAACTTAACGCTGGATGACGTAAATTGACCAAAACGTTATAATAAATAGAGAAATCATATGAATATATCGCGTAAGACTTTAATTTATTTTGCATATCTACCTAGAATACTCGAAGTATACAGGGTGTTTCAAAAGACACCGAACATATAGCATTAATGGCTCAGCCTCTATCTGTTACATATAGATGGCTTTTACCGCCAATAGGGCCACATAAAAATGTTCCAGAATGAGTGTGGACTAGCCAGTGACAGGAACAATAACGCGTGCCTCACGCTGTCGTAGTTCGCAGGTATAGGTCACACGCCGTGCCGCGTGCTGTAACTGTTTGTAAACATACTGGCATACTCCGCAGTAAGCTGCTACTATTAAGAATTTCTTTGTTATATGAAACCGCAATAATTAAGCTATTGCTTAATTATTGCTTGTGAGTGTTTAACGTGTTCCAAAATCCCGTTTTATCAGTCCGTTATGGCAAATAAGCTGGTGGACATATGAAACTTATACCTTTTAGAGGGAAGTTAATATCAGTTAGGTTGAGGATGGAAGCACTAAATGATAAAAGCAAAACAGAAAACAACATCAAAGAATTGTAGATAAATTAACCAAAACTAAATGGCTTATACAATGAAACGAGCATTTTATTTCACGTGTTTGATAATACTAAATAAAGCATTTGTAACTGAAAAGGAAGCTATTGGTATTTACAGTAAGTTGTTGAAAGAATTGTACAATTAAGATCATAACAAAATTTTCTGAAATTAAACAAATAAATGGTATTATTGCTGAAACTACTTTTACAATTCATATTTTTAATGATGATGATAGTTGGCACTACAGGCCATGTAGGCTCCTGGCCTGCCTAACCACCGTCTTCCATTCTACTCGGTCCTCTGCTTTTATTCTCCAGCCTTTAACCCCCAAATTTCTCAAGTCCTCTTCTACATCATCTACCCAATTTTTCCTGGCTCTTCCTCTTCTCTTTCTGCCATACAGCTTTCCTATGAATATCTGTGAAGGAGAAAAATTAAATGTAATAGCCAGGATTTGAACCACGGATTTTCTGGTTTCCGTCCAGCCGCTCTAACCATTTGAGCTACTATGGTCAACGTGCCAACATGACATTAAATTCTCCGACTGACTCGTGTTTCCCCCGGTAAACTACTAGGAGTTCTCATAAACACATGAGACAACGACCTTGATGGCGACTTACTATGCTGTAAGTACTTTGAGGCCCGGGCTTTATAGTTCGGACCACTATTTGGTACAATTAATGGAAATTAATTGTTCTTTCACACTAGCCGTGTGTAGGACGCACTATGAAAGAGTAGAGCCAGAATGAAAAATTCAATGCCATAGCCGGGATTTGAACCACTGATCTTCTGGTTTCCGTCCAGCCGCTCTAACCATTTGAGCTACTATGGCCAACGTGTCAACATGACATTAAATTCTCCAACCGACTCGTGTTTCCCCCGGTAAACCACTAGGAGTTCTCATAAACACATGAGACAACTACCTTAATGGCGACTTACTATGCTGTAAGTACTTTAAGGCTCGGGCTTTATAGTTCGGACCACTATTAGATACAATTAATGGAAATTAGTTGTTATTTCACACTAGGCGTGTGTAGGACGCACTATGAAAGTGTAGAGCCAGAATGAATATCTTCTTAACTACACTGGTTTCTGGCATTCTCTGCACTTGGCCAATCCACCTTATTCTTCCTTGTTTAATTTTCACTACTATATTTGGTTGTCCAAATAGGCACTGTAACTCCAAGTTAGTCCGCATTCTCCATCCGTCCAAGTCCTTTATCACTCCAAATATATTTCTCAGGATCTTCCTTTCCCACTGTAATAACCACTGTTCTTCTCTGGTTGTCAACACACAATTTTCTGATCCAAACTCATATTTTTAATGAAAATAAACTAATCGTGCGTTCGTTGAACTCCCTTCATCTCTTTCATCCATCAAAACCATATCCGTCATTTCGGCGTTCGTATAGCGCTCCTTATTGCTTGGATTTGCTATCTAAGTACGCGCAAAGTCCACCGTGTTAGGACGGAATGTGTAATTTTACACTGAAGAGCAACCTTGCAACTGCCTGAGTTATTAGTCGACTTTTTCACAAGTAACTGTCCTTTGCTCCATTACCTGAAAGGTAGACTAGGTTCACTGATAAATAGCAAGGAGTAATGCTTTTGTTTCCGTGGCCGGTGCGTCCCAATAACAACTTCTGATGGTTCCTGCGCTGCCTAATCACAGAGTAATGTAATATTTAATGCTGCATAAAATTGTATCTAACAGAATTTCGAAACTCGACACCGAAATTCGGACTAGTTAAGTTATAAACTACCCAACGGCTAAAATCGTTCAGTGTCGCTTTGAAACAACCTATATATTGGAATATTAGCAGTATGTTCTATCCACTTGGAGAATGGTGCTAAAGTATTATATTTACGTATGATTAACATTAAAATTCTCAAATATTAAATGGATGATTCCTGTAGATTACCCTTGTCGTATAAAGTAATCTTCGGGAATAAAGTATCTATTTGATCGCAAGAAAGTTCGAATTTCCAAGTACAAACATTTTATTGCTAATAAATACGTAAAATATGAAGCTATTAACAGTGAAGCAAACAAATATATACAAATGTTACAATTTGTAACTTAAAACTTCACTTATCTTAACAGAAATGATGATCATTATTATAAATTCTCCGGGAACGCGATTTCAAACAAAGCTGTTGCTATCGTCACGAACGCTAGATGTTGATGTGTTTTTGTTAGTACCACCAAAATCTGAAAATAAAACAAATTTAAAAGCAGAATCGACTGTCGGTATTTCAAATTTCACCACGCGATGTTTGTGTTTTAAAATAAATATATTTTTCCAAACTATTAAATCTATCGGGCCATTTAATTGTTTTAGTAATTTAACTTCTGGATTTATTTCATGGTTAAATGACAAGAAAATGATCTGCTTAAATGATATACTTAATGTTAACATTAAGTATAAACAAACTGATAAATCGGCAGTAGCAGATCATATTTTATAGATTCCTATTGTGTTAAAATTATCCGAAGAGAAGCTAATTTATTTACAATAATGCTGAATGCTGTGGAAATTGTAAATGCACATAATATAACCTCCTAAGGAGTACATTCTGACACACGTTTCTTCTCAAGAACAAACAAAACCTACCACTCAGCGTATAAAACAAATGACTCGCCACAGGCAATTTATCTTTAATTGAATAATACCTCCTGAGGCAAGCGTGGCTAACCCCAGGCATGGCTTGCATAAGGCGATGCCGCTAAAAGCATGTTTTTTCAATAGTGTTTAACGCCCGCTCTTACTTCATACGACACCACAGGCGATGGTATTGGTGATAAATGCAATGAAATAATAATTGGGAAAGGAAATTTGTGAAGGAAGAGTTTCTTGTTTTAAATTTGGCTACCTTCCTTTTTTTCGAGTAGGGGAAACCTCCCGTTTACGGAGTCCCACTGCATTGGAGGGTACAATGTGGTGCTCGCCTGTCCTTGGCAATACCCCCTAAAAACAGCCAGCGGAAATTGATGGGATAAACCTCCTGGCTTCTTACTGTCCAGCATAGTACTCGCCTTAGTATTTGGGAGCTGCTAAGCTGGTACCGATTGGGTACGAGCACGTGGAAAGGTAATTCTAGGCTACAGCCATGAAACCTGACTGCAGCCTAGGGGCTAGAGGTGGTATTAGGTAAGGATAAATACGGGATAACTGCTGAGGATGTTGAGCCTACCGCACGCAGAGACTTGAGCACCTCCACGTACACGTGGCTGTAGATCCTTCGCTGCTGTTCGGCTGTGAGATGTTGCAGGTTCTCTGGTTGTTGGAAGCGACGAAGTTCCTCAGGAGACCCCAGAGGCTCTCAACGAGTTCGTCCAGCTTCCGGTGAGCGGTGTGTTGTTCTGCTGTGTAGTGTACTGTCTGAATTGATAATGCCTGAAGTTGCTGGCTGCTGACCAGGTTGCTGATGTGGCGGCTGTTGTGCGCTCAGCTGCTGCTGCTGGTGGGAACGGTAATGCCTTCCTGCAAGGATGCAGGGGGCAGAGCGCCTGTGCAGTGTAGTGGTTGTAACCTCCACAGGAGGCAGCAGCCGCGGCGGAGGTGGTGTTCTGTGCAGACCGAGGTGAGGCTGGAGGCAGCACAGTAGTGCACCTCGGCTCGGCAGCACAGGACTCTGCTGCATGCTCGTAGACATCTTCCTTGGCAGCTTTGCCAAGATTTTCGATCATAAATTTAAAAGTTACTGGGAGTGGAGAGTTAAGGAGGTTTTTGCCATTTCCTCCAAGAGGAGCACCCCTAATCGTAATACTGGATTTCAGTTCAGCTCCTCTTGCAAACCGGCCTTAAAATAGAAATCAGTCAACTTAAGAAGCACAGATCTATACAGCTTGATCATCAAGTTAAGTAGTTGCGTTTCTTTGACCCAATTAATTAATTTTCTGTACTCACGCCATCTCCTGACCTGGCATTTAATTTACTGAGAACAGTCTTTTGTTCAGTGATGCGTGTATTGGTAGTGTTTTGTCTTTGTTGATATTTGTGTTATGTCCAGTTATACATTTTGTGGTTATAACATTTCTTGAAATATCCTTATGATGGGATAGATGTACGCTCCCGAATCGTCCTTTTACCTAGCTTGTTTCCCGAGAAGATCTTCGTCAGGAAAGCTTCAGGTCTTACTTTGCATAAAACTATCTATTTGACATATTTCACAACGGAATGCATAAATGGTTATGAAAGTTTGTCTCGAATAACAAGAGGTATTTAGAAAAATAAACTTATGTAAGAAGCGTGTGGATTACTCGTAGGCGGTCTCTAGAAAGCGGGTTCATTCAACATTTGGCTTCCTATAGGTTGTATTAACAGAACATCTCTAACTTCATTTTTGTAGGGGAAGTGCGGAAGGAGGGACATTGTCTTTATTTATGTTACCTGTAGCAAAAAAAAAAAAAATGAAAGGTGAGCTAGGAAGTTTTAGAGCTTATAAATGTACCAGTAACTACATTCTAACATCATTACTGGAGTGAAAGTGGATAAACACGCAAAAAATAACCTCATGACTATTAGACCACGTGAGTATGGATGGTTTCAGAATAAAGTGCATTCTCTGTTCTTCCTCAGTGGTTTCACTTCTTGTTCTCACAAGACCTACTTCAGTTCATCATCGTCGTCGTCATCGTCAACTCTTCATGCTTTAGAACAGTTCTTCTGTTGCGCCCTCATACTTCTTCCCATCGTTTTGGTGGCCTTCCTGTTAATCCATAACACAAAGCTTTGTATTTCGAAGACTGTAATGGAATGCGACAGTTATCCATTCTTTGTACATGGCTTCTTCTTCTTCTTCTTCTTCTTCTTCTTCTTCTTCTTCTTCTTCTTCTTCTTCTTCTTCTTCTTCTTCTTCCTCTTCTTCTTCTTCTTCTTCTTCACTCCAAGGGCTAGGCAATGCTGCCTGTTCCGGCTTAAAACATGTCTGACCATCGTTTTCGTGGTCTTCCCGGATGTCTCTTTCCTCTAGGTTTATAGATTATAACTTTTCTTGGGATCCTATCTCTCGGCATTCTCTCAATATGCTCTCTCCATTCATTTTTATAATTTATTATTTTTTCTTCTAAAGAACTTATTTCTAAATCTTCTCTTATTTTTTCATTTGGAATTTTATCTAAAAGAGTACATCCCTTTACTGATCTTAAAAAATCTCATTTCGGCAGCGTCTATCTTGTTTTTGTCTGCTTTTGTTAATGTCCATGTTTCAGAACCAAAAAGAAAAGCAGGCACAGCCATTACTTTATAAAATTTCATCCGTGTTTCTTTTCTGGTTTTAGTTTTTAGGCTTCTATTTATTATGCCGCATATTTGTTGAAACATTGGTAATTTACTTTTAAAATCATTTTCATATTTATAACTGGCATATGTTCCCAAATATTTAAAACCCGTAACTTGCTCTAAGATAATATCATCAATTACTATTTTGGTTCTGATAGTGTCATTACCTCGAAACGCCATTGTTTTTGTTTTATTTGTGGAGATTTTGAAATTATAATTCTTACATAACTTTTGTAAAATAAATACTGCTCTTTGCAGCTCGTCTTCAGTTTTACTTATAATTATTTGGTCATCCGCAAATAGCGTCGTCTTAAGAATAAAATTTGGTGCAAGATGAATGCCTCCGTTAATCTTAAACATCCACTCTCTAATCAGATCATCTAACCCACATCGGGCGCGTCCCTCAGGTGGCGGATGAGAGATCCCACCGGATATGGTGGGGTGGTCCGAATACTCCAGAATAAGGACCCGTGGACCAACAAGGAGCCCAGTTCCTGGGGGCTTTAAAACGCTGGGACACCCTCTCTCCAGGGGATATAAATATGGAGGGCCCTGCCCAGGGTTAAGGGTGAAGACGGACAGAGAAGATCCGATAGCTAAGTGAAGGCAGCTTCTCTAGGGGAGAAAACCTCGATTAAAAATCCTGCAAGTCTGAAGGCAGGAAGGTGGCAACCCCACTATCAGACTGTGCTTGCATAGGGCTTGTAACTCTATCAAGCAAGATTTTCTTACTATAAAGCTTAGTATGGACAAGAACTAAGACAACTTGTACATGGCCATTTTTCTCTATTTGTTTGTATTTTTTTATTGCAATGAGAATATATCTAATTCTTTCTTTATGTCTTCGTTTTTAATACGATCTTGTCTGGTGCATCCTTTTACTGCTCGGATATACTTCATTTCTGTCACTTGTATTTGGCTCCAATCTCTCTTTTTTAGTATCCATGTCTCCGAACCATATAGTAAAACTAGAACTGTCATTGGGTTATAACATTTTATGTTTGTATCCTTTCGGATTTTTCTTTCCATAAATGTATTGAAACTTGCTTAATTTACTACTTATTTCTTCATTGTTCGTTTTATAAGTTACACTACAGCCCAAGTAATTAAATGTCCCCATCTGTCTAAACACTTTATTACTTAACACTATCTGAGATTTTCTTATTTGTTTTTCTATAAACGCCATAAGTATATCTACGGATATACTTAAACCATAATCTTGGATCAAATTTTGTAGCTTGTACACATTTATTTGTACCTTATGCTCTCTGTCTTGTATTAATATCGTATCATCCGCAAAGAGTTGAAAAATTAACGTAATTTTTATTTATTTTTATTCCTAATATATATACTCATAATTAAAAAATCACAGATCAAAGCAAAATTACAAAATAAATAAGCCCAAATGGAAAAAAAATCTATAATTACCAATAAAATACCAAAAGGCATAAAAAATACTACTTTCAATATCAACTTGCCATGACAAAAGCTATCTGCCCAGTGGTGGTCGAACCAATTTGTTCCTTTCCTTTGGGGCTGGGCTAGCAATTTCAGCAGGTTTTTCCTGTCTTTTCCTCACTGTCGTTTGGGCAGTGAGGACAGAATCTACCCGCTCCACATCCTCAGTGGAGGAGGGCGGCTTCCGTACCGGTAACGTCGAATTGAATTGACAATCGTCAATTTCCTAAAACTGTTTTTATTTTTGTTTCTTGATATATGTTCCTGAGTACATCAATTGTTTTAGAATTCTTTTTTGTCTAGTCCTGCTCACCTTATCAAAAGCCTTTTCCAAATCTATGAAGGCTATATGTGTTTCTAAATTGTATTCACTTCTCTTTTCAATAATTTAGTTGATAGAAAATATATTATCTATGAGGATCTTTCTTTTCTAAATCCCATTTGGTTTTCTAATAATAACGGTTCTGTAATTACGTTTGTTTGTGATCTTTGTATAAAACTTATAGACTGTATTCAGGAGACTTATACCTCTTTAATTATAAAATACTTTCCTTTTATTCTTTTTAAATGTATTAATAACATGTGCATCATACCAGCTTTTAGGAATTCTATTCGTTTTCCAGAATTTGTTGATAAAATTAAGTAGTCTTACGTTTAATTTTACTCCTCCGTACTTTATTAATTCTGCGTTCCTATTGCAGTTCCTCAGTGTATTTAGCTTTCAAGCAGCAACAGCGCTTTATTGGATCTTATCATGATATACTGTTACAAAATACTTTTGCATTCGTATGTTATTTGTTTTCAAATGCTATTATGTTGGAATGATAACATTTGTTTAGTTTAATAAAAAATTGCAACTGTCGGTGTTATGCAGAAAAACATAAAGTCTGAGGAAAGATAGATGACTCTCTTTTGATTTTTGCCTTTGTATAGTTTGTTAGGGTGTTGTGAAGTGTGTAAAAATAAACTGGGCTCAATTTCTTTTTACACATTTCCAAGTTCTACAATTCACAATGACGAAATAAATTTGAGCTCGTTTCATTGTTTCCTTAAACAAAGAGCATTACTACTTCAGAATGACAAATATATTAAATAGTGGGATATTGTGAAAGTAGATGTTCTTGAATTATTTTTACACTAAATACTAACGTCGTCTGAAAAGTTCTCGACCTGAGAGTGAAAATCGACAATTCGTGTTTTCAAAGTGATATTATTTCTCAACTTTAATATCAATACATTTTGTCCAGCGGTGCTCCATTGCCATTATTCCCTCTCTGCAGTGTTCCTCTGGAAGTGCTGCAAAGTATCCATTTCTAGCCGCAATTGTTTGTTCATTGGATAAAAAACGCCTACAAGCAAGGAATTTCTTCAGTTTTGGAAACAGATGGAAGTCTAAAGGAGCCAAATCTGGGGAATAGGATGGATGTTCTAGCACTTCATAGTGCAGAGCTCTCAATTTCCTCATTGCCAACACACTTTTTGTGCAGGTGCATAGCCTTGATGAAAAACATTTTTTAACCCGGTTCTGTTTTCACGAATGCTCGCATTCAGTTTGCTTATAAGTTGACAAAAGTATTTTCCAGTAATGGTTTTACCTTTTTTCGAAATAGTTAATCAAGAAAACACCTTTGGCATCCCAAAACACTGATGTCATGATCTTTCCCGACGATGGCACCGTCCTCCCTTCTTTGAAGAACCAACCTTAAGGTTGGTGACGCATCGGGGTAAAAGGTCACTTCTATTCTTTTAAAACTGTGCAATTTACTTTTCAGAAAGCGTCGTGCGAATCCGTTTGTTATCCACGCGGCACCCATCTTGCGCAAAGAGTTTTACGAAGAGTTTTATCACAGCATTATACTCAAATTTGTCCATTCTCAAAGCAATGCGCACTTCCACTGCTTTAAACAACTGTCTACAGTCAACTATTGCCTGAAACTTGTAATTTTACATAGGTTCTATTAACATGTACCAACATAAGGAAAAAAAATCATGCAAGTAGTGTTACGATGTCTGGGCGAGGCAGAGAACTTTTCAGACCACCCTCGTATTCATGTTCCATTTCTTCCATTCCTCTTCGTAGGTATGTGCAGTTGCATCGTGGTGATCTGTGTGCATATTACTCTCAAAATTCATTAATTTTACTGACAATGAAATGTTTTCTAAAACGTCTTCAATGTATGCCTTAACACTTTCCTCTCCCAAATCACAAACTAAAGATGTGTTCGGATACTGGCGTTGTGCTAGGTAAATTCCAAGTGCGAATCCTTCAATTGCTGCATTTTTTGTGGAGTTTTAAACTTTAAATAACTTCAACTAGACCCGATATTTACACTTAAGTTAATAATTTATTCTCATACCTGGCCATTATTTGGTAGAAAAACAGATGTTGTAAAATAATGGTAAAAATTATTGTTGGCTGCTTATATCAGTATGGTGTCTATAATTGAATTTGGTGAAATTATAAATAAATAATTCTGTTTATAACTCACTAAAGTTGTGCTGGCGTACTGTTATGCAGAAATTAACCATATAACGTTGTTGCAATACAGTTTTGAACCTTCAGAACTTTAGAATCTACCGCAAACATTGCTATCAAAATTGCAACGATATAAATTATTACCAACAGAGTGAACTTATATTCCTTTCTTACTTACAGCTCCCAGTGACAAATACTCGCTGAAAAATGACAATGTTTTATTCGAGTTGGACTGTATTTGTAGAGCGTTTGCCCTATATTTCTTTCTTCCCCTACTCTTTTTCGCTTACCGAAACCTAGGGTGGAAAAAAACGAATGTGTAAAGGTTTCTGGGAGTAATTTATAATGCTGCATGTGAAATGCTGTAAAACTGGCGGTAAATATTAGTATTCGGTCGCGCATAGGTGGACGTTGGGTGTGTATACCTATATCGCTATGGTGCACAGGGCTGACTGCTAGCTAATGCTTTTGCTGCCGTTATAGCGCATCCCTGTCTGCTCACATACACATACACACACTCTCTCACATTGCTATAGATAGGGGGTGATGGTCGTACCATTGCTACTTTTATGTGTTTTTGATATATCGTTAAGTAGAATGAATGTGAAAAGCATAAAATCATATATATAATTTTTTTTGCGTCCCTCTCTCTCTCACTCGCTTTGCGTTGAGGCTCGTCCATTATGGTAATTAAATGTGTAAATTATTTATCTGCAAAGGGAAAAATATATGGTCGCATATATTCCTTATCCTCCATTGACATTTTGTACGTGTGTTCATTGGAATGGTGGTCTGGGATAACATTACAGGGAGAGGGATATTATTGTGTTTTATTTCCTTTCATGTATGTGTGTGTATGTGTGTGTGTTGTTCCCCCTACCACAGTGCCTATCCCACCGCTGCCACCACTGCCACCTCCCACTTCCCACAGTCACATATATCCCATCTACCTCGTCCCCCTACCTCTCTTACCAAGCTCGAATAAACTGACCGTGTTTGCGTTAATAGTGATCACAGTGTGTGATGGTGGAAATGGTCCGAACACTATAGGCCTGAGAGATGAAAAGGTGACTCCTGCTGCCAGGGTAGGCCGCACTCTATAGCACTCAATACCACGGCCTGTTATGAAACAGGGAATAACAAAAGGGGGTTTCTAAGTTTAGAAATGGACACAAAGACGAATTTGGGATGTGGATTCATCAATGATCGCTTATTAAATACCTCAGCGAAACCAATATGACACGTAGCAAACAGTGAAAGGGAAATTTTACTTCCCTTTCACCTGTCTGCTTTTTTGATTTTTTACTGGCGCTATATTTCATATGGCTTAAAACGAATGAGAGCTGAAACCAGAATCATTCTACCCAAACAAATGAAGTAATTAAACCCTCTATTTCCTTTAATATTTAGTTTTTTTAAATCAGCACTCGTCAAAACCAATCGGGCAGGGAACTTTTACTAGAAAGGTGAGAATGCCAGATCGAGGTTTCTTCTTTCCCGGAACCGAAAGAAAGTGGCATAACATGAAAGAACTAGAGGGATATATAAAAATTAAGATAAGAAATTAGATTAGTGTAAATTAGTAAAAAGGCTACAACTCAAATCAAAATAAAAAATAGAGTAACACTGATTTTAATTTCCCTGCTTACGCTTCATTTCCTAATACCCACATTTGTTTATTGTTAATAAGGATATACCTACTGCTCCGCTAGAACACAATTAGCAGTACAACGTGAAGAACTTTGTGCAGCAGCTTTGTTATCAACATAATTCTTCCTATTTACTTCTTTGTGTTGCCCACCTCGGCAGCGTAGATGGCAGCCTGTCTGCCTCACGTTCAAGAAGTCCCAAGTTCGAAACTCGGTTAGGGTTAGCTACCTGGATAAGGTTTTTCCGGGGTTTTCCGTTATCCTGATAGACAAATGTCAGGTATCTTTAAGCTCCATGGACTCAAGGCTCATTTGTACATCATTTCAACCATTTCATTCATCGTCCGATATGACTTAACGTTGGAGGACGTAAGTGACATAAAATAACTGTTACTGCCTCTTTCTCAGTGACTTCGGAGAGTAGTGCACAGTGAGGTCACACAGCCTAAGTTAGCTGTAAGTGCTTTAGGAAAGAACGGAAGAATACATAAGTTTTCAAGATATTTTAAGGATGTAACAGAGAGATTTTCAGGAACCTTCTTTTACACGTGTATTTTTTTTTTTTTTTTTTTTTTTTTTTTTCATTTTCTGAAAAATCGTAAAGAGCACATTTAAATACTGGAGTTTAAAGATATTTGTACATTTTCACTTCTATATATCTTAAACTGAATGTTTAATTACTTCGCAAAACTTGTAAATCATAAGACATTTTAGAAGTGTACTAAATTAGAATTTTAGTTTTCCTTGAAACACATAATTTATGCCAAATACCTTTTGTGGTAGTCCTCCAGATACTTCTGATTTTCTTTCTCAGTTTTCCTCCTTGTATGGAGTGGAACTTACAAGTGGAATACTAGTGGTCAGAAACTGGAAATTCTAGGTATTCTGTGCTAATTGTTTCTAATATTTACACTTCTGAAATGCTTGTTAACTATTCATTTATTTCTCGTGATATTAAGTAATGTTATGTATAGTTTCAAAACCAGTAGACACTGAATGCTGCCTTCCATTTTAGTACATTACTGCATCTATATCTATCAACTAGCGCTTTGAGCATATTTTCAGTCATCCGTCCCTAAAACAGAAGACTATCAATAACTCCTTGAAACTACGTTCTCCAAAGAATATATGTTATCCGGTCACCAAAGGGTGAATCTTCTCATATACAACCTTCTGGAACAGCGGAAGATAGGTAGTGGCGACACTTATATCTTGGGTGTTGTAATATTAATGCTGACTGCTATAATTACACAATTGGTCACAGTGTATAAACAATTACATCTTTGCTCTGTTTATTAGAAAATATATCAAACTTCAACTCTTACTTTATTTGAAGGTCAGACATGTTATAAAGTAAATAAAATGAAACAAGGTAATTTTCTCTTTTCTCTGCATATTGGAGGAGACACATTCAGAACATTACGTGGCCTTTCCGACACTTTCTGTTTCGTTTTTCTTTAATTAGTTTATGAATATCAGGAGAAATTTATAATCAAGGCCAGCTTGATAAATTGTATTCCGACAAGGTACTTCGGGGTTTTAACTTAGCTACTTTCATAACAGAAAAAAAATTGTTCGCACACATATGTCGAGCCAAACATACACAATGCCTATGCGGCAATGAATACAACTTCGGAAATCTGGTATGGGGGACATTCTTGTAAAAATCAGCCAAGTCTTTCTTGTGTGTGTATTTGTCCTTCAATAAATCGTCACATTGTAAGTTAAACAGTTCCATTGGGTACGTGGCAGCTACATTGTTGTCGTCGAGTGTGCTATACCTGGCTGAACTCTCAGATTCTGTACTCACAGCGCCATTTATATAGGCAACTTGCACTGCACTTCTCTTGCCTGACGTCACACCCACTGCAGGCCTCGCCCTGCTGAAATACGTCACAACTCTCGAAGCTGTCTTCCTGTGGAATTTAACAACGATCACTCATCTCTGTGGCTGTTATATATACGACTAGTAAGTATATCCTCCGATTATGTTCCTTTATATACTTGTACATTGTTTAAGAACGAGGCCGACACTCGGCTCAAAGATGGATGATCGATTGGGTACAATAAATTTACACATCAAATGAGTAGCTGCAGTTTTTACCATTTCTTTCTTTCACCCGACAGTGCCTTCCTGTTTCAACTTCAACTATATAATACCAAGTAATATTACTTTAGTAGAAGATTCCGGGCTGTAAGGCCGTGGTTTCTTCATCTCTCTCCCAGACATTTCGCTTGAAACTGCGGCAAGCATCATCGGTGGCGTAGAAAAGTTCTCCTTGTACTCTTCGTAGCCCAGTGGACCACGGCCTTATAGCCCGAAATCTTCTGCTGAAGAAGACGCCGGCCGTGAAAGCCTGCGTTTGCTAATATAATACTTTAACTTAGAGCTTGAACTCGCAATACTTTGGAACTATGAATGCCTTCTTATAAAAAGCTTCATCTTTACTCAAAATATTAAAAATTTTATACAAAACAATGTACACTACCTTTAAACAACAACACCTGTCTAACAGTTATAGATCAGTACAATTTATCTTACGCTTCTTAATTAATCATTTAGCATCTATTTCAAAATGTTTACTTAACTGAAATATAAGGCCAATGAAACAAATGAACATTCACATCACAATTTCAACAGTCCTTCATTTCACACCTACAATATAGGGAACCTGTTTTTTGAAGAATTGTAAACAAGTCTCATGCTTATTTCATTGTGACAGACATGCAATATTTTAGGTGGACTTTGAAGACGTGACCCTTAATGACACTCGAATGGGTCACTTCTATTTCGATGACATCCAAAAGAGACGTCTACTACTGCTGCTACTACTACAGGGGGGTTTTAGGGCTTATTTCGCCCGTGGGTTTATTTCACCCTGGCTTTTTTTTTTTTTTTTTTTTTTTTTTGCTTTATTAAGTTATGTATGCATGTGTTAACAATTTGTCATGTGTCGTTATTGGCTGATTGTAATAATGTTAGTATTTGTCATATTTTTATTTTATTTATTTATTATTATTATTTTTTGTAATATATATTTTTTCTTTATTTTATTTATATATATTAGCATTTTTTAATTTATTTTTATTATATATATGTTAAATTAAAAAATTAAAAATTAAAAAATTAAAAACATTAATACAAAGTACTACTAAAACAAAATGAAGTTAATTTCGTTTTGTTTTTAGTAGTAGTTTTTTTTTTTTTTTTAATTTAACAATCTTTGTGGTATGTGTACAGTTATGGAATGTGTTGATTCACAATCGTCAGTTTTTAAGCTAGAAGTATTCAAAGATGTTCTTGGATCTCATTTTCCTCGGCTTCCTTGATCCTGGCGTGGTGTTGTATCAGGGTGACGATTGCTGGGGCTGTGGTCTCAGTCTTCTTATAGTTTTCTGCTGCTTCAATCAGCTGCCTCCTGTACGGTCTCTCGGACGCGTTCGCGATGTACCTGTACATCCGGTCTTGTATATGTTGTTCAAGTGGGGTTACCTTACAGATGTCATACACTTCGTTTTTATGCCAGGGTACGAGTTTGTTGGCTATTGTTAAGCACTTTCTCTCCATCTGTAGAAGCCTGGTTTTGATATATGTTGTCGTTATCGGGAAGGTGACGATGGCGGCGTAGATGAAGTATGGCCTTACTACTGTCTTATAGAGTTGGTTGAGGATCGGTGCTGAGAGTTCTATTTTGCCTATTTTTGATAAGTAGTGTAAGGTGGAGATTGCTGTTTTTGCTTCTTTCATCTTTTGCTGGAGATGTGGTTTTATGCTTAGTTTTTTGTGAAGCTTTATTCCCAGGTATTTTACGGTGGTCTGTATAGGTATTTTGTATCCTTGGTAGGCTATCGTCGATTCTTGGTAGTTACGCTTTGTTTTCCTGCGGAAAATGATAGCTTGAGTTTTGCTCGCGTTTACTGTAAGGCGCCATTTGGATGCCCATCTGTCAAAGGCTTTTAGCTGTTTCTCTATCCTTGGTTTTGCATTCATCAGCTTCGGATCGCTGCTCAGATAATCAGTGTCGTCGGCGTATTGAGCTAGTTCTATTGCTGGGTGGATTGGCTGTGGAGTGTCTAATGTGCAAATGATATATAGTAGTCCGGAGATAGCGCTTTCTTGTATTGTGCCTGCTTCTAGTGTAATGGGTGCTGAGAGAGTGCTGTTGATTTTTATGCGAGCTGTCCTGTGGTGTAAGAAGCTTGCCGTCCACCTTATGGTGCGCTTTGGGATGCCCATCGTTGTCATTTTATATAATAGTCCATTTGTCCATTTGTCCAACGTCTAGAACTAGCGAAACCTTTACTGGGCCAGAATGATTTGGCAGTTGCTTCACCAACAAAATGTAGTTACCACTACAGGTGGGCAAGGTATAAAACATAGTTTAGTTAATCATGCTTGCTTAATCATGTAAACCAGTACTTTTACATTTAATAGAGTGTAGAATGCAATCCATGTATTAACACTTTCCTAAAATAATATGGAACACAAAATAATTTCCCAACTAATTATGCCACAATTCTATAACAACCATTGTCTCTGAACCGAATAAAGATACTGTATTTTCAGGAAATTATAAACTTCTATCCCTGATATGTACCTACATTATGCAAATCTATCGAAAAAAAAATGAATTAAGAAATGCTTAAGAGTGATACTGGAACGATCCAATTGTGCTCAGTGATTCTCAAAGCACTTTTCCTGTTTTCATTCTCCAACAGATCAAATACTACTACTAGAAGTTAAAATAAGAGCAGCTTTCCACAAATAAAATCTCACGATGAGCTTAGAACACATTCAGAAAAGGGTACATTATAAGGGTAACTCTTCTCTGCAAAGTGTTTTTAAGTTAGTTATTTGCCCAGAATGCCACAACCGCATGAGATGACTATGGTAACATATGACGCTTGCTTTTGGAAGATCTTGGGTTTGATTTTCGGCGACCACGTAATGCTGAAAATTAATTTCTTTTTGCACTTTGGGCTGAGTATATTTTGTGGGTCTTGGATTAGACTCTGTTGCCTACTTCCTAGGGACCTACAAGCTCAATTAAGTGAATTAGGTTAAACAGCAATAAATAAATATTTTGTTTGTTAATGACACTCTCAATTGTCATGATTATTTCAGTCCTACAGTTCGTCTAGATGCCAGTAAACCGACTGATATGGGTGCTGTTGCCTTGAAGCACTCTTAAAAACCATTATCAGGAACGAATTTAAGTCCGCGACAGTGGAATCGGTAAACCAGCGCCCAACCAACTGAGTCAGCAAGATTCACGCAGCAGCGATGTGGGATTTTAAGTAGATACACAATAATAGGAAGTCATTGTTTGAAAAATCACTTCTGCTAATTCCCTTCTTTGTTGTCCTACCATAATTGTGCTTTTGGAGATATTTTTTCAGACTGACATATGGACACTAACAGCTAAGCCGGAGCCGTTCTAAGTTTATATGGCAATGTAAATAGAAGCACGCGCACGTGTGCGACATTATTGGCTATTTAGCCTTGTAACTCTCTCTGCGGATGAAAAATATAGTTGAATTATATTGAACGTGTTTTAAAAGTTTTGTGAAAAACACCCAACCTTAGCAATTGAGGAAGTTCTTAGTTTGTCAGCAGTATTAATCGGTGTTTCAGTGCCAAGTATCAATGCCGCTCGAAGTGAGGTTGTAAAAACGGTTCGGCTTTACACTCCGGGAAAACACTAAAAAAGAATGAAGCCCGGTGTAGAAATTAAATATGATGAATTTGTTAAGTGTTATTCGTTGCAAGATTCATAGCCTCTTTGAAAGAAACGAGCCACCTTAGTTACAAAACTGCTCCAAGCAGAAAACAATGATTCCACTTGACCGAGCATTGGTGGAAAGCTTTCATCCCCACGTAATATTACCGCAGGTGTCCCACAGGGTACTATCTTGGCCCCAACTCTATTTAATATATTCATTTCTGATATCCCTGACTTATTTCCGACTTCTTTAGCTCTTTACGCTGATGACACAGTACTACATTATTCTGATGTTAATCTCCAGCACGCACAAGTAGTACAGCTCTCTTTAGATCGCCTAACTCATTGGTTCAGCACTTGGCGGATCTCATTGAACCCTCAGAAAACCGAAGCTAAAATCTTCACTCTTCGCCGATATACTCCGCTTACTCCGTTGTGTCTCTGCAGGAACAATGTCCCTTGGCTACCCACTACAACTCCCGTTAAATACCTTGGAGTGCTTTTGGACACTCGACTGACCTGGCGTACTCATATCGATCGTCTTATATCACTGGCCTCCGGGTGACTTTCAAAACTCTCACCTGTTACATAGCCGTTCCAGTCTCGGCCTACAGTCTTCATTGTTACTCTACAAATCACTCGTTCGTCCGCTTATTACATATGCCTGCCAAGTGTGGGGCGCCACACACACACATGTTATCTGCGTCGTCTTCAGGTCATACAGAATCGCTTCATGCGCATCGCTACCAACGCTCCATGGTTCATCCGTAATCAGCAACTCCATCACGAACTAGGACTGTTAGCTCTTCACGACTACATACGCAGGATCGCTCGTCGTTCTTTTCCACGCTGCAAGAAGTTCCAGGAGCTGTGCATTATAACATCGGTGTCCGCACGCACCAGCCCTCACGCTTGAAGAGGAGACTACCACAGGACCGGCCTCTAAGTCATACATCTGATTCGAGTGATTCTAGTGCTTGATGTCTGTCTTACATCTTCAATATTGACATAATTACTCAGAGGGTATTATTGGAGTTCTAACTTAATGTAGTTAGGGGTCGGCCTGTGAGCCTACCCCTGAGTGTTACTGTTCTTATTGTACTGTTACCTTCTTTTCACTCTGATCTGTAAAGCATTGTACTGCTGATCGATCAATAAAAAAATTAGAAAAAAAATTGACCGAGCTTTGAAAAACGAGCTTTTACACAATTCTTCGTGACACAGATTTTAAATTTGTAAACAGAAACAGAAAAAAAAATATTGTTGAGCATGAATATATATTGTTATGGCCAATAAATTATCAAAGAAAAGTTCGGAAGTGGAAATCTTTTAAGGAATTTGTCCGTTGTGAAATTTCAATTACGTAGTAATTTTTGTTAGCTGCATGCCAGTATAACTTTCAAGTCATTGCCAAAGTGGCTACACACAATTATTTATCAGAAAGATCCGTGCCTTAAATGTTAATTTATAAAAGGTGAGGTTGTGTGTCGACAAGTGGTTGATAAAATGGCGCGACTATTCCCTCCAACCACAGTCGCCTGTAAAGTAATACATTATTCCGCTTTGTTTTCATCATCATATAACCTGAGGATTGCTCTGATATAGGTAACAATATCCTTACACATTCCTTATTTCATGCCCAATCCATTCTGCGCAATTGTCACAGTTCGACTCACTTGCCCCGAAGATGCAAAACAAAACACTCAGGACATAATTCCGTTTAGCTTCACTATCCAAATCAAGCTTTACGTTATTTTCATTGGTTACTTTTATTTTTAGAACTGTCGTGGCATTAGCCTTAAAGCGTTGGATAGTCCTCTGGCTTCAACCCCAGTCTACCTCGCCTAGGAGGGTGCCTAGAAAAAACATTCACTAGTGATGAACCAAGCATATTTGTTTCGGCAGCCTAATGCAAATATTCATATGCCCTTATCAAAAGAAAGCGAGACAGAGGAAGGAAGGTAGGAAAGAAAGTAAGCTAAATAAAGAAGTTTCCTCTTAGGATATTATTTACTATAACAGTTTATCACGATGTGCTGCCTATTCGAAATGATAACTGATTTAACACAATTATATTGTAATAATTAAAGGTCGGAGAGATGTGCGCTCACATGCGACACAAGTTAGCTGGACCCAGTATGAATAACAAATGTGCATACGTCGAAAACAACGTAACATAGTACTCTGCAAACTAGTGAAGCATTGCCTTTCAAATGTATGCAGACGTAAGATCAAGGCGTGGTTTAGCGCGACTGTTTTGTTTCCGTCCTTTACTAATAACCATGTAGCGCATAGATGGTGAAAACGGAATTCCTAGCCTCGGTTCCCTATCTGGTTGCCTGTACATTTATGTCTTATGTGCTTTCCAGTAGTGTAAGGCCTTTCATGTTTGGAAACTCGAGATAGAGACCACTGTGTCTACTCCTGTTATAGTGTGTATCACCAGGCTAACAGCTCACAGTTACCGAACGGAATGTTTCAACGCTTATGGCCCGCATTCACGAGGCCGTGACTTCGATTTCTATGGCCGACCTTGCTGACCCAAAGGTCTTTTATGGGATAAGACAGTTCACTTCACCTTTTATTCTGATATTCTATTCCAAGGTTCTACGTGAGTTTCGACGTGGATGGCATGCAATATGCTCTCTGTAAATCCCCGTCATTCATACCGCGAGAAGTCTTCGAGTCTCAAACCCCCAGAGATGTTTAAGCCTGCAGGAAGTAAGAGGAAGAAGACCTCTTAAACCACGGAAACTGTAGTATCCATGGGTGTTTGCATTAGGGCAGTACATTATTACTTTACAAAGCCCCTCCCTTTCGTGTGGAGGTAAATACGCCACTTACACTCATCATCTCCGCAGGGAAGACTACCGAACATACCCGAAGGGCCGCTGATGAACTATCACAACAGATATCTGCTATCCAGACTAGTACAGAGGACTTTTTAGGCGTCTCTCAAGCCAGGCAGACGTACTCAATACCCATGTTTGACAGGAACCACTGCCACGTCGAGTCTAACCCAATCCGAACAACTGGTGTTCGGGATGGGCTCGAATAGTTAGCATGACATACTTCTGTAACGTCAGAAGTACACGAGTGCTAGGGGTCCCCGGCGCTCGCCCCACAGCAGCCGAAGGGATCGAGAACCCTCCCCTATGGGAGGGGGGGAGAGAAGAGCCGACTGTAAGAATTTCAATTTTTAGCTATTAGGAACCCTGCCTGTTTTTCCTCTCTTCAGATCTGGTCACTTTTATTATCTCAACACCGAAGTATGGGGCAGTTCTTCAAAGCCGGTACCAAACTCGTTAGACAGGGATTCGCGTGACTTAAACTTAGTGGATGGTGGATGATAAAACGTACCGGTGAAAATCCGATGAAAATCTGTCCCGTTAATGAGAAGCATTAGTCGGGGCGCTTATTCTGGCAGATCACGAAATTTTATCACCTCGAATACAGAGTTAAGGGTATGTTAGACGCTACTGGTGGATAGCGAAGCCATGCAGGAGCTAGGTAATGTCCACTTAGTTTGAATAGCTGAAATCTGAGAGGAGGGAATATAGACGTATATGTACCGACTGTATGTATGCTTTTCGTGTTCTTTAGAGCCCTGTGTTAGTTTTCTGTACCAGGGAAGAAAACTGAGACTGGTTGTTTACTGCAGCTTCCGTGATAGTTTCGTATCTGTAACATAAATATTTGAAAAGAGGGGGATTTTATGTGTCAGTCGCCGGCAGCACTCTCGTATTGGTGGGTTGGTTTTGTAGACCCTACAAGCATTTCGCATACCTTAGCGTCTCTTTGCTGGTGGAGGGGATGCATTTTTTAAATCGATTATCACCGGTTATTAGTCACGACTGCATCGTTATTATCCTGAAGGAAAATAAGCCATCACAGTGTGGAAATCGCCAGGTTCTCCAACACCAAAGAAGCCAAAACTTGTTCCATCTGCAGGGAAAGTGACGGTGATCACATTTTTTGACTGTAATGGAATGATTTACCAGCATGCAGTTCCCCCTCTCACTACTGTTACAGCAGCATACTACACGTCAGTGTTGGCTATACTGAGGAAGCACATTGCAAAGAAACGACCAGAGCTTTCTCGGACTGGGTGGCGACTTCATTATGACAATGCACGGCCTCACGTCGCAAACCAAGTCATGAAGTTTCTGGCTCGATTCAACATTACCTATGTACCACACTACCTTCCATCTTGCACCCGCGGCTTTTCTTTTATTCCCATCACTAAACGCAAAACTTAGGGGTATTAGATTTGAGAACTCTGAAGCAGTGCTCAAGAAAAGTGAGGCGATTCTCAAGGACCTGACAAAGAATGGTTTGCAGCACGTGTTAAAAGACTGCAGAGATGCTATAAAAAGTGCATTGAAGTAGTGGGGGTCTGCTGTGAAAAAGATCTTGTAAGTATTGAATTGCAGTAATAAACATCCTTAAAAAGATCAGTTTCAGTTGTTGATCAGCCCTCGTATAATACGGCATAACGTTTTACTTTTGTTTTGTTTGCGGTTTGCATTTATGATACCATACTGCGATATATTTATCTCAACTTATTCGTGCAGTGGTGTTACAGACTGCTTTTTTCCTTCAAATTCTGCTTTTGATCTTGTTTTATTACTTTCTATATTACAAAGTCAGAGAAACCTTTGGTACATGCAACTCATTTTGCTTAATTCAAATATTTACGACATTCATTCGTTTCTGCTGTGGCAACAGAGCATTCATTGACTGATACTGTTTTATCCAAATTTCAATAAATGGATCCTTCAAAAGAGTGTATTCTCAGCAGCCAGAAACAAATATTACATAAATGAAATTTATTTTCTAGTACAGAATAAGAATACTAGAACTTAGGAACGCCAGCGAGTAAAGTCATGCGCCATATTTTATCATTAGGGCCCGGATTTTGATACAAAGTCATCTTTTTCTGAGTAGTCACAGGCGATGCTTATTGCAAATTAAGTGCATTCTGGAACAAATGCGTTAGCTATATATGGCTTTTAAAGTTCATCAAGTTGCCTTTTTGTAATTTTGTAATATTTAGATACATTTTCCGGTCATTTTCTTTCTTTTTTACGAACTTTTTGGGGCATTTTCATTTGCAGCCCGCATTCAAGAGGCTAATCTGTAATTGAAAGTTCATTTATATAATTTTTGTTTATGAAATAGTAACTTTGTAAGTGTGGTAAACATGCAATTAACACAGGCCAGCATTCTAGCCCCTAATATAGCTTTGCCCCCGTCACCAAATTTAATACGCTGGAGTACATGGCTAAATACATGTGACAATTTTCAAATAGAGAGAGAAGTGGTAAATAGTTTTGATAGTGTAGATTCTAAGGCGATTGAGAGTGCAAAGGATCTGTTTTCTGATACTCAAATCCAAGGTAAATTAGCTTTCATTAAATCAAAATATGCATTTTTGACGGAAACCATAACCCGCCTTGAAGAAAGTGGCATTACATTGGATAAGTTAATTGAGTTTGTGAGGATTGTGAAAGAGAGGATACAAAATGTAAAAGTTGAGATTGGGGACAAAAATCAGACACTAAAATTTGTGTTGGACAAAAATAAATAATACCAAACAGTTTGTCAGATTGCCAATATCTTGTCAGGAGAAAACCTCAGAACTAATGTTTTTGAACAGGATTTAACAGGCAGTGACATAGTGTTTTTCAAATATGCATCTATAACATCTGTGGATGTGGAGAGAAGCTTCCCAAAGTATAAAATGGATTTAACTGACAGCCGCCGTTCCTTTACTTTTGATAACTTTGAAGCTGATATTACATATTAAGTAAACATGACCATCTGTAATTCAACTTAAGTTAATATCCAAGCAGGCCATATAGATGATGCAACAAATGCTTAGGTTTATTGAAATCCGAAATTGTGACGTAGGACCAATCAGAATTAAGTATTACGGTAACTAAGAAACCAAAACAGAAGGAACCAATGATTTTATTCTTAAATTTTTTCTTCTGACTTTAACTCTCGAAGAGGGTAGACGCGTTTTCGGTAAAAGACTTCTTGAAACTACGAGATGTTATTGGAGTTCATGATTTATGAACGTTTAATAAACGTTTAAAATATACATCGAATACGCGACGCTGTGATAAATAATTTAATTAAAAAACCGTTGCATCATTTATTAATAAAAGGAGAAAATTAAAATGTAGTAAAGGGCTGTATACATCAGTGGAAAAAGTCGCATGTAAAGAATAAAATGATGTCGAGAAATATAATTCCAAGGAAAGTGAAATGGTATTAATTATTTTATTCCATAGTTGCCCAAAAGTGAAATCCCTTTTGTATCGATACCACGCCTGAGAAGTTTCACATCTCATCGGTCGCCGCAGCTGTCGGAGAGAGGATTTATAGAAATCTTCGAGAACATCATCTTCACGGCTTTTAGACGAAAGGTTCATCGCTTCTACATCAAGGTCAGGTTTGGCTTCTACATACGTCGCCACACCGAGGGAGCGCGAAACTTTCGCGCGTGTGGGGCGTAGACCTCACGAAGGGGCGAATCCAACTTCAGATATGTCACCACCTGGCGTGCTCATATCGATCGTCTTATATCACTGGCCTCCGGGCGACTTTCAAAACTCTCACCTCTGTTGCATCCCCGTTCCAGCCTCGGCCTACAGTCTTCATTGTTACTCTACAAATCACTCATCCGTCCGCTTATTACATATGCCTACCAAGTGCGGCATATGCAAGTGCGTCGTCTTCAGGTCATACAGAATCGCTTCATGCTCATCGCTACCAACGCCCCATGGTTCATCCGTAATCAGCAGCTCCATCACGAACTAGGACTGTTACCTCTTCACAACTACATTCGAAGGATCGCTCGTCGTTTCTTTTCCACGCTGCAAGAAGTTCCAGGAGCTGTGCATTATAACATCGCCATCCGCACGCGCCAGCCCTCACGCTTGAAGAGGAGACTACCACAGGACCTGCTCCTAAGTGATATATCTGATTCGAGTGATTCTAGTGCTTGATAGTGCTTCATTTCTCAGAGAGTATTATTGGAGTTCTAACTCAATGTAGTTAGGGGGCGGTCTGTTAGCCTACCCTTGAGTGTTATTGTTCTTATTGTACTGTTACCTTCTTTTCACTTTGATCTGTAAAGCATTGCACTGCTGATCGATCAATAAAAAAATTATATAAAGATATGTCACCGCATCGTGTGATATAAATCCAACCCACAAGGAGGAGAACCGCTCCAACTTGAAAATGACCATGGTGGTATACTACAACGCTAAGTTTTGCCTAATGGGTGCAGTAGGTTATATTGTCATACTTTATAAAATTGAAAATGACCTGATTAATTTTGAATTTATTTGTTACTTAGTAGCAATAATTGCATTATTTACTAAGAAAGTTAATTTTAAAATGTGGTTATTCGAACCATATATACATTATTTGTCTGTGACAGTTATTTATTTATTATTATGAAATATATGGTTAATTTTTGTTAGGTCATTTTTTTACAGTTTATGTACATTTTTTATATTTTAAGTGCATTTTATAGCTCATTTTCCGAGAATGTTTAGGTCAACAGCTTCCGAGCCCTATTTATCATATTCTTCGAAGAATTCTTGTTTTATAACATATATTAATCACTTTATGATAAATGTACTTCATACATTTCAGAAATAATAACCACACATATTATATATTTTCAATATTCTGGTAGATATTTTGTGTTAAACTGCTTCTCAATTATTCTATCTTTGAATACATATTGGCATTTAGACATGTCATAATAACACTTAATATTCATTAAAAGAGATTTATACTTACCTGTAGGACTCTACCGCTGAAGATTAAAGCACTATTAAAACCCCATCTAGCTGTATAAGGTATTTATTATTTTCCAATGAGTCGATGAAATGTTATATCGAGTTTCAGAAAGACCACATGGAGAAAATCGGATTATTAAATGAACTCGTTAATACGAATGGAAGTTGTACTTTCCTTTTGTGGTGAATTTAAACGGATTAAATACTTTTTTATTTTAAATGATTACATAAAGAACTATTATGGAAAACTGATTATCGCTCTCCACTTTAAAAACAATAGAACTATTGTTTTCTTTTCGGTAGGTTTATTGAGACGATAGTTTTATATATGTTTGCAGACATAAAAAATGATAAATCCCCGGGTGATTTTATTATAATCTACTTACAGCAAGAGCCATTCAGTTACAAGCACACGCTCATCAAATATGATTAATAGATGGGAACTAGCCGTATCTGAAATTTCTCTTTAAAAATTTATTCAGTTCTTACATCTCTTTTCGCTGCACGTGATTAGGAGTTTGAAGTAGGCATACGGAGGGGTTTCTAATAACTGTAGCAAGGCTTTGCTACTAGTAAACCGTAGGAAACCCCTTTTACTCCAACGTAACATTTTGGAGGGAGGGATGATGGGGAGATCCGAAGGCGAATTAACCCAGAGGACTATATTGTTGTTGTTTTCAAATGCTAGGCTTTGGCAATGAATCCATTAGCTCTGTTGCTCTCCAATATTTCTGTGTAGTGGATACGGCAGGTAGAGCTTCACAGGTTAAAAGATGTTCTTCAGTCATTTCTTCTTCTTTGTTGCACAGAGGACATTTGGACTTGTATAAATTCCTATTCTGTGTAAGTGTTTGGCCAAATAATCATGTTCCGTAAGTAATATAAAATTGGCTACTGCAGCTTTACGTGGGATTTCTGGAATAATTTGTGGATTTTAAATTAAAATGTTCGATTTTTTATCTTTGGCTTTGTTAAATATTGATTGTTTTTTATACTTGTTTTTTATTAATCTTTTTATGGATGCAAAGAATAAGTTTTTACTTTTGTTCTGAATTAAATTTGCACCTTTTTTGGCAAGAAAATCAGCTGATTCATTTCCAGCAATTCCACAATGTGCAGGTATCCACTGTAATATAATTCTTTGCTTTAGCTTTTGAAGTTCTTGGATCATTTTGTGACATTCTTTAATTTGGATTGACCTCATTTTATATAAACTTATTGTACATAATGCTGCTTTAGAATCAGAAAGTATGACAGTATTTTTGAATGTATCTATTCTGTATAGAAGATGTTGTAACTACTGCATCAGAATTTGCTGTGTGGTATCCTGCTGGTTGATAGAACGAGAACAGTGCACACTTAATTCCTGCTCCTGAGTTGTTGTCCAAGTTAGATCCATCTGTGTAGATATGTAACCACTCTTCAGGTGGGTATATATTGTTCAGTTTCTAATGCTAGTGCTTTTAGTACAGGTTTGGAAGTTTAGAGGACTATGCGTGCCAGCAATGATGCGTTCCCTAAATATTCCCATATGGTGCCATTCCTGACGCTTGCTACAGTCTGATTTTTAAAAGAAGATACGTGCACGTTTCTCCACGTGGGGTGCCGCAATGTTGCCCAACAGTATATATGGAGTACGCAGATCCCATTTCTTTACTCTCTCAACACTCGAAACATAAACAACGGTTCGAGTTATCTCATCTCAACAAAAGCATGCACACTTAGTCTGTATTAGCCTACTTTAAAACGAGAAATAAGTTGTTCATACATGCATTTTAGATTCTTCACATGTGTGAGTCCTTTTAAATAAGTTTTTCACTATGTAAATAATGATCTATGCTTACGGTAAATTCTCTATAGCAACACATATAGGCGATGCACGTTCTGAAATTTAACATCTATCTTCAATTATATTTATTAATATCTTAGTTAATATCTTAGCTATTAAAATTCAGATTGATATAAATACACATAGTGTAAATCAATAGTATGCAATACACATGTGGTACGCCATTAACGGAATCTCGGAAATAGAAAAAAAAAAAAACGACGCAAAAGCCTCGTTTTTTTGAAACCTCGTTCCGTAAACATTAGTATCGTATTATACTATTCTTAACGACTTTGTTAATTGTCATGTTCATATCAACGCCGTCGATATGTCGGTATTTTGACCCATAGGAATTCTTTTACCTGCAAGCATATTTACTGACATGGGGCTGTCACTTTTTGTTCAAAGGAATACGCGGTTCAATGATAAGGAGCAAAAACTCGTCTTCCTGTTCAAAGAATTCCCTAAGAGAACAAATTCTCTAGCTTGACTATGCAATGTAACACCCAGACCATAAGCTGATCTTTTTTTTTTTTTTTTATTTTATTGAACTTTAACAGCATGCCCCGTTACGGAGTAACATTACATGCATTTAATTACATAGATACATTATAAATAGTAATCACATTTTGATATTATTTTACAATAGTTTTTTAAATATTAGAATTTAAATGTTCAATTCACGTATTGTTTTAAAATAAAAATTGTTTACAAGTCGATTGAATTAACATATATACAAAAAGCTTTCAAATGTTTATTTATAAGGTTTTGGTTTGACACTGGCCAATTTCCTCCATTCTTGTGTACTTCTTCAATCAACTTGTCCCTCTGATGTTTTGTGTCTCTACATTCATAAATGAGGTGGTTTGCGGTCTGCTGTGGGCTATTGCAGGTGCATTGGGGATCATCTATGATATGAAATCTATACAAGTAAGCTTTAGTTTTTCCATGTCCTGATACCATTGCAGTGAATGTCGCTGTTAATGGTAGTTTTGTCTTAAGACGATCCTTTATCAAAGGGAAGAATGATTTGGTAAGGGCTCCTTTACTTGTACTGCTCCATCTCTGTTGCCACTGTAGATGTCCTGCCCTCTCTATTTCAGTTTTCAAAGAAGATTTTGGTACCTTGTTGTAAATAGTCTTTATTTCGATGTCTTCAGCAGCTGATTTTGCTAATATGTCTGCTAGCACGTTACCAGTAACTCCTGCATGTGCTTTCACCCAACTAAAGTGTATTGTCCACTGATTTCTTTCTAAAGTTCCTAATCTATTAAGTGTCTCCTCAGGAATATAATTGTGTTTATTGTTGTTTTGTAAGGTGGATAGTGCCACCTGACTATCTGTAAATATGGCTACAGTCTTCTCTTTGTTCAGCGTATTTGCCATGTTTTGTAGCTCTTCAAGTGCTTTCAAAATAGCCAGTTGTTCGGCCTGATTGTTTCAACACCTTCCATCCAGCCTGAATTGCAGTTGTCGAATTACAGTATTGTGCTTGTACAGAACTACAGCAGCCCCGACTTTTTCATCTGATTTACTCCCATCCGTAAAAATTTGAAAGACGTATGCCCCATCATCCTCAACTGCTTTTATATGAGGTCGTTCTGCTGGATGGTTCCAGACGCTTGGTGGTAGGGGTGCATCATAGTCACGTTCACTGTGTATATCATTATACAGTTTTATTTTGCCTTGTATTGTTATACCAATTGGCTGGATGCCGGCAATAACACAAGATGCATCATAAGAAATTGTCCTATATGCCTTCGTCATTTTTATATTGAACAATCTCTGAATCCTCTCGAATTTTTTAATGTTCTTCTGCTTTTCTAGGGCAAATCCCCACACAGGAGCACCATAAGTTAAAATAGGTTCTATTGCGCCTTTATAAATAGTTTCTAGCGCCTTATTTCCCAGTCCCCAAGTGAGTTTTGCGCCCTTGGAAAGATTATGCAGAAGTCGTAGTGCTTTGTCATGTACTTGATCTATGTGGTGATCAAAGCTAAACTTCCTATCAATGTAAATACCAAGATATTTAATAACATCCACTTGTTCCAGAGTTTTATTGTTCAGATATATGCTGATTGCTTCATTATGATTAGTTTTCTTCTTTGATATTACCAAAACTTTTGATTTTGAGTCGTTAAACTGGATTTTATTTTCTTTAGCCCATAACTCAATTTTCTTTATGTCCTGATTTGAAAAATTTTCAGCATCTAATATACTTTTTCCTTTTGTCATGACAAGTAAATCATCAGCAAATGCTATTACCTCTGTCCGCGTTGTAAATTCCAATTTTAGCAAAGAGTTATATAGTATATTCCAAAGTCCAGGCCCACAACAAGATCCTTGCGGACAGCCTCACTGGACCTGTACTTCAGTCCTGAATTCATTCGTAGAGAGAGTTGCTTTCCTATTTTTAAAATAATCCTTTGTAAGTTGGTACAAATTTCTTGGGCACTTCATCTCTCTTAAGTTATTTAAGACACTAGGCCACCAACATGCATCAAAAGCTCCTTTCACGTCCAAACTCACCAAAACAACATAACCAAAAGATTTTAGCTCATCTTCAATGAATACCTTCAGCGCCATTGCTGCATCTGTCGTGCTTTTCTGAGCTTTAAATCCAAATTGTCTTGTACTGTAAAGGTTTCTCGTGTTAATATGATATTCAATCCTATTTATCATTAACTTTTCTAAAACTTTACCGCATATGTTCAACAAGCTGATTGGTCGATATTTTGTTATCGTTACACTATCTTCTTTGCCTGGCTTTACTATAGGAACTATAGATGAACGCTTCCATCTTTCTGGAAAAATTCCTTCCATAAGACATTGATTATATATTGCTGTAAAGAAATATGGGAACATTTTAAAAGCATTTAACAGAATATCACTAGATATTCCATCTTCTCCCGGTGACTTTTTTGGATTGAAATTTTTTAATACAACCCAAATCTCATTAGGTGTAAATTCCTTGTCATCTGGGGTACTAATTACTTCCTCTGCAAGCCTCCTTAGGTCTTTTTGTCGTTCAGTATCATCTTGTACCCTATCCTCCGGAATGAAGTTCTCCAGCATATACTTTAATGTGCTTGGTATATCTTCAGTGTAGGTTCCATCTTCTCTTTGCAATGTAGTAAGTGAATTCTGATATCTTATTTTATTGGCTGCGATCTTATAGACTACAGTCCAAGGATTAGTCCCATCAGTTACATTACAAAATTCCCTCCAGGATTTAAACTTTTCGTCATTTATTTTCCTTTGGTATTGCCGATTACCTTCCAAGTACTGATTCCTTCTTTCTTCTCTTAACTGCTCATTATTAATAGTTCGTTGATATCGTCGTCTTAATGCATTTACCTTTTTCCTCAATATGGTTAGTTCAATGGTCCACCAGGGAACTGATTTGCCTTTAATTGCCTGCTTCTTACCCCTGCTTACTCTAAACGCTTCCCTGCATGCAGCTTCCATACTATTGTAGAACATTTCAATTGTATATTCAACATTATTTTCTTTTACTTTATGGGCGAGCTGTTCATCCACACTCTGTCCATTGCCCAGACAATTAAAATTTTTGGTCAGCTTTCGTGGCAACGTTTCCTCAAATGTCTTATAATTTTCTGGTCTAGTTATATATTTAATTCCCTTTAATGTACGAGTTTGGGTTTTGATTGCATTTCCTATTGTGAACGATATTATCTTATGATCAGAGCAGCTTTCTTGCTCTCCAACGGTCCATTCCCTTACATCTCTAAGGAGTTTGTCATTAACGATAGTCAAATCGACCCAACTCCTTCCAGTTTGGGATTCAAAAGTTGGCAAGCCGTTGTTTTCATTCATGATATGTAAATTTGTTGCTGTAATGAATTCTTCAAATATTCTACCACGCTGATTAGTTATTATATCATGCCAAAGTTTGTTTCTGGCGTTACTATCTGCTAGTATTATCAGACCCTTTCCTTTAATATGCTGGAGAATATTTTCAATCTTGTTAATGTCATCTTCTATATTCAAGTGCCCATCAAAGTACATACAAGCTGCAAAAAATGTTTTCTTATTATATACAACCTGTATAACAACACAATCACTGTCGGAAAGCTGACCAATGGTAGTTACGTCAATATTTTTGTTGTTTATAAATATTGCTGCTCGTTTACCCGTAGTACTAACTGTATATATTCTAAAATGTAATGGTACACCTGCTGGTTTATTGTTAATCAAGTAGGGCTCCTGAATAAATACTATATCTATAGCTTTTTCATTCACAAGCTGTACCAAATTAGCAGTCGCAATCCTTGAATGTTTCAAGTTAACCTGAAAACATGTTAATCTGTATCTATCCATTTTAATAGTCGGTATTGTCTTTTAGCCGCCTAAGTGTTGCTTGATAACAGGAGCAATTCGTATCCAGTGCAGAATGATTTTCTGACACTTTGTTGTCTCTGTTATATTTATTATACGTTACACAATTAATGCATTTATATGCAGCTCTGTTAGCAGTACATTCCTTTAGAGCATGCTTCTCTGCGCAATTTGGACATGTTTGCTGTCCTTTACAGTCCTGCGCACGATGATTATATTTACAGCAATTGAAGCAACGCCCAGCCTTGACATAATCATCCCAGTTACACATATTCCATCCTATTTTTAATCTTTTGCCAAGTATTTCCCTCCGTACAGTTGAAGTGACTTCAACAACCAAATTCAAATTCTTTTTCCTATCATGAAAGGAAAATTTAGGCTGAATCTCTGTGCTGAAATTCTCCAGCTCTGTATTTTGTGCTGTTAAAACCTCCACAGCATTCTCCGTTGTTATCTCATCTGGTATATTGAAAATAATTATTCTTGGATTTCTTTTCTTCGAGACGGTAGCCTCAAGCTCCTCTCCACACTTATTATTAATATTGTTGCAAATAGTATCTACTTCAGCTTTATTGTTCGATTGTATTAGAACTTGTCCGTTCCTCAATGCCTTTACAGACTGAACACCAACCTTCATCTCTACAGGATTAACCTTAGTTTTCACCAGTGTCTTTATATATTCCACACTTTGATTATTCTTGCTCCGAACAAGCAGTTTAAAGCACTTAGAGTCCCCTGTACGTGCAGCGCCAGTCAACACCGAAGCATAACTCCTTTCTACCCCAAATTGCTCCACAACCCGTTCGGAAGATATCACCCCAGGTGTCACTTGTGATGCTATTCTCGCTCTCTTGCCAACACTTTGTAAACTTTCGGTTTCATTTTCCTTCTGATTCACGATGTCTTTCATTTTTGTAAAATATTTACGTAAACTACTTACCGACTTCACAATATCCTGCTTCAAATCTTGACGCAAGTTTTTACTAGCCTCCGTAACATTTAAGAGCATTCTAAAGGCACTCTCAATACCCTCACTAACTTCATCCACCATTTTGAAATCTCTTGTTTTTATATAAGCTGATCTTTGTCTTGTGCTATGAATCCTCGGTCTCCCTCTAATCCTACTGCCACTACGTCTTGCTTCCATAACAACGCACAGATGTATTATTTTATCTTGACAGGAATCCTGCGCGGTAGGGATGAGTAGCAACTGTGGTGGGGATAGTGCACCTATCGCCACAATGCGTCACACGCGTAAGATTACGAGAGGGGAGGGCGGTGCATAAGGTGTCTAAAAAGAAATTTCATTCTCGAAGCCATTTTTGCAGCTCTTATAAACTAAGTTGTAATTCTTATTATCTTAGTACTCTCCACGCTTTTGTTGGATCTTAAATAGTGCATAGGCATTTGGAACAAAACCCTGTTCTCCTCCAGCAGGCATGATAAACAACTGTCGGCCTTTCAATATCGCTGCAGAGTCCCTGTAACGTATTTCACTCCAGGCATATGGTCCATTATGTGCTGTATTTATATAAGTTTCATCCATATAAACTATATAAACTTCACTTCGATATCTCCGAATATTTCGTAAATACTTAAGCCTCTTTGCACGTATGGTGCGATGTTCGATTAAAATTTGTCTGTCACGTTTAGTTTGTTTTTTCCCCCAAATAATTCTAGCTTCAAAGGAACTCTTCTTAATGTTCAGACACTGTCTTGGAAGTCAGTAGAATTTGTAGGCTTCATAAGCACTTTCTTCAAAGTTGGTCTTTGTTTATCTGTGCTTTAAAAATTATTCATAGTTCGCCTAATTACTTCTGAATTAAAACATCTAAATTAGATTCTGTGCATGTTCTTAAAATTTGTTTACTGGACATAGAGAAGGACGTTGTTGCACTAGCAACAATGGCTTTTCTTTCCTTAATAACTGACCTAAACTGCCTTCAGACACAACTGTTGCCTCAGATACCCTTCTCCAGATTTTTATAGCTGACACAGACCATTGTTCCTTTTTTATAAATCTATGGATATTGGTTATTACTTCTCGTGTTTTTAAATGTAGTACTTTATTTCCTAATGTGCTACTAGGCGGCGTCATTTAAAAATGCTCTCTTGGAACCAGGAGACAAGCACATTTTGAAACAAGCTGTAGTATTACCGAGAAGCTCTGCACGTGTTCACTTGCTCGCAACTGGCACGCAACTGATCTGCCCTCCCCTCCAGTTGTAACCGTTCTGAAGTGGACTCGTCCAGTTACCACTGCGCATCGCTCTGCACTTATTAAGATAAAAAATACATCTGTACTTTAATTTGTTTTCACAAAGTAGACTAACAATACTCAACGCAACTGAACACAAGCAAACTCGGTTTCCCGCACACAACTAGCGATAACTGACCTGAGGAGTACTGATTCACCAGTGTAACCTCTCTGGCAACTTTTGTTTACGTTTCCATAACAACGACCTTCCCCTGTTACCCTTCGCGTCCCTTGCTTGATGACCTTCGCGTATCTTCCTTTAAAATTCAGACTGTAGCTTTGCCTTAGCCTGCAAGTTCCAAGGTAATTGAAACAACTCTTAGGAGGGGTCCTCAGCCGTCTCGCCGGATTCCAAACCGCATAGTCCGCTGTCCTGTTACAACACACCAACTGCCATCATTTGATCTGCTCCAGCTCTTGCATACTCGGTCCTTCCATTGAAACTGCACAATAACCCGAAGTAAAGAAAGCTACAAACGCCTAATTCGTGGTTTATATAGGAAACAACATGGAATTTATGGTCCAATTTGGTTCACATATCTTTGAAGTTTTCATACGAAAAATATTTCTTTTATTAGAGTTGCAATTTGACCTCAGATACGGAGAGAATCTCCCTGCATTCAGCTACACTAGTTTCAGCCAACTGGATGCTCCGTTACGTCAGCAAGTCTGTTCCTGCTCCCAGCTGAATTCAGCACGGTGTTATAGAGTAAGGGTGAACACCTGCGGTTAGCGAAGAACTACCGAGTTTAAGGGGAATGTAAATTTCACTTTCTGCCTACTTCATGATAGAATTGCATGTTCTCTACAAATTCGCGACCTGATTTAGTAATTCACAGTGGCAATTAACAACTGATTCTATATTAAAATATTTAAGTTATGTAATTACTAATTTCCAAAGAGGTAAATGAGTAGTTTTATTATCGTTCTTACTTTTAATGCAATGGAAATACGAGGCTGTTCAATACAGAACCATCACAACTTTTTTCTGACAACGTATGTTTACTCCTCCTCATAATTTTGATGGTCCTTCTCAAAATAGTCTCCCCTGAATGCAATGTACCTGTTCCAGCGTTTCTGCCAGTCTTCAAAGACGTGTTGGAAACCAATTTTTGAGAGATCCTTCAAAATTGCCTCCGCAGCCTTCACCACTCCTCTGGTGACGGATAATGCCTCCCACGAAGTATTTCTTCAAGTTAGGGAATATAAAAGGTCACATGGGGCTAAATCTGGACAAAAGGGAAGGGAGGGATGCATTTCACGTTGTTTTTTGCAAAATACTCAGCAACAACATTGGCAATATGCGGCCGCGCATTATCGTGGGGCAGCATCCAGCCTGCTTCACGAAATTTAGTCTTTTGCACCTGATATGGACTTGTAATGTTTTCAGGAAATTCCTGTAGTATTGTCCAGTTACTGATGTGTCTGCAGGTAAAACATGCTAGTAAACCATTCCATGAATATCAAAGAATGAGATGATCATAACTTTCACAGCAGAAGCAACCACTTTTGCTTTTTTGGAGGTTGGAGATGAAGGATATTTCCACAGCGAGCTTTGTTGTTTGCTCTCATGATCAAAATGATGTAGCCAAGTTTCATCAGCAGCGATCATGTTTGAAAGAAACTCCGGATCTTCCTCTAACATCAACTTTAACTGCATGCAGACCTGCATGCGAATGTCCTTTTGTTCGGGAATCAAGTCTTGGAACCCATCGCGCACAAACACGTCTCATGTGTCATGTTTTGGTCACCAACGTGTGGGTGGCATCCAATGAAATGTTCGGTACTTCAGAAAGTGATCATAAGGTATTTCGTCGATCTTCTCTCACAATGGCAGCAGCACTGTTGATGTTTTCTTCTGTAAGAGCAGTAACTGGAGCACCGGGTCCACCTTCGTTTGAAATTGATTGTCTTCCCCTATTCAAACAGTTTAAACAACCTTCGAGCTGTGCTGTAGGGAAGAATAGACTCTCCATAGGCCTCCTGTAACATTGTATATACTTCAACTGAAAATTTGTTAAGACGAAAGCAGAATTTCAAAGCCGCATATTGGTCCTCGCGTGTTACCTCCATTGCAGCTATAGGCGATACTGAACATGTCTGAACCTGCCTGGTTCTCACAGGCGGGAATCAGGAGTACCAACAGTGAAACTTCTATGGCGTGTTTGTTTCACATTCGGCTAACAGAATATAATAAGATTTAATTTTAGTGCGAAAAATTATGATTAAAATTATGATCATTCTTTATTGAACAGCCCTCGTAAGAATTAAATTAACAATATTATGACAAATAAATGTAACTCACAACTACCCACATGTATATAGTTTCCAGAAAATCCTGAAACCTTGTCGATTAGTGTATGAAAGCATCAACCACGAAGAGGTCAAGTCAGTTAGTCTGAGGCCACGCTTGCCAACCTCATCACAGGTAAGACCGCTAACATTAAACTTACATAAGCTGCGCGAACCAATGGAACTGTGTGTGATCATGAATTATTCCGCGTAAGCCAAGGGGTGGATTCAAGGCGGTCAGTAGTATGAATTCCGATGTTAGAGCTGACTATGATCCAACGCCTGGCAATCCATCCCATTATGCTACATGCCGATCGAAAGGATATGTTCGAATCTTTTTATCAGGTGGGGCGGTCTTAGGTTTCTTCGTATCCAAGGTCTATTGTTGCTGGCTTGAATGTATTTACATTGTGATTGATTTACTCCGTATTACTTTTCAAGAAATCGCCCCATAAAAATCATAAAAATTAAAAAATGTGGGAATAAAGTTCATGAAGTATTCTTCTTTTCTATTTGTTATACTCGCATCATTTCTGCGAAACATACTTAGTACAACAGCAAATTTTGGTGTAAACATTTGCAGAAATGTCTCAATTATAAATGTCATTATAGGTACAAGGGTGAAACAAGAGGCTAAAGTGGTACTCAAAAACACACAAAAAGGAGAGAGATAGAGATTAGCTGTATCCCAACTTTGAAATTCCATACTCTTTGCATAGCATCAAATAAATAAATGACGATCAAACATTTAAAAAATATAAACTGTTAGAACATTTAAATCAATACGACGTAAAGTCTGTCCCCTTAACGCGATTCCAGTTGAGTCACAAAGGAAACGGACCCTACCGCCCACTAATGACCGTCATAAATCTATCTCCACACTTCAGAAATGGAACACTGTCGTTGATGACCAATAGCAAATCTGATTTTCTGGAAATGACAGTCGCATGTTTACTCCACATGGAGTCTCAGTTGCCAAAGTTCCAACTTCCAGTTGATCTGTTTCATTGCGTGCAGAAATTCGCTGTGTGTCACGATGTGGAGACCGTGGGAGAAAAATGCAGTGGTAAATGCAATTGAAGTGGTAGATAACTTTCAGTCAAGTAAAAATAATTAAAGTGAGGACAATAGTGTAAATGAATTGAAAAGTGCTGCTGGGCCGAGTTATGATACTGGAGAAGCCTTGTTTTGAACACATATAAATATGTACTGAAAAATAATCTTGGTAAGGGGTCATGCAATGAACCTCATAAATTCTGGGTATTCACAGAAAAACAGTAAGATAAATTGTGACGAAAGGAATACCAAAGACGCCGATCAAGTGTGAAAACAAAAGGAAACGTTTCTCTAAAGTGGATAATTTCACATGCAATTTAATTCACCGAGAAATTTATAAATTCTATGCGAAAGGAAGAGCGCCCACCTTAGATGAATTGGTTGCACATTTGAAAGAAATTTGTGATTTTCCTTATGGACACTGCACTTTGCGCGGCCTCCTAAAGGAGCTGGATTTCAAATACCACACTTTGAATAAGATAAGGGTTATTATGGAATCAAGTAGAATTGCATTTGTCAAAACTAAGGATGTTTTGCAGTAATGGACATAAGATAATTTATTTAGACGAAACCTCGTACGATACCCATGACGTATCGAGAAAGATGGCAACCTTGCAGAAAGGACTGGGAGAAGGAGGGCCGGAGTTGTTTTTTTTTATTTTATTTTATTCAATGATCGATCAGCAGTACATGCTTTACAGATCCTTGTTGGCTAATTGAATCTCTATGAACTATATAATAACATGTAAGGAAAACCAAGTTGGCTCCTATTATCTTCTTAACACTGTGAAACAAGAGAAAAATAAGTTAATTAAAACAAACAAGTAATCAAAGAGATAAAAACAACAGTCATTGTGTAACAATATTCATAGTTTTTTCAATCAGAGTCACTAAGGAGGAGATCCTGTGGGAGTCGTCTCTTCAGGCGCCTGGGCTGGCGGGTTCGTACGCCGATGTCGTACATCACAGCTCCTGGAACATCTGGCAGGTTTGAGAAGAAGCGAGAGGCGATCTGACGTATGTACTGCTGAAGAGGAAGGAGACCAAGTTCTTTATGCAGTTGTTGGTTTCTTACGTACCAAGGGGCATCCGTGGCGATGCGCAGAAATCGATTTTGCAGGTCCTGTATCCTTAGGAGATGAGTGTTGCTAGCCGTACCCCATACCTGGGAAGCATATGTGATAAGTGGCCGGACAAGAGATTTGTAGAGAAGCAGAGAGCATTCAATCCCAAGAGGAGTGTGTCTGTGAAGTAGCGGACCGAGTTTTGAAAATCGTCCTGATGCAAACGAGATAAGTCGATCAATATAGGCTCGCTACGTAAGTTTAGTGTCCAGCATTACTCCAAGGTATTTGACGGAGGTGGTAGGAGGTAGCCAGGGAATTGATTCATGCTAAATATGCAATTCGGGAGAGTTGGAGATGCGACGTAAGCTAAAAATCTTAGCTGCGGCCGGAGTTGTAAAACGATTATAAGCGTTCGTCAAAGGAGGCGGCCGAACTGCACACACGCCAACTAAACAGACTTTACCGAATATTTTGGAAAGCGTGAATTTGGGATACCTATAAGACCTGAAGCTTTCCTGGGGACCAATGCGCTCACTTTCTTCTCGGGCAGCCAGCCAGGTGAAAAGATGATTAGATATCAAAGTTTCGGAAGTTTGCATCTCTCCCATCATCAGGATATTTATAAATTGTTATAACCACAAATGAAATATTGGATATAACATAACTATAAACAAAGACAAAACACTATCAAAATTCACATTACTGAACAATACTATTTTCAGTAAATTAAATACCAGGTCTGGAGATGGCGTGAATATAGAAATTTGTGTAAAAGAAGCGTAACTGCTTAACTTATTATCAAGTTGTATTGATCTTTGCTTCTTAATTCGACGGATTTCCATTTTTAAGGCCGGTTTCCAAGAGGAGCTGAACTAAAATCCAGCATCACGATTAAGCGTGCTCCTTTCAGAGGAAATCGCCAAAGCCTCCTTAATTCTCCGCTCCCAGTAACTGTTGCATTTTGCCAAGATGCTCGTCTCCCGAAAATTGGCTCTATGGTCGTTATCAAAACATTGCGCTGCCAGTCTAGACTTCTCAGGTTGTATTAAACGAATGCTCCGTTCATGTTCGATTATTATAGTAGCGATGGTCCTGCCGCTTTGTGCATATACGGTGTTCCACATTGACAGGGAATGCGGTACACTCCCGGAACTTGGAAGCCCAGTTTGTCTTTCACTGGTCTCAACAGCTGTTTAATTTTCGGAGGTGGCTTGTGGATGTTCCTGATATTGGATATGGCGAGAATTCTGCTGATTCTGCCGGATAGGTAGCCGGTAAACGGGATGCAGGCTGTAGCGGTAGGCTTATCTGACACTCGCTGTATTACAGGTTTCCCTTTCCTAGCTTTGGTGATCGAGGCTTCAACGTCATATTCGGAGTAGCCGTTTTGACGAAAAGTGAGTCTCAGGTGTCGTAATTCTTGTTTTAAGTGGCTGGGATCAGAGATAGACAAAGCTCTGTGGGCCAGTGTATTGAGAACTCCCAGTCGTTAAGACTTATGATGGAAACTATGAGCGTTCAGATAGAGATAGGTGTGTGTAGGCTTGCGATATAATAGAGATATGACTGGCTGCCCGAGAAGAAAGTGAGCATTGACATACATATGTTTTAGTGAAAGCTAGTTTTTCATTAGATGGAGCTCCATCTATTACGTTTTACCAAGTGCAAAAAGTTGTGCAAAATTCATTCTGAAAGAAGGGCATTCCACTGTCAGAAAATGCATAACGTACTTTTATATGTTTTAAACACATACGTGTTTTAGTAAATATCCTTAGTCATTTTGAGTAACTCAAATCAAATAACGGTAAAATTACATCTAAACATTAATTTGATATTTACCCAACATTTGAGTTATGATGTCCACATATTCAGGCGTGTGCCTATTTATCAATGGAGCTTCAAAAGTACAGTTTTACAGACATCGCTACGTCTATATTTTGATAAAACCCGGTATTTATTCTATGTACTGCAGGTAAGTTAGAAATAATAATAAAAGTAATAATCGATTTTTTTTAAGTATGATACGGGAGCGCATATATACAAGTAAGAGATTTTCTGGACAAATTTGTAGAAGAGGACAAATTTCCATATATATCTACATACATAAATATCTACATAGCACTTCTGATGTTTGCTATACGTGAGAGCGTTCCCTTATCTCTTCAACTGGCCATTGCTAGGTGGTCGGTTAAGCGATAAGTTAACAGCCATAGCTACGTCAGAGTTCTTTTGTTGTGTGGATAAGTTTTAGACAAAGTTTAATAAAGAAAGTATAGGTATTACGGAATTAACATTTATCAGGAACCTAATCAGCAACTTTGATGTGGAAATACTAGCCATCAAACTCTTTTATGAGCAATCTCTTTACCAAGGCAGTAATTTTAACTGACTCTAGATCAGCTGTCTAAGTTATCACAACCAATCACCCAAAGATTATGGTCTTCAAAAAAGGATACATGTTGCGTAAGGATGAGAAATGAGAGGTTGATAGAAGAGAAATAGAGGTAGTAAGGAGATTTGATTATTTGGGTACAAGTTTGAGTTCAGATGGCAGCTGGAAAGAACAAAAAAATGTCTGTGGCAAACGGTAAAATGGCCATGAAAGCGATAAAATCATGCTACAGTAAACTGCCAAATATAAATGTCAAATGGTTGGAGAGGATTTATACGGCAGTAGTAGAAAATAGAATGTTATATGAATCAGAGGTTTGGGGAATAGATGAGGCTTGGAGAGAGACTGATAGAGTGCATAGATCCTTTTGTAAATACGTATTGGGATTACCAATAGCATCACCTAAAGGGGCAGCACAATTAGAACTAGGCAGGCATTCTACTAAAATTAAAATCTTGTCAAGGACAATGAAATATTTATACAGAATCATAAACTTGGAAGATGGCAATATTATTAAAGAATGTTTTTATATTCAAAAGAGAAGTAACTGGGGTGGATCTTGGGCACAAAAAATGTATGACTTGTTGAAGCAGATAGGTATGGGTAATTCTTGGATAAATGCAGAGTATGGGTATAGAGGCTTCTGGAAAGAAGTTAAGCTAAGATTAGAAGATATTGACAGACAAGACGTTTTTGCCAATGCAAGTGAGATTATATAGAGAAATAAAAACAAACTGGCGGAGGGAAGGATATATAGATATATGTAGTAAGTTAGGGCGAGAAGGTTTTGCTTGGGCGAGAACAGGAGTGAGAAACTTGAAAAGTATAGGTCAAGAGAGGGAGCTAGATAAATGTCCATTGTGTGGAGAAGAGAATGCAGATTTCCATTGTATATTAAATTGTAGTCAAACAAAGATATGGAGAGAGCAGGCTTGGCTACGTAAATAGGACAATTTAGGGGGTGAAGTAATAATTAGAAAAACGTTGTCAGGAGAAATATAGGGAATTATTTAGGGAAAGTTAAAGAGAGATGGCTAAGAACAATTAAGAGAAAAATGTAGAGAGGGATAGATGAAATGGCAGAAAGTGTAAAAAGGAGCAGAGGGCCTCCAATACACAAAAACCTAGGGTTAGGTGTATGGGGACCGAATTACTATTCAGTGGTGGGAAACATGATAACATGATTGGATTTTCAGGATTTAGGAATATATGGCATATTTCAGTATGGATTTTATAATTGTAATCTTGATTTTGTATTTCCATTTGTTGATATAAAAGGAATCAATCACCTACATGAAACAGAAATAATATCTGAAATAAAACAAATAATAAAATCTCTAATGACAAAGAGGAAATTGATAATTTCTCAATGGATACCCTCTCATGTAGGTGTTACTGGCATTGAAACAGGATATTACCTTGCCAAAAACAGGAACAAAACTACTGTCTGGACAAAGACCACTACCACTAAATACACTTAAGGAAGTAGTACAAAGAAAAATAACTGAAATATGAAAGGACAACTCCAAAGAAAATGCAACTGGGAAAACATGGGAAACATTCAAGAGATCAGGGAAGTATACAATAACAAACCAAGGAAAGAAGCAGTAGCCAAATTTAGGTCAACAACCGGACATGATTGCTTGAATGACCACCTAAATAGGATAGATATACTGCCAACACGTGAATGCCCCATCTGCAGAGCTGGTGTCATTAATTCTTCCAACCTGCTGGTTTGCCCAGGGTTAAACGAAGATCTCCAGAACAGGTGATATGTATTTTTGTAATTTACGTCCTCCAACTTTAATTCATATCGGACGATGAACGGAATTGGTGAAATAATGCTCAAATGAGTGTTCCTAGAGCTTAGAGTTGCCCGACATTCTCCTTTGGGGATAAGGGAAAACCCCGGGATAAGCATTATCCAGGTAACTCACCCTGACCGAGACTCGGGACCTCTTGTACGTAAGGCAGACATGCTACCATCTACGCTACCGAGGCAGGCAAAACCATGGGTGAAGAAGAAGACGATTTCGTACGTTTGAAGTACTACCCTACCCCAAGTGTCGGGCCAACTCCACCCCGTGCGTTCCCAACTTCAGTCTGCTGCCTCCGTGCCCCAAAACCGACACCTGATGATCACAAAGCGATCAATCTATCAAGGATGAATGTTTAGCGCGGGCTGTTATCTAGAGGTTTAAACGCTCCTTTTTCATTGAAGGTGCAATTACTGGTGTCAGGTTTTGAAAATGTTAAGCACGCAAGAGTTTTAGCTACACATACAGTTAATGGAGCCAACAATAACAGTCATTCACCTACTTGCGCTGAGGTGTGAGGCTTTCCTTAACAAGAACACTAAGTAGAACAATGCAGTTCTAAGGTCGTTCACCAAGTGAAGCACATCGGACTTTTACCTTTGCGGGACCTTAAAAAGGTCGCGTATCGTAGAACAAACATCTAGGATGGATCTACGTCAATAAACTAGAGCATCACGAACGAAAATTTCGAGGACAGGTTGTTCAAAGAGGCAATCGCATTCTAAGATGTTTCTGGCCACTGACGACAATTACTTTGCGAAATTAAAGTAACAAATGCAAGAAGCTTGTGTCAAACCTGTCCCACATAATTAAGCTTATTATCAACACAAAATAAGGTATTTGTATTGGTTTATTTGTTCTTCTTTATGGAGCATGTGTGCATTTATATTTAAAAAGCTGTTCTATCACACCGTTCATATAAACAAATATACCGTTAATAGATAGAGTCAACAAGAAGCATTCAATGCCATGGCCGGGATTTGAACCACGGATCTCCTGGTTTCCGTCCAGTCACTCATAACCTTTGAGCTACCATGGCCAACACGCCGTCCTGACATTAAATTCTCCATTTAACTCGTATATTACCCCGGTAAACCACTAGGGGCTCTCGCATCCGAGATACACGTTTGTGGCGACTTACTATCGTAAGTACTTAAGTCCCACGCTTCATCATTTAACTGTTATTATTTTAGTTAATTGATGGAAATTAATCATTTCTCCACACTAGCCGTATACAGGCTAAGGTTTTAGATAGAGTCAACATGAAAAATTCAATGCCATGGCCGGGATTTGAACCACGGATCTCCTGGTTTCCGTCCAGTCGCATGGCCAACGTGCCGTCCTGACATTAAATTCTCCATTTGACTCATATATTTTCTCGGTAGACCACTAGGGGCTCTCGCAGCCGATATACACCGTTTGTGGGACAGTACTTAGTCCCAGGCTTCATCATTTAACTCTTATTATTTTAGTTAATTGAGTCAAATGGAGAATTTCATGTCAGGACGGTATGTTGGCCATGGTAGCTCAAAGGTTAAGAGCGACTGGACGGAAATCAGGAGATCCGTGGTTCAAATCCCGGCCATCGCATTGAATTTTTCATGTTGGCTGTATCTATCAAAAACTTTAGCCTATATACAGCTAATGTGGAGAAATGATTAATTTCCATCAATTAACTTCCAAATATGCCATTGTTTTGAAGTCATTTCTCAAAGAGCAGTTGTATTAATCTTCCATAATATTAATTGACTAGAATAATGAGATTCTAATATGAACTGTATAATTTATTTTTTTTTTTATTTTTATTTATTGTTATCTGAAAAGGTTCCCAGAGCCATAGCTCATGCTAGGGAGCAGTACAAAAATATATAAAATGATGGCAAACAGCCCTTAACAATACTTATATTACATTTTCATAGTAGGAATGAATTACAGTGCAAGAATAACATATATGAATCATACAAAGATACAAACATTCACTATAACTCAAGAAATAATAGTAACAAAGAACTTAACAGAAAAAAGCTACATATTCTATGGGACATTAATCCATATTAATTTTTAACTAGTTCAGCTTTCAAACCAGCTATAAATGAGTGACACGTTATCAGCTATCAATATATGCCTTCAGTAAATTTTCAGCAACTTTCCTTTTAAAACCTTTTATGTTCCTGCAGCCTTTCAGTTCCAGTGGCAGCACATTATATAAGTTGATAACGTGTGAGGTTCAGCTGTTCAGGACATAAGTAGAAGTGTTCACCGTTGGTTTTGTTAAGTTTCCTTTATTTCTTGTATAATATATATATATATATATATATATATATATATATATATATATATATATATGTGAGGAGCTTTCAAATGTTAGATTGGACTTTAGAAGATTATTTTGTAGTTTGTGGAGATATATTATCAAGGACAACTCTATGTTTGTATGTGTATGTATTTATTAACTGCAATTGGGTACTACCCGGTGGCAGATTTAAGAATACAGATCAAATTACAAATACTAGATTTACAACAATAACACAATAAACAATACAAACATGATATTATTTTACTTTAGTCACTTAAAACATATCTAATTACTTCTATTTACATATTATATACCATTAGAATTCAAAAGTTAAACTATAAACCATCTAGATCTTTTCTAAATTTCTTCAGCGACAGGGGACAGCCCTGAAAGACTGCTACAGGCAATTCATTCCATTCTTCAATGGTTCTATTAACAAAAGAAAATTTTCCTACGTCGGTTCTGTATCTTCTACCCTTAATTTTATACCTATGATCGTTTCGTCCATAATAATCCGGATTATCTAACCTTACACTAACGTCCACCCATGCCTTTACACCAGCATTAGCTTTGAATAATGCTACCAACCTATGTTTTTTACGCCTAATTCTTAATTCCTCCCATTTAGTCTCATATCCTTTTATAGGCCCAAAATACTTGCCTCCTTTTATGAATTGTAATGCCCTCTTCTGTATTTTTTATAATGGATCGATTTGGTTAGCTCTAAACGGGTCCCAGCATGCTACTCCATATTCCATTTACTTGTAATGGTAAAATGTTAGTTACATGGTAGAGTGTTTTTGTGTTTGTTCTAAAGGGTAGATTCTAGATTATTTTCAAGGCACGATTTTGAAGTATTCGAGGTCATGAATTAAATATTTAACAGAGTTACCCCATAAGATGTTTAAGTAATCCAAATGAGATGGAATTAAAGCATGGTAGATACTTCGTAAATGATTTACACTGAATCCTTTGAATTTCAGCCTGTGAATTACAGCTAACACAGGAAGAATCTTATTTTTTACATGCATGATATGGTCCTTCCATGTAAGGGTACTGTCTATAATCAAACCTAGATATGTGATTTTTGTTACTCTTTCAATCACTGCGTTATCAACATGTATCTTGTTATTTACTACTGGTACGTATGATCTTTTATGAAATAACATATATTTTGTTTTACAGACATTTAATGTTAACTTATTGCTCTTAAACCAGCTATTCAATGCATTCAGGTCTTGCTGTATGTCATATATAAGCTGGTGCTCAGAGTTATCTATATATAACAAACATATATCATCAGCAAACATAGTAATGCTTCTGAATTGATGTAAAAGTCATATGAGTGTGACGCATCGCTTGTATTATTTTATGAAAGCTGCTGATGCTTGAAACTAGAACGTCACTGGACGTGTCTTAAGATTCCAGTGACTATAGCACTGCAAGACAGACTGGAAATTCCAAAGCCTCACAGCGCAACTAGTTCCAATTGGAGTTCCTTAATTATTACCGATATTTTTAATTAAGAGAGCGATTTTAATTTAAAATGAATTTTATATGTTAATTCTTTTCTGCGTTTTAAAACTCGACGAAAGATGTAAGTAGAAGAAGAAGAGAAGGCAGAACTTTTTTCATAATTTCCATTCCCCTCCCTTTGTGTAAGATAATGATATGAACTTAATGCATGTCCTTTTTAAGTTGGAAGGCAAACCTTGTCACTCTATGTGATCAATTCAGAATCTAAACCTCAATTTCTAATCAAAGTACGAGTAAAATACTTTCTGAGAAGAGACAATTTTGCATAAGGAGCATCTGCTTGCTATACAAGAGAGTGGTTCGGGTTATGATATAGAGGAAAATGAGAACCATATGCTTTCACATAATATACTTCTGTAAGCTACAGCTAGGTCAACATTTGCTATTTAATATTATTTAATTTAACGTAGAACTTCTTGATAGATTCTCCACTAGTTTCTAAAATGTAGGATGTAATTGACAATGGCAAAATACAACTTATCTAGAAGAAAACCGAGGAAGGAAATGTTATATTACGAGGCATGTTTTTTAAGTCAGTACCGTTTTGGAATTTAAAAAAACGTGCATAGATATCGCAATAATTTTATTTTTACATAAAAGCCTGTACCTTAATCTACTTTTCTACATACTTTCCATTAATATTGAGGCACTTGTCATAACGTGGCACCAGTTTTTGAATACCCTCCTCATAAAATTGTGCCGCCTGACGTGTTAACCACTGTATCACAACTGTTTTGACTTCGTTATCGTCTTGAATACGCTGACCGCCCAGATGTTTCTTCAAGTGCGTCTGTTTTCTCTCACCTCTTCTTGCACTTTCTGCACCAAATCTTCAGTAACGACCTAAGGACGCCCACTCCGTTCTTCATCATGCACATTTGTGCGACCATCTTTAAATGCTCTCACCCATTTCCTTACCATTGCATCACTCATAATGTTTTGTCCGTAAACTTCACGATCTCACGATGAATATCGATCAATTTTACGCCTTTAGCACTAAGAAATCGTATAACAGCCCGTACTATACAATCAGCGGGACTCACGATTGTCGGAGGCATTTTAAACACTCAGTAAACAACGTATACAATAAAGAAACAGACTGTAATGGCGTCAGTGCGTAGACAAGAGATGTAGGTAACCAGCGCGCATGCGCGGAACGCCGACGGTAGCGCTGCGGTGACGGAATCGCAAGACGGTACTGACTTAATAAACATGCCTCGTATATCTAAAAGTGTCTATTAATGTTATTTTCTGTTTGTAATCATTGAATGACATTCAACTTACCTTCACATTACTATGATCATAAATAACTATGACTCTGCACTCCTCTTGTCGTCAAGTCTCAGAATGTACAAACACCCTTTCAAACCGCAACATAAGTTTATTAGGATCTTACTAGACGTTTACCTACAGGGGACAGTAAAACGCATTATTACTTAATTAATAGCGGATTGATAAGCCCATTTTACATTGATGGCAACTAAATTTCCGAAGTGTATTGACGCCTTCTAAAAATGAAATGATTCTTGCTTGTACTCCTTTATGCCCCAGAGAATGAGGAGAAATTCGAAATGATGGGGGAGAGTCGTACAGTATCGGCGGACATGCAGTACCGGCCACTACTGTGATTTCCCTTTTCGCCTCCATGTGGCAGAATTTCCAGTAAGCAGTGGCAAGCTTGTGCATCCACGTGCGCTATAGTCGGATATCTTCTTCCTCTCTTCAGTTGTTTGTCTGCTCTGAGTGCTTGATGTTGGTTAGTGTAGCTCTTAGCGCACGAAGATATTCTGAGGCCTATAGCAGCGCTATATTTGTGATCTCTGTAAACCAGTGAGCTAAACATTTGTGAACTGAGCAGAAATAGTGACAATACGTTCCTATGTTTCTGTATTCTACTATTGTTCTATACGTGGTGGTGCAATGTATCACTGACAATCTATATGGTAACAGAAAAGACAGTGGCCGATACTGCAAGACACGTTCTACAAGCCTTATAATTCTAGATTTTTTACTTTCGATGTAATAAGGTAGTATAAATAAAAAATAATATAAGAATCATTACATTATAGTATCTACTGAACATGTCTTGAGGTAAGAGAATAATAAAGTAAGATTCCGATTAACCACCACAGTTACAGAGTAAATTCAAAAACCTTAACCCGGCCGATAGAGCACGACCTTCCCCTATCTTATTCCATCAAGACGGCGTCCCTGCACATTGTGGAAGGCAGGTGGTGAATTACCTAAATCATAAATTTCCAGAAAGACGGTTTGGCTTGAGAGGAAGTATTGAATGACCGCCAAGATCTCCTGACCTGAACCCGTTAGACTTCTTCTTCTAGGGATATTTGAAGTGGGGGGTTTACAAGAACCGACCAAAAGATTTTGAAGAGTCAAAGCGAAGAGTTGGACAAGAAATGCAGCTCATTAGGCGAACAATGTTGCTGGAAACATTAATTAATTTCAAAGACAGATTATGGCATTGTTTGTCAGTAAATGGTCACCATTTTGAGCATCTTTTGAAGTGAATTCATCGTGTGCTACAATACAACACCACTAATTTTGTTATGAATGTGTTTTCTTGGTTTAAATTTAAACTGCAGTTAAAAAAGGCACCTACTAGTACGTTCCGAGACTTGTGTACCAAAAAAAAAAAAAAAAAAAAAAAAATGTTGCCGTTAAAAATAGTCACGGCCTATTGTAACATGAAAACTTTGTTAATATCTTACAGCTTTTCTAAGAAAATGTCACATCACAAAACTATAACAACAAAGTTATAAGCATTGTTGCTTATTTGTTTACTTACTCCGTATAATGTCTTTATCATCTCTTAAAGATGTTTCTGGCTTTCGTCGTTCGTATTTTGTTTAATGTGATGTACATATGCCAATAAACAATTGCTGTTAATTGACTTGAGTATGAATAATACATATTTCAGATATTATAAGCATGTAGGTATTTCACTATTTGTCTTATAGTATTTGCTTTTGATAGAAGGAAGCAAATAGCTGCTCACAGCAATAGCAGGAATTCTTACGCTTTCACAATTTAAATATATTATTTATAACTTTTCAGGCGAGTTAATACGAGAAAAATCGTTTAAATAAGTTTAACTGTATTTAAATTTATTTTAATTAGTTTTAATTTGAAGAGGCAATTTTATGTTTGTGCTGTCTGCGTTGTTTTATAATTTCAGTTTATATACTAGTTTCATCTACGACAGCCTTAATCTCCGCCTTCTTTCTAATAACATACCTGCTTCATATTTTATTTTATCTTTGTATGAATTATTTGGCATTTGTAATAATATCGCGAGGCATTGTAGACGAGCGCTGAGAGAGAGACGAGGGGAGTGAAAGAGAAAGATAGCGTCAAGCCACGCCCACGCCCACTCGCACACTTGCCGAGAGAGAGCAACAGATGGAGATAGTATGGATATTTTCGCTGTACCACGAAAGGCCGTGAAGCTTCGGGAGCTTTCGAGAAACTTCGGCCGCTTTCGAGAAGCAGCAGTTCAGGTATAAATGCGGTAGTGTGAATTGTCGTGCCGACTCAGGTCGTCTTACTCGACTCAGGCATCTCATCGACTCAGACTCGACTCTCGACTCACCTCGTCGCAGAATGGGCAAGAAACGCCGAAACACCGGGACCGTTAAGCTGCCCAGCCAGCCAGCAGCTCCGCCGCAGCTCTCAGCCGCCAGCTCTCGGGTATCGACCCCTGCCTCTCTGCTGCTGCCGGCAGTTGAGGGGGAGCCGCCTGAAGAGCTGCACGGGAAGTTCTGGGCCAGCGCCTCCTCCCGGGGGGGGGGGGCAAAAACTCCTGCAGGCCTTGACGCAACATAGGCGTCAAGCTCACCACAACCTCAACCAGCACCTGCTTGCAGCAGCCCAGCTGAGCCGCCAGTAGCGGCAACCGCGCAGCCACCTGCAGGCCGTCCCAACCAGCTGCTGTCACCTTCCAACACTTCCGCTGACGCCTCCAGTCAACACCAGCCGGCAGTCCCAGTACCAGCACACGCCGCAGTCATCGTCGGGGCACCTCGAGACCTACCTACGTGGTTCATCTTCTCCGCTGCTTCACAGAGATGGCCCTCAGTCTTGAGAGCCACCAGGATCACGTCTCGGAGGGGCCCCACTACACTCGTCCGGCTGCACTTCATCGAGGCAGGGGAACGCAACGCCGCCCTGAGGACCGGGCTGACCTTGTTAGGGCAATGCCTTAAAATCGAGCCGAATAAGCTTCAGCAGCACTTCCCCTGCCGAAGGTGCTGTGCATTTGGACACAACGCTGCCAACTGCACTGAACCGCCGAGATGTCACTACTGTGGCAGCCCTTCACTAACATCGGAGTGCAGGAGCCATGACCTTCGCCAGCGCCGCCGGTACTGCGCTACGTGTTGTGGCACAGGCCACTTCACTGGGCAAGCGCAGAGCCCTCTGTACCCCCGCGTGGGCGAGACGAGCGTTAGACGGACAGCACCCAGCTCTGCTGAGCGCGTCACATCACCAGAAGTCCTACTTCTCCTTCAAGAGCTCCGGGAAGAACTCCGGCAGATCAACACTCGCCTCAGACACCTAGAAGAAAACTTCGCTGCCGTAGCTTCACCCAGATCCCCCACGGAGGAGATACAGGACCTCCACTCAGATGCCCTGAATATCACCACCCGACTGGGAAACTTGGAGGACGCTGTCACCGCCGACAACACTCACCAAGAAGCCGCCAGTGAAGCTCTTCTCAAACTATCGACGCGACTAGATGACATCACTTCACAGGACGATCTACTTACTGACATACGCTCGGACTTGGAAAAGACACGGACTACAGCAGAAACAACCTGTTCCAATTTCACGACAATTTCGACAGCATTGGACAACCACTTTCAATCTACATCAGAACACCTTAACAAACACAATATGGCAGCACAAGACCGGACCTCGGCCATCACACAGCAACTCACAGCACTTCAAGATCAACTGACACAAATCACCAAGACCAGAACCGCTCAACAGAAGATACTCAAAAAACTGGAAATGAACTACAGCACCAGCTTTACCACCCAGAACAGCATTCAGCAAACCCTCGAGAAACTCCATACCATACAATATGATATCCAGTTTGCAATCGCCAACATCTCTTTTGACCCTGAATCAATTTCAGAGTACTTCCTCGAACTACGAGACTCCATTGACTCCATACGCAGCAGCATGAACTTACAGATAGCCACAGCGCCCGACACTTCTCACGGACACAGACGCCGCCAGGTGTCGCATGCCCGCCAAAGCACCAGTGGTGCACTCTAAATATGAATAATAAATGAACATAACTCCATTCTTTCCATTCCTATCACACCTTTCAATCTTCACCTTGAGCCTCTGTGCTATGGTCAGGGCTGAGTTTCATGGCCATAGCCAGATAAAACCACGATTCCTGCGCCCTTCCTTGCGCGCAGTTAGCATTTACCGAAACTAACGGAGTGCTTCTGCGGAACTCCACTATCTCTTTTACTTCCCTTCTTTTCTCTTTTACTCTCTATTTTAAAAAAAAAAAAAGTCGTGAGTCAGTCAGTGAATGGAGTTTAAGTTATGCAGTGAGGAGAGGCTAGCGAGTGGAGAACAGATAATCGTATGCGCAGCGGCGTAGTGATTTTATTTGTTTACGAGTTGTAAACCACAAGAAATTGTGTTGGTGTATGTTACGTCATCCTGCTGCAAAGAGCTGTACAAACTGACTTTCTACGGAAATAAAGATCAGTTTGAATTACTGCAAATTAGACGTTTAATTTTACGAATCCACAAAGTCATAATAAGGAGTATGATATTGAAATTTTAATTTTTGTGCATTGATTTGCTTATAATTTTTTCCGCTAAGTGTAAACCAAATCTTTATAATCTTATGAAACTACAAACCTCCAACAAAACGTTCACTGTGGTTGTATAATCATATCTCATCGTATGTGATCGACATGTAAGGAAAATAAAGACTGTGTGCATAAAAACATTTGTTATCTCTCCCGGCATGAGTTTTGACGATGAAGATGTGCAGAAAGGCTGCACTATAACATTTTTGTGATCAGTAGCTGGTAAGAAAACCAAACCACGGCGATTTGCGATGGGGTGATAATCCGAATAGTATACCCATTTAATGAAAGAAACACCGTTGTAATTACAGATAGAATAATATATAATAATTAAAGAACATATTAAAAGAAGTATATTGTTGCGAGGCATTGTTGTGCGGCGGGTCGCGGCCAACGCGTGGGCTCGGTGCAGGACGTTTGCCGAGAGAGAGAGAGGGAAACAGAGAGAGAAAGAGACTGAGATAATCTGGAATTTCCCACTGCCATCGTGATTGTTGTCGAACGATCCACTGAATTCTAGAACAATGACTGGAGGTATAAAAGTGCCGTGGCTGTCAAAGTGGAGTCAGTTGCGAGTTGCAGTTGTTAATTGCGTGTGCAGCTGTGTTGACATCTGAAGGTACTTCAGTACATTTTTGTTTGTTTACGTATATCAGACGACCTTGACAATTGCGTTTGTGTATGTTACGTCATTTCGCTCCTGTAAGGGGTGTACAAAGCGTCCTTTTTGTGAAATAAAGAGCATTTTAAATTTCTGCAAGCTAGACTTTATATTTACGAAACCACAAAGTCACAGTATTAATAGTAAACATGCACACCCAAAAAATAGATTATGTTTGAATTATGAAAGCTCATGAAGAGATCTCCCTAAAAATTGAAGGTAATTTTGAACCAAAATATAGTACACCAGCCGCCTTTTATAGTCCATCTAACAAACACTTAAGGGTTGCTTTAGAGTTATTTTATACTAACCTCAGCAATTCCACCCGCTTTACTGCGTATACTGAGAAGACTAATTCCTCTTCCACTCTTTCATTGTTACTCCCTCTGCCCCTGTCACTCACGATTTTATTCCTTCTCTCTTACCCTCAGCTCTGTCACCTCCTACTCTGTTACATCAGTCTCTTTCCCCTCCCCCCCTCTCTCTCTTTTGAGCAATGTGGTCATGCGATGTTCTTAAAATCAGTAATGAAACAGCTCCTTTGAACGTTAATAACAAATCATAGTTTTAGGGCTACCCTATTCATTATTGTTTTTATAAAAAACAAAAGATTCCAATTCAGATTTGAGTAAAACTGACTTATATACCCGAATAACTAACTGCAAGTGATCATATTCATCCAAACGAAAGTTTTAAAATAACAGAATGATAAAAAATATTAGAATTGTGGACTATTGTTAAGCAGAATTTATAAAAAAACTCATTAACAAGTTACATTTTGTATCATGTTGATTCCTTGTCCATAATGTTACCTGTCATGTTCTTTTTTTTTAATTTTACGTCCTCCAACGTTAAGTCATATCGGACGGTGAATGAGATGGTTGAAATGATGCTCAAATGTGTCCAGGGACCATGGAGCCTAGAGCTACCCGATATTCGTCTTTTAAGGATAAGGGAAAACCCCGGAGGAAACCTTATCCAAGTAGCTCCCCCTGACGCAAATTCGAACCCTGGACCTCTTGAACGTCAGGCAGACTCGCTACCATCTACGCTACCGAGGCGGGCTGTGATGTGATTGTATCTAAGGTCTGCTCCATTAGGAAAGGGGCCAGAGCCCAGCTTAGGGGTTGCCCAAGATGTATTTGCTTTAGTAGTAAATAAATCAATTGATATGTGAAAGGGTTTAGGATGTCATATAGCCTACATTACAATTGAGAGTCAACGTAAGCTATGTAGTAAAATCTACAGGATTCGATTCAGTCATTTTTGAGATGATTCTCATCTTTGAATATTTTACTATCGCACGGTAATGCACAAAAGAAATAGAAAGGTAAAAAGGCAGCATTGCTAATTTAGCATCAATTTAACTCCAAAAGAGCAAAAGAAGAGCCAACTTTTCTGAGGATAGATATTCACAAACTATGCAGTTCTAAAAGAATGCAAATACGTGTAATACATTTGAGGTGAATATGATTACAAGCCTGCCATCTCACAAAGTCGAAAACAAACTTGCCTGTATTGTTGTGTACCTAATTTCCAACCCTCCTCAACTAATGCAATGAAATGAACAGTAATGGACAGATGAAGGATCAATTATCTTATGTGATGAAGATTTAGAGAGGGCAGTGCAATCAATGACTCAGGGGCTAAGGAATTTAAATGACTGAATGAGGGACAAATGAAAACTGTAGCGATACTTCCACCTGCACATTCTTGTATAAAAATGAACTACTAGATAATAATTCAGGAGTTAATTAGTCAATAGAAAACATCTATGGATTTTTATACTAATATAAGTGAAAATGTGTCATGACAAAGCCCTTGAATGTATGTATAAAATGCTATGAAGCTTGACACTTATTAGTTTGCCAATAAATATATTGTTCACTAACGCAGAGAAGCTCCCTCACAGGAATGCGCCCCCTTACACAGTGGGATAAGGACAGAGAATGTGTGTGATAGAGAACTCGTGCTACAGAAGGAGCATAACCGTTAAAAAACATGCGCCCTGTTCACTCTATACATTAAAATATAGAAGATTCATTCACAAAGTAGAAGACGTCAGAATGTTTTTGAATGGCCTGTATGTGAACTGGCATGGAGTGTCATAAGTCTATACAGGATGGGTGTGGGAACCTTCTGCAATCCCCCTGCGTCTCAGCCCCGGGGACTTTCCCTCCTGTTAAAGTTAAAGTTAAACCATGGCGTGACGGCCTTTAGAGGGCCACGGCCTACCAACCCGACTGCCGGCCTCACGCCCACTTACGCATGGCAGAGGTGGACGATCATCCAACCGATACGGGGAGGAGGTATGGTCAGCATCTCGGCATCCCCCAGCCGGGATGTTGGTTTCCGTGACCAGTTTCTCTCCTGTGGTATACTGTAATTACAGTTACTTAAGGAATGTATGCTCGTTTTCGGTTCAAGTAACGGGACAACATCCTCAAAGCTGTTGCTACCCTTAGCAGGGCCCATAGAGATTATTCACCTTGCCTTTATGTAGCGAGAGAAAGGAATTTACCGTTTCTCCGGGATAGTTGTAGTGAAGTCATTGCCGGGATGAAATCGGGGTGGTTTGGCGAAGTCTCAAGGAGGGTGAACGCAGCAGCTCCAATCAGCGCGATATAATTTGCCTCCAGTGAAGCGCGAACTGCATCCGACGATATTAAAAATATTCTCATATTAGGTTAAATGTTTTAAAGCTGTGAGCGGTTTGTAATATAGTGAAAACATCCATACATCAGTGTAACTAGGAACGCCGACATAAAAGAGTTAGAGGACTTTATTTCACGAAGAACCCTGAGAAAACTCCAAATTCCCATTCCAACCATTCCATAGCCATTAGCAGTGATGCAGATATTCGTCGAGGCACACCGTGAGATCATAGTGCCTCCTCTGTCACAAGCTGGACTAGTACGACGTAAGGCAACAGATCCTCGCTTCGAAACTCTAAGGAGGAGGTGGCGTTGGACCATCAGTATTCAATTTTGAATTTTTTTAAAGTAATAAAATATATCTTAACCTAATATTATGTGTCTATCTTGTAGTATAGTGTCACCCCAGGATTGGAGTAGTGACTGGGATACGTAGCGGGAAGTTCAGAAGGTAAAGGAAGGATGGAGTACTGGAAAGAAGGGTAGAAGAGACAACTCTTGGTTCCCTCACATGTTACTAATCACTACTGTTTAGTACAGAAGCCACACAAAAGCCTTGAAGAGGCATTGAACAAAAGATTATAACACACATATAACTATTTTGTGGCGCTTACCTCCGAGGATATTTCGATGGCTTGGTGAGGTGAAGATCCGGCGAGGCCTCCGGCCGCAGCGATACACTTTTGAATCTCTCGCGATCGCATCGCATCGCAGATATTGGCAGGCTGTGTTAGCCCGAAGATTGTTGCTGTGTGCCCACCCAGGATAGGGTTTAACCACAGATAGGATTTTCTTTTCGGGATGGTTTAGGATGGCTGTTTTTGTTTGAGGATGGTGGATTGATTACGAGGTAGTTTATTACCCCTCTAGAAGGATAGAATGCTTTCATTTAGCACCCTGGCGTTGAAGGATTTATTTTGATTTTGAACTGATTCTTGTTAATTTTGAGACCAACAACTCTTGGTAGATTATGGGAGCTCAGCTTTTGCTGCTGCTGGAATTGCTCCGTGGTTACCTCGGATGCCAGCAAGCCATGCGGGGGACCCGGAATAGTCGGCGACGACGTCTGGTGGGATCATAATCCCCAAGAGACCTAACCAGGGCACTTCTGTGCAAAGGTAACTGTTCGTATAATTTTGTAGCCCGGCGTCTAATTTCATCTTCCACGTATGGAAGACCCGAGGCTTCATGGAAGAACCTTACTGAGAACAATCGGCCTACTGAATAGATGGACCTAAGTCCTCTATTCTGAGCGCGCTGAAGATATGCCAGCCAGGAATCTGCGGCCATGCCCTAGACCTCGCAGGCATATAGCATCAACGGGACTATGAGAGCTCGAAAGAGGTATAGCTTTCCGCGGACTGGCATCGATTGAGAACCCAGCATAGGACACAGGGAAGCAATAGCTCCCTGAACCCTCGCCGAGAGTTCCCTGATGGGTCGACGAAAAGTCAGACCCTTGTCTAGCTCAGCTCTCAGGTATTTGATAGAGGGTACCTATTCTATCCTTCGACCTCTGAAATGGAGATCTGTGCAGTCTGCGGGGGTGTGGCACTTGGTGAATAGAATAGCGTGGCTTTTGTCCGGATTAACGGACATCCGCCAGCGCCTGCACCACTCTTGTGTGAGACGGAGGTGTCTTTGAATTGGATTGAAGGCTCTGCGAATATGTCTGTCTTTGCAGAAGAGCAGCACGTCGTCAGCATATTTTGCCATTTCGACGCACGGCTCGGTTGGGAAGTCTGCCATATATACACTAGTGTGGGAGATAATACAGAGCCTTCTGGGATTCAGCCTCTCACGGGTCTGAGGGAAGATGTTTGCCCCGCAACTGTGACTTTAAAAGTGCGATGTTTTAGAAAGCTGTATAAGATGTTGATTAATTGGTTTGGTAGGCCCAGGTTAATAAGCTTGTGAAGGAGTCCGGTGTGCCAGGTTGTAGAGAAAGCCTTCTCGACGTCCAAAGACACTGCTGCCGTGAACGCCTGTACCTGGAAACCCAGGGCAGCCGTCTCCACGACCCGCAGTAGCTGTTGGACTGTCGAGTGCCCCGGACGAAATCCAAATTTATAAGATGGTATGGCTTGAATGTCACCCAATACTGGGGACAAGCGGGTGAGTATTATCCTCTCGAAGACTTTCGAGAGGATAGAGAGGAGAACGGTGTTTGAAGGGTGTACCGGGTCTTTTCTTGGCTTCAATATGCAGATCACTCTGGCCTCTCTTCACTCTCGCGGAAAGTGACCGAGAGTTAGGCACCTATTGAAGACCTTTGTCAGGAACAGCACGGCGTTGAAAGGAAGATGGCAGAGCATGAGTGGGGTAAGCCCATCAGGTCCCGCCGCCTTTTTAGGTTTGAGACGCTGGACAGCGCCTTGGACTTCACTAGGACGGACAATGGGAAGTCGGTCCGCATCCTCCGGGGGTCGGCGAAAATATCGACGCACCTCCCTTCGGACACGTTTCGAAAAGATATCGTCCTGAGGGTCTTCTCTTGGGCACATTGTATGCTCAAGGTGATCTGCAACGACAATCACGGCTATATGTATTAACGGCCAAACCCAAGAGGAGGGGGCCAACACACGTTGAGCCCAGGTACTTTTTTCCATTTGATCAGCAGAAAAGCTTCTGGAACATTCCGTCCGCCATGTTGGTTTAAACCCAACAACCTGCTGATCATCCATTTCTAACTACCGGGTTCAACGCCTAGAGCTGCTGCGTTTAGCATTCCTACGTGGTTAATGCTCTGAAAATTTAGTAAACTCCGGGTTTGGCGTCCAATGTTCCGCTATGAGATTTCTACACCTTTACTTCCAAAAATTAATAATTTCAATTGTATAAAGAAACCTCATTTAATTAAGATTTCAAATAAATTTCTAAAGTAAATCAAGTTTCTTCATCTCACCAAAGCATACGCGACAATAGTGTGAAAGTGGCTTGCAAGAATAAATATTCTTTAGTTTGAGAGGAACCTCAAATTTTGATAGCAGACTTGCAATAATTACCATACTTACAAGCCTGCCGTCTAAATATATGACATAAAGTTCTAAACATAGTCGGTGAACACAGCGTAGCTATTGTATATTTTCATAAAAACGAAGTCAAAAAGGCAAATATGCCATGGAAGCACGTTCAGTTGTTGATAATGAACTGCCTTTGAAGTTAAGGACCGCGGTGGCTCAAGTGCTAACGTTTGGGAGTTGCATTTTGGAGGTCCTGAGTTAGTTCCCCAGCTGACTGTCCAGTCTCACCGAAAGATTTCTACGCGGCTGTCCTTCATTACTGGGCGAATGGTGGGTTGATTACTTTCGTTTCCGCGAATCTTTTCTCTCCATTTCATTCCACCACCATAACAATCCAATATTTGCTGGTAGGAACTGTTGGCATAAGAACAAGTGTGATACGGCTACTTGGTAAAATTTGTGCTTAGTAACTGCTGTTGTTGGCGTAGAGATGGCGTTTGCTCTGGTGTCCGGCACATCCCCTCTCATCCATCTCCTTTTCTTCTAAGGTTTGATATGTCCATCAGCTCTCCGAGGAAATCGTTCATTTACATTTTACTTTTACCTCTCTGTTAACAAATGAATATTGTCATATTTAATAATTTTAGCTGAGCAGTATGAGTGATTATTAAACGTCAAGTGTCACTGATAACCCACGTCAGTGGAATGATTATTTAAAAAATTATCATCTACCGTAAAGTGCTCTTATAGTGCAACTATTCTTTTACAAAAGATCATAAATCACAATGTGGACAAAAATATTTGCTGCCTGAATAAAGTACTACATTAACCTAACTGACAATATTTAACCTTAGGTTAGATTTTGTACAGTTAGGTTAGCTTGATTATCTTACAATTGTTTCATGTATACTGACTTCTTTAATTATGCCGGGCCCTTTTTGTGTAATTTACGTCCTTTAACTTTTTAAGTCCTATCCGACGATGAATAGAATAGGTGATATGATGCTCAAATGAGCCAAGGGTCCATGGAACTTAGAGTTACTTGGCATTCGTCTTTTAGGATAAGGGAAAAAACCTTATCCAGGTAACTCATCCTGACCGAGATTCGAACTCGGGACCTCTTGAACGTGAGGCAGACATGCTACCAAGGCGAGTTCCTGGGGCATGGGCTGGGACTCGAACTACACCAATGATGTTTTACTGTAAAGTGTGGATTTTTATAAGTCTTGCATTGAAGATACACTCACTACCACATTGATACCATCACACTTTAGGAAGGAATTCATTATAAAACTTCTACCAATTTTTGTTAGATTGGTAACCTATGGTTACTTAGAAATTCATTTGAATTTTTACTAAATTATCTTGATTTATTGAGGATAATCATTGTTACAAATAAATTGGTTTAATAACTTTTGTAGTTCTTTTTGTAGGAAAATTATTACTCCTAAATGAATTGTTTTTGGAAGCAATGATACCAGGTAAAGAAAACTTACCCAACACATCTCGGAATGAACTCAAGATCTATGGGTTGAGAAGCCAGATTGCTAACCACTTGACCACAGAGGTAGTCCTTGGCCTTAATGTATGTAAATTTAGATTATGTTTTTAGAAGTGAAGCAATAATTTAATGGCGAGCACATAAGTTGGCGAGCAAGGGTTCCACGTTGGGACGCCAATTTGAAGCAATAATGTTTATGGGTGACTCAGGGTAAAACAATGAGGTTTCTCACAGGGTATGCGTGGATGTGTGTGAGAAGGAGATTTTAATGACACTGGAATGTCCGTTTCCAAATTATTTGTTTATTGCTTTTTTTTATAGTTAGTTAGTTAGTTAGTTACTAACACTCCCCACATGGCAACCTTGGCCTTCGGCGTAACCTCACCCCACCAAGTGATGACCGGACCCATTTCTCAGGTGGAGGCACCCAGAGGGCGGTGTCCATTACCTCCGATGATAGGGTGATAGTGAAGATGGCGGTGAGGTGAGAGGACCTACAGTTTTTACCGTGGACTCCGAACCACGTTGGGCATAGGGGATACTTCACGTGTGCTAGACAGAGGTGAAGGCGTGGATAGGGCCGACTTAAAATCGCCAACCCCAGAGCCGGGAATCGAACTCGGGACCCTTAGAACGGGAGCCGCGAACGAAACCACCGCGCTACCCCGGCGCCCTTTGCTTTTTTTTATATAGAACATCGAAATTGAAGCTGCCGACCAAGGGTTACCAATATCCGTGTTTAGAGTTACTGACGGCAAAATGTTTATTACTCGATAAACTTTATTCGTTCCTCACGTATATATGAACCGACAACTATCCAAGACAGAACAAGAGGACTGGCCTAATCGCCCTCACGCCTCACGCCTCAGACTGTTTCAATGGCCTGCAAGCCACGGAGTGCTCTCATCGGCTCCACGAAGACTTTGAATGACCACAGATGCGCGTGGTGTATCACTTTCACTTTCTGAAAACGCCTTTTCAACCAAAGATCCCTTTGTAGCTATTTTGTCGCCATTATGAATGGTTCAATGAATACCCTATCCAACAAGTCAAGTGAGCCCCTTTAAAATCTGCTAAGGACACTGTTTCTTACATTGCTTTTGTTATATCAACTTTCCCCCCAACTGCTATTCGACTTAACTGGCCTTGCACGTATTGTAACAAAGAACCAACATTCCTTTGACATCCATCATGACTCTTTACTTATGGCAAACCTTAATTTCGGTATCAGAAGCCAACACTAATTGACCTTTGGCAGAGAGGAGCAAGAAGTTCTAGGAAGGACAAAATAAGGAACATTATGGGACTATAATAAAGGATTTAGTATGAAGCTACGTTCCCTCAGTGGTAATGGTGTTTTCATATGTATAAGAAGGATTCCTGATGAGAGATTACACAGAAAAGAAAACACTTGATTTGGAATGCATTCTTTAAAGAAATCCAAGGAACGGATGGTCCACAGTAACTTGGTAGAATAACATCCCACAGGCAGTGAAGAACTTGGAGAGAGATGACCAGTAAACCAAACAGAAGAATTGAAAAGGCTTATGTAACACATTCTTTATAAGAAATGGAATTTATATAAAGAAACCTTTTAATTTTTTATTAAGCTGTCAATCATCCTGTGACTTACTTGCAAACTACTATTATTTCTCACAAAAATATTTTATTCGTGTGATTTACTAAACTTTTAGGTTTCTTGCTCTGTCTATATTTGCATTCCTTACTACAAAACGGGATATGAATGAAACTTTGTCACGTACTCTCAAGTTATATCATTGGTGTCCAAACTTTTCTCTTATCAGTTAATGATATCGCCTCATTGTGCTACTGTACCCCGTTATTTATCCATGAAGTATTTTCCCTTCATTTATTCTGGTAAGCCAACATTAGAGTGGTTTAATGTTTTATTCCACCTCTAGAACTTCTTGCTTATTTGTGTGCTGGTAATTATAAAATACATATGTTAACACAATGAACACCATATGTTCTTCCAACACTGGACCAACTTTATCTTACTAACGTTGATATGAAAGGAAACTTTTTAAATGTACAGGAATGATGAACGTGTAAACGTAAAGCTGTTGGTTTTAACGAAGAAATGAACTTTGGCTAAAAACTACAGACACTTCTGATGACTACAAGAAGGTTACATTCTACCAAAGAAAGTCTATAAGTATATAATTTGATGAAATAAATTTTTTTTGAGGAACTGTAGACCTAAGGACCAAGCTAGAGTAGAAGACCTATCCTACCAATGTTAAATGTAGTAAATTCATAATTCATTAGCTTAAAAATATTTAACAGTTCTCATTTGACATGTTCCAAATAAAGACGCACATTTTATAAATGCATTTTATACCATTGTTTAATGAGAAATAAATCTTTCTTGTTTTTAATTTTGCAATTTTTTTCACTAACATCAGCAATTATGTTATTTAAGTAACCATATTATTAGCACCAAACTGGATATACAAACAGTACTTAATTTTTATTTCAATTATCAGAAAACTGGCGTATATGCCAGAAAAGTCGTTCACAAAAATGATGTCTAAAGAAAAAGGTAGAAAAAAAACGAATGCGAGAGCCCCTAGTTGTCTAACGGGAAAATACACGAGTCAAATAGAGAATTTGATGTCAGGACGGCACGTTGAGCATGGTAGCTCAATGGGTTAGAGTGACTGTACGGAAACCAGGAGATCCGTGGTTCAAATCCCGGCCATGGCATTAAATTTTTCATGTTGGCTCTATCCATTAAAAACTTGTATTTGTTTGCAATTGCACATAGTTTCAGCACAGCCATATATACTACCAAACTGAACGAAAAAATTACCTTTCTACTGCACAGCGTGTAGAGGCTTCCTTCTGTTTAAATAATTGGAACAATATTCACAGTACAAATTAAGGTTGCAGTGTTATTTAAGAATGTGCTTAAGATATAAGTATCGTGACCTGACTAATAAGAATATATAAAGGTACAAACGAAATTGGAACTTACACGGTTGCTAAATATCTCCGAAGGTTTTCTGGCAATTTTCGTCATCCAGTCTGCCCTCACATTGGAAAAATCTGAAATGCAAACACAGTAATATGCAGTCAGCATTCCCTCAATATACTGCTATGATATAAGTATCTGCCGACTACCTCTTTCTCTCCCTCTCTCTCTCTCTCTCTCTCTCTCTCTCCTCTCTCTCTCTCTCCTCTCTCTCTCTCTCTCTCTCTCTCTCTCTCTCTCTCTCTCTCTCTCTCTCTCTCTCTCTCTCTCTCTCTCTCTCTCTCTCTCTCTCTCCTCTCTCCTCTCTCTCTCTCTCTCTCTCTCTCTCTCTCTCTCTCTCTCTCTCTCTCTCTCTCTCTCTCTCTCTCTCTCTCTCTCTCTCTCTCTCTCTCTCTCTCTCTCTCTCTCTCTCTCTCTCTCTCTCTCTCTCTCTCTCTCTCTCTCTCTCTCTCTCTCTCTCTCTCTCTCTCTCTCTCTCTCTCTCTCTCTCTCTCTCTCTCTCTCTCACACACACACACACACACACAGATACAGGTAATCACTCAGTCTCTTTGTGTAGTTCTGTAAGCATATTGTTTACATTTGCACAATTTTACAACAAACATTTACTGCTAAAGGTGAATCAGAATATTTAGAATTTAAATCGTGGTCTCTCTACACAATTCAGAAGCTGGCCGAACTCACTCCATTTGGGACAGACTGAGATGTTGCCTTCTAGGCTATCTGGACTAACAGGCAACTACATACTATGAAAAACAGACAGCACTTAACGTTAATTATGCATTCAAAGGATATGATCAGGATTCCATACCTTTATTCACCTGCATATTAGCAGTTTTAATAATAATAATAATAATAATAATAATAATAATAATAATAATAATAATAATAATAATAATAATAATAATAATAATAATAATAATAATAATAATAATAATAATAATAATAATAATAATAATAATAATAATAATAATAATAATAATAATAATAATAATAATAATAATAATAATAATAATAATAATAATAATAATAATAATAATAATAATAATAATAATAATAATAATAATAATAATAATAATAATAATAATAATAATAATAATAATAATAATAATAATAATAATAATAATAATAATAATAATAATAATAATAATAATAATAATAATAATAATAATAATAATAATAATAATAATAATAATAATAATAATAATAATAATAATAATAATAATAATAATAATAATAATAATAATAATAATAATAATAATAATAATAATAATAATAATAATAATAATAATAATAATAATAATAATAATAATAATAATAATAATAATAATAATAATAATAATAATAATAATAATAATAATAATAATAATAATAATAATAATAATAATAATAATAATAATAATAATAATAATAATAATAATAATAATAATAATAATAATAATAATAATAACAATAATAAGGATAAAGCTGCAAATATTTATCATTGTATGTATTCCACACGTTTAAGTGACCTGTGCCACATAACCTAGTGATGTATATGTTATGTGCGTTTCTAAAAGCATTTCATTGCATCGTCTCCTTCTGCTTGATATGGTCCATTTTTGCATTTCGCATGAGGGAGTGAGGTCGACCGCTGAGTTCATGGGTCAGGCCCACCGCGGTGCCGCATGTAATTAGAACAGGGTAATATGTATAATAAAAGCAATACACAGAGTTCTTTCTAATTGCCTATTTGCTAATTATTTTCTACAATAGTGATTATAATTTAAACATTCGACTGTCTTTTTATTGCGGCAGTCCTGACGCATTATGTTTCTGAACATGGGTTACACACTGTCAAAGATATCGAAGGACAATGGGGCCCCTTGGTGGCGGTGGTGGATGATAGCTCAAGCATAAAATAATATCCCTAGCAGATGATATTAAAACTGCAGCTAGAAGTATAGAAACGAAGTCCCAGTAAGATTACGTGAATTATAATGTAATTTCTAGCTTCCGTTAACCTTTATTTTTCTTTTTCTTTTCCTCTCCCTTGTGGGCCGACTGATTTTCCCGGCTGCATAACGCAAAAGGGGAGCGGGCTGGAACCTGTCAATTGACAACGACCAAACGACTTTCTGGACGATAGGCGATATGACGTAGATGTACGGATCCACAGGGGCCAGAAATCGGTTCGTGTTATTCTTATGGGAAATAAATTCGACGCCATGCAAAGTCCATCTTCTACTTTCATATACAGTTTCGAGAGCAGAACGTTTTGAGGGGGTTTGACGATGCTGAAGGTTTACTGTGCAGGACGAAGAGAGAGGAAGAACAACATATAGATATTATTATGGAAATTGAGTAAGCTATGTATGTATTGGTCAGTAAAAAAAAGGCGTTATGTATTTTTTTTCTTTTTTTTTTTTTTTATTCAGTAAGGCTTTGGTCAACGATTGGTCCAGTATTCGTGACGTAGATGGAGGAAAAGGATAGCGAGAAACGAGGTGAGTGAGATGGAGGGAAAAAAAGCACACGGAGCAGGAAAATGGAAAGAGTGAGAAAGAGGATACGTGGGCAATGAAGTGAGGGAGGTGAAGAGGGGACGGCGAAAGAGGGAGATACAGATAAATAGAGAGGAGGGGTGCTGGAAGTGGAGGGGGGTAGAATGGAATTGGATGGAAATGCCATTATATTGGCAGAGGCTCCCTCAAGCCTAAAACTGACCGCTCGAAAAGGGGGACAAGCAGGGAGGTGGGGAAAATAAAAAAAGAGACGAAAAGGAAAGCGGGGAGGGTGGATTTTGCTTGTAAAAAATAATAAAAATTGGAGATGGACTTTGAATTATGTAGAAGGCAAAGAGGCAAGTTGTATACCATTCTCTTGTGTCGCTTGATGTTTCTGTATGCTGTATTTGTCTAATCTTCATACATACATATGTAGCGGGAACGTGGCGCTACAGTCGTCGCTTCGGATAATGTGCTATGCATGTGGACGAGTCATCTCCTTCACCAACCAGTTATTACTCTGGTTCTTCTTTAAGCCAATGTCACCGTAAGATGCAGCAAATTCACGTGGAGGTTTGTTGTGTCTACCAAGAAACAAATGCGCATCCGCAATAATTCAGAAGCGGTTATCATTTGTGATTTACAGAATAAGCTTCCGCACAGGGGGGGCTAACTGAGCTGGCAGCATAGTAACGTGCGATCGGAAACTACAAACCCAACAATAAAATAATGATGAAAAGCTAAGGACTTTTATTCATTTGTTCTCTAGCTTTCGAAGTGTTCACAGGTTGTTTTATAAACTGAATGATGATTCAATTATATTAAACCCCTCGCTCTTTATGAAATTATTGTACAATTATCTGAATCCACCCTTCGTCCCTTATAATTGTAAATTGGCACAATCCTGGCCGTTCTTAATAACACCAGGGAACACGTTTTTTGTACCCGAAACAAAATAGGCTAATTCTTATGCAAAATGACTCGCAGATTCCAAAAATGCCTCTGAAAATGCTGTATCACGTAACGTTTTTGAGATATTCTTATTCTTTTATATAAAATTACAGAAATGAGGTATGATACCAACTCATATTGACTTAATTTAAAGTAATAGCCATTGACTCTTCTAAATACAGCTTAAAGGCAATGTTGCTTCATAATGGCAATTTACTACCTTCAATACCTTTGTTTCATGCCATAGGAATGAAGGAGACATACGATTCCATGTCCATCATTTTAGATGCTATTAGTTATCAAAACCATGTATGGGAAATTTGTAGTGACCTCAAGGTAGTTTCATCGCTAACGGGACTGCAGGGAGGTTTCACAAAATATTGCTGTTTTTGTGCTTATGGGACAGCAGGGCAACTGACAAGCATTTTATAGTGAAATAGTGGGGGAAAAGAGAAGACTATACCCCTGGAGCATGCAATGTTAAGTATGTGCCTCTAGTAGACCCAAAGGAAGTTCTTCTCCCCTAACTTCACATAAAGCTCGGGCTAATGAAGAATTTTGTTAAAGGTTTGGACAAAAGTGGAAGTGCGTTTGAGTATTCAAGAAGTATCTTTCCCAAAATAAGTGAATCTAAATTGAAGGAAGGTATATTTGTCGGTCCTCAGATAAGACTACTTCTTAAAGACAGTGTTTTTTAATCAAAGCTTAAACGTGTTGAACTGGCAGCATGGAAATCATTTAAATCAGTGGTGGAAGGCTTCCAGGGCAACAACAAAGAATAAAATTATGAAACTTTAGATTCAGAACTATTAAGGGGCTACAAAGAAATGGGTTGCAATATATTAAAATCCACTTTTTGCACTCTCACCTTGATAGTTTCCCTACAAACCTAGAAGCTGTAAGTGATGAGCAAGGTGAGCGTTTTCACCAGGACATTTCTGAAATGTAAAGAAGTTACCAGGATATATTGAGATAATTCAGGTATTGGTTTTCATCATTATCTTGTGTTTATTTATTTTAATAATAATTAATAATAATTATTATTTTCAGTGTTATTTGGCAATAAAATACCTATTATTTTCAATTAATCAAATATTAGTTATCACATCACATTTCTATGAATACCTAAAAAACTTTACGTGATACAGCATTTTGAGGGGCATTTTTGGAATCAGCAGATCAGTTTACATAAGAATTTGCCTATTTTGTTTCGGGTATATGAATTTTTTTTTTTTTTTTTTTTTTTTTTTTTTTTTTTTTGTTCCCTAGTGTAATAGATACAAAATTCTGATGTTCATGCAAAAACAGTGACACATCGTGGAATGGCCGAGTTCCTTAAACTCCCCTCGACAGTACTCCAAACTGTGGAAATGCTGCACAGATATACATATCATTGACGGTTCAGTAATTATTGATCGGAATAATGAGTAAGGTATTTGATAATCAAGTTCAGAGACAATTTAAGTCTTTGTACCATTTCTTTAGCCTCAAAGCGCAAAATGTTCATGTAATATAAAAATTCCTAACAATAAATAGAACCAAAACTGGTTAATATAAATATTCTTCAGCTGTAGTACAACAGCTGAAATGCTTTGGAAAAAAAAAGGAAAATTTGCGACCATTCATAAAAGTAACATTTGAGTTACTACACAAAATATAATTATTTGTAAAAAAAACTTCACTTATCTTTATGGAATGCGATGAAATTTTCAAGGAATTGTGTAAAAACCGTAATTTAGAAACCAAAACGAAAGAATATTTCTGAAATATTAAGTATAATCATGAAATAAATCCAGGAATTAAGTTAATAAAACAATTAAATGACGCGATAGATTTAATGGTTTAAGAGAAAATATTCATTTTATAAAATATAAATCGCGTAATGAATTTTGAAATACCTACAATGGATAATCTGGACCTCTAGTGACCGTAAGGTTGACAATAGCGAAATATGAAGTAACTGGGGACGTATAAGTAAACAAGAGTTTACGAAACCTGTATTACCTGCGGACCTAATTATGATGACGATTTGAAAGTCACAAAAAAGTATCATTATCATTATTATTAGACTTTATAGCAAAAAACTAACTTTATGATTATGGGGGCAATTAAACTTCACTGAGATATAATCTCGGTCAGGGAGAGTTACTTGGTTAAGGTTTTTACAGGGGTTTTCCCGTATCTGATAAAGGAATGTCGGGTAACTCTAAGCTGTAATGAACCCTGGACTCATTTAAGTATCATTTCACCCATGTCATTCATCGACTAACGTTGGAGGACGTAAATTACGTTAAAAAAGTTAAACTTCGAGCTTAGACGTTAGAGCTAGCATGTCTTTGATGGAAACTGATACATAAGAAATTCTGTAAATGTACATTGAACAGTCTCTTATTAAAGACCAGTCCGTTCTTAAAAATGCAGCTCATACATCAATCTCGGTGATAATTATCTGGAGACCTGAATAAAACCCACAATACCGATTTTAGGTACCCCAATTGTACACCCTCAGTATCTCTACTCTTTTCTTTCTCTCCCTCCCCTCTTTCTCTTCGACTTTCTTGCTGCAACGTATAGGTTCATGTATATGATCTTTTGAAAACGGTAATGAAAGTGTTTATCTATGGGATGTTAATAAATATGTAAATATGTTTATTAATTATTTAGAGCCAACTGAAAAATTGAATGCCACGGCCGGGATTTCAACCACGGATATCCTGATCTCGGTCCATTCGCTCTAAACCCTTGAGCTACCATGGCCAACATGCGGACGCGACACTAAACTCACCAACTGACTCATTATATTTTCCCAGTAGACCACCTTAGAGTTATCATAAGGTAAAATATAATGAGTCAATTGAAGAGTTTAGTGTCGCGTCGGCATGTTGGCCATGGTAGCTCAAAGGGTTAGAGTGCCTAGACGGAGGTCAGGAGATCCATGGTTCAAGTCACGGCCGTGGCATTGAATTTTTCAGTTGGCTCTAATTAATTAAAAAATATCCATATACCGGACTAATTTATTTAAAAGGATTAATTCTTTAAGGATTAATTCCTTAGTATAAATTTAACATGCTAATATGTTGTTTAATACTGCACAAATTTGTGCCTGTTCCTTTTATATTTCGAATAGCGCTATTCCGCACAGTAATCAAAGAATTACAATAGAGATTTCAGAGTTACAATGCGTGGACAGAAGTTCTTCATGTCACAACTAATATTAACAAAAATTTGTATAACTTCTTAAAATAATGAATCAAGTTACCAAAATTTATTGAATAACCAAATTTGTCTCAGAAAAATCATACTAATTATTTTTTATTATTTAGTCCTGTCTCAAAAACCTAATAGTGAGTAAAATATTGAGATAACCCTTGCATCGTCGATATGCATTATATGCAGCATTTCAGTTATTCCTTTCATTAAGTTTCAGATTTATTATATCTATATACATAGTAAATTACATCATAATATTTTCCATAAATTTAAGGTAGCACTGAAAAAGTACTTTTGTGAGTTATGAAGTTCAAATATCTGAGCTAGGAGAACCAATTTGGAGTAGTATTTACGAAATTACACTGAAAATATAAAAAAGGATGTAATTCAATGAATTCATCTATTTTAGTACCTTTATTAAAGGCAAATTCTGCTTGATATTTCTAGCATTTTCATCAGTTCTCGAACTTAGAGCTTTATAGTACTGATATTACCTTTTGTTTTCCTGATTTCATTTCCCAGATTTATATAATTGAACTCTACATATTTTGAGATCCACACATTTTTTCAATCATCATTAAGGTTAAAAGCTTCATTGCACTCCAGGTAATTAATGTTCACAATAGGTATGCAGAGGCATTATTTAACAAATTTTTTAATCTGATTGGGTTTTATCCACAAAGGAAGATGACTGCTCAACTTTCGATCAATATTTTAATAACGGGTCTCTCTTTACCCTTTCCTGGAGCACAAATGTACAATGTTCACTGCACTCATGTACAAATAATAAGACTATAACCACAATATATAGCTACATAGCTAGTTTAACAGGTATAAATGACTGTCTTGCAAGAAATATGTTTTTAAAGCGCTTTATTTAGGAATGAAACCTTGTCGTTACTTTCGATACTGGAGGTGGGTTTTGGGGTTCTTTTGTTGTAATTTAAATCCTCTAATATTAAGTCATATCGGACGATGAATGAAAGTGTGAAATGATGCTCAAATGAGTCCGAGCTCCGTGGAGCTTAGAGTTACCTAACATTCGTCTATCAGGGTAAGGTAAAACCCCGAGAAAACCTTATCCAGGTAACTCACCCTAACCGAGATTCAAACTTGGGACCTCTTGATCGTGACGCAGACACGCTACCGTGGTGGGCCGGGGATGGGGGGGGGGGAGTTTGGAGACCAATACTAGATATTCATAAAAGCATCTATGTACAATCCGTTTTTCTTTTTCTTTCAGTTTTCAATGAATAATAATTATGAATAAGTTTACATTATAGATATGCTAATTGTCTTGGTTACTATCTCCTACTCCTAAATGTACTGTCTTTTTTTTTTTCCTTTTAATAAATAAGAAACTGGGTGAACCAGACAACCAATAATTCAGTATTTAAAAATAGTTTGTATTAAGGCAATTCACCTTTATAAATCATAAACTTTATGATTTCCTTGTAATTGCTTTCAGGGTTTTTTCCCTTTACTTAAAAATAAAACAAATAATCCACAAAAAATTTAAAGGATATTCATCAAACCATCATTACGATATCAATTTGTTTATTTATAATTATTAATCACTAAAGAACGTATTTCTAGGACCTAAAATGGAAAATATGCATGCATTTGTGACTTAAAAGTAGTTTAAATATGCCGTAAAAAGAAAAAATATGAATGTGTAGTGTTTAACGCCCGCTTTTACTACATACGGCACCGCAGGCGGTGACACTGATGATACATGGCGGGGGAAACCGGAGGTCCCGGAGAAAACTCGCCCCAGCGCCGTGTTGTCCACCAAAAATCTCAATTTGCGGTCGCCTGGGATCAAACCCGGGCCTCCTTGGTGAGAGCCAAGCCGTCTAACCACTGAGCCACGGCGCGGCCTGAAAAAATATGACCTTTATAGCTTAATGTATTTATTAATCATATTATATCAATTGAAGATTAAACTTTAATCAAAAATTGATAGTTTTAATGCATTACATTTTTAATCACTTCTGTAGAAAGCAATTGGTAATTCTTAATTCAACAATTCATGGAATCTGTAAGTTTAAAGAGTCCTAAATTAGAGAAGAAGAAGAATTTTTGTAACTTAAAAGAATAATTAAGACAAATAAAATATTATATTCATACCTGGGGATTAGTTATCATCAGCAGCAAAATAAAATTGGATAACAAAGAGTATTAAGAACTGAGTAGAGGAGGCCATGTCAAGGTAACACGTCAGATTTCTAGTTTTATTCTTCACTGACATCCACAACAGAAACAGAAACAGAAACACATACATACAGTGGTGTATTTTCAGTGAAATCACCAAATCAAATGGCGTACAATACACTCTCAACTTACTGTGGAAGATATTTCAAGTTGCACCCGGAAGCAGATGTCGTAGAATCAAACAATTGAAAATCCTTAGTTTAAACAAACAGTTCGTCAGTAGGGTGAGGTTCGTTCCAGCAATTAACTAGCTGTCATTCCATTTCATAGAATTTGTGAGCTCCCAAGTCATGATAGGGGAGACACGGACACCCTACATCTGTTTTAGTGTAGGGTGCAGACCTTGCAAAAGCATTCATTAATTGCTCTTTCACACACGCTGGCTCAAGCTGGAAAGGTAGAATCATGCTGAAATATTCAATTGCATAACCGGGATTTAAACCGCCATCTTTAGTTTACTCTAATCAACTGATGGCGACACAACATTAGATTCCAATATCAGGAAATATTTACATATTTAAATTAAATTATTATTATCTTTACGTTTTAATACTTTAAAATAGAACATGGTCTTGTAAACAAATGCATATAAAGAATATGGAAGCTCCATTGGCATGGAAGGTTTGTAACAGTCAGCCATAGTGTAGTACTTGTAGTACTTGACATCAAGTTTTCATTTTCTCTACAACTTACATGTGTGCTCCACCCATAAATGTAATATCGAGATTTTACGGTAAGTTCGTCCCTGAATCCAAAACGAATTTTCGGAAAAAGGTTCATATATAGTTAAAAGGATAACGAGCAGATGGTACAGCTAAGTGGTAAAGCAAAGTAGGAGCAAGATTAGAGATAAGTAGAGACAACGCCGGGTTCTATAATATGTATCCTAATTTTTAACTTGAAGTACAAAGGCATTTCCGAAGCATTGGAAAGATTTGGAGGTGAAATGCTGATAAAAGTTACATTATTTTATCAAAGACCCATAGGGGCTCACCTTGAGGATGCATAGCCATGTTTGGCTGAGGATGCGACGTGTAAAGAAGCCGCCAATGAAAGGCGGCATAACGACCCTTTTCAAAGATCAGCGTGACCTCCGGAAGAACCCAAACTATAATGACCCACGACTACCAAAATGTGCAGTTTTTACATACTGTTACTTCCAACATGGCTTCGTAGTGACAAATCGTCATTCCCACGCCAAAGGAGCTACGTAAATGTTTCCCAAGCAAACGTCAGCGTTCCCATGAATCTTGGGATGTTTTGGCTCACAGAGAATGCTGTTTCAGCATTCCGGTTGACTCAGGTTACTAAGTCAGCAAAGCCCATATTCGACCACCTGCACGTGGTCGACATGAGTAAACAGTAAATTTATGTCATAATCTAAAGTCATGTGAAATCTGGTATTACGTTGTTCTTATGGATTCGCAGAATTAAGAACTTTAGAATGTACAAAATGTGCCAGCAAGTCAAGGCACAAGAAATAACAAGATTCTAGAATTTGATATGTTCGCAAATATTCCTCAGTATTAAACAATATAATTCAAATTGAAAATCTGGATAGATACGAAACTTGCCATTTAACTCCCAAAGGTACAACACAAATATTTACAAAAACATTAAAAGAAAACATTGAACTTTCTTCTTTTCGTTTCATCCTCTTTGGGGTACAATGAATCCACCATTTCCCTATGTGTTGCTCTTTTCTTAGTTCCCAGTATTTCTTGTTTCTAACTGATCTTTTTTCCCTTCTTCTGCCGAGATAATGAGTTTGGATTTTTATGTAGAATTGTCTTTGAATCTTATATATATACGTTTTTAGTTATTAATTTCGCTGTCCCGTCAAGTAATGAATTTTCTGTGACTTTTAACTCTGATAAGCCCTTTTCAGTTTCTATAAACCATTTAGCTTTTGTTTTAGGTTACGGAAGAAATCAAAAATTTGTTTAGTTAATCTGCTAAAGTGCATTCATTCTGAGAAGATGGTCCTACAAATTTATTCTTCTTTTTCGCATAGTATCTGATAGTTTTTCAATTTTCTTGCAGGGAGTTTCATTCTTGATGTATATTATCTTAGTACTTTGAAATTTTGATCCTGTGATCTTTCTCAATATTTTCCGTTCTTTTAATTCGAGCATCTCTAACTGACCCTTGAAATTCATCTCAAGTGTTTTTTATGCGTACAGTGCTTCCGGATTAATCACTGTTTTATAATGTTTAATTTTGGATTCTCATGATAGTGATTTCTTGTTATAAGTATCTTTTGTTAGTTGTAAAGCTAGTTAAAGCATTGGGCATTGAATTTTATATAAGGTTTTACAGTTCCTTTATTTCTTAAAAACAGCTCTAACAATTTTGGTTAAAATACTATATAAGACATTTATATAACAAATAAAATGTATATTTGAATTTTGTGGTATAAGCCTCTGTAATTTGGAAGGCATTTTGAATAAATTTGAATTACGAGGGCTGTTAAATACAGAATGACCACTTTTTTTTCTTTGGACAACATACCTTTACTCATCCTCATAATTTTGATGGTCCTTCTCAAAATAGTCTCCCCTGAATGCGATGCATTTGTCACAGCGTTTCTGCCAGTCTTCAAAGACATGCTGGAAACCATTTTCTGAGACATCCTTCAAAATCACCTCCGCAGTTTTCACCACTGCGTCTGATGATGGATAATACCTCCAGCGAGGACGTTTCTTCAAGTTAGAGAATAGAAAAAAGTCACATGGGGCTAAATACGGACTATAGGGTGGGCGAGATATGCACTTCACGTTGATTTTTGAAAGATATTCAGCAACAACATTGGCAATACGTTGTCACGCATTATCGTGGTACAGCATCCAGCCTGCTTCATGGAAATGTGGTCTTTTGCGCCTGATATGGATTTGCAATGTTTTCAGGACATCCCTGTAGTATTGTCCAGTTACTGATGTGTGTGCAGGTACAACATGCTAATAAACCATTCCATGAATATCAAAGAATGAGATGACCATAACTTTCACAGCAGAAGCAACCACTGTTGCTTTTTGGGGGGTTGGTGATGAAAGAGATTTCCAAAGTGAGCTTTGCTGTTTGCTCTCAGGATCAAAATGATGTAGCCAAGTTTCATCAGCAGTGATTATGTTTGGAAGAAACTCCGGATCTTCCTCTAACATCAACTTTAACTGCATGTTACCCCCATTGCAGCGGTAGGTGATACTGAACATGTCTGAACTTACCTGGTTCTCACAGGCGGGAACCAGTATTACCAACAATGAAACTACTACGGCGTGTTTGTTTTACATTAAGCTAAAAGAATATAATAAGATTGAATTTTAGTGCGAAAAATTGTGACCCTAAAATATTATGATCATTCGTTATTGAACAGCCGTCATAATTGCAACCGTTACGTGATAAGCCATGTGCCCACCTCTGTGGTGCAGGGGAAGTGTGTCTGCTTCACATTCAAGAGGTCTCTAGTTCAACTCACAGTCTCACTTGAGACATAGCCAATCTCTCATGTGTATCAGGAAACCCTACCCCACCGAGTCCGAAACAATCCGAAAGGTTTCATTACAGGAGGGTTTTAAATATTTGGCCTGATGTATTGATGGTGACATCAGAAGTATCAAGGGTGCAAGGCAGCGCCTGTACCACACGGCAGCTAAAGATAACAGAATACCCCTCGGGTCCCTCCGGGATATTAGGAAATGTAAAAAATCTTAGTTATAGTTTGAAAAAGTAGGGCATAACAAAACTCGGACGACTAGAATCCTGTGAACCTTCAGCATTCAATGGCCGATTTTAAGAAATTTTGTTTACGTGATGCCTCCTAATTGTGGACGCTATTAAATAATGATGTATCACAAACTGAACGACTATAAAAGTTCTGATTATTGTTATTAGAATTTTATGGCAGCATACTGACTTCTCAACTCTGTTTTTCCCAGTTTCATTTCTGGTTGGGGCAGTGAAAACATTTTTTTTAATTAGAGTGTTCCAAATTCTCCGTAAATTTTGGATATGAACGTGAGTACGTTTAAAGTAAGAAATGATTCAAGTCCACCGTTAAACAACCTAGAGTCATTGATGTAACTTTTAAGTCAAAGCTACTATTTTAGCAAGCTAAAGAAGGCTTTGCAAATGAAGCAATAAAAACTGGCAGTCTTGAGCGTTCACCTATATATTTTTGAAGTTCATATTTTTGTAAGTTATTTGAGGTATATAAAATATTGATGCAATGAATTTACAGTACTGGTACTAGAGTATAACTTGTATTCAGCGAATGGTAAAATTTGTCCACCTAAGGAATGATAACCAATGTAATATTCAAAAGATACAAGATTTCTTTTATGCAAGGAAATCAGCTGTTTTAGAGACCAAACCACCATATAATCTGATCGTCTAGATATCAAGATGAGGTCATGTTCCTTTTGAAAATAAAATATTCAGAATCGTCATAGACAGAATAACTAGGTCAAAGAACTACAACCACAACTTTTCTAAGGTAAAAGATAGTAAGTATTGCAAATAGAGTGAGAACCAGAAACAAAGAGAGATCTAAAAATAAAAGAATCTACATAATTCTTTAAGGAATATAACAAAATATCAAGTAAAGTTTTGTGTTCTAACAGTTATAAAACAAAAGATAAACTGGAAGATAAAATATAGAAGGCTACTTGACACATGCAGGGATAAATAAAATTCAATAGAATGTGACGAACGAAATACAGTTCCTAAGGAGTTTTGCAAACCTCATAAGTTAAATTAACGAATAGCTTATTTAATAAACGTATATAAAAAAGCACAGTGAAAAAAAACGTATACACAAAGGTGACCGATCATATAATTACTTATGACATAAAGTAAAGAAAAAGAAAGAACATCTAAAGGTAGTCTGCTTAGAGGGCGAAGATTTATTCACATATGTTCAACTGTCCACCTTCCAAACCGCCTCTTTGGCTCTCCTTCCTAGACCAGCCCAACTTGTCCATCATATAACCTCAAATGAGCGCCAAGAATCTCACTACCTCCTAACTTCGAAAGCATCCTAGTCTTATACCTTGGAATTGAACTTGAATCATCTTGCACAGAACTATAGGTTGGTAACACTGCACAATCTTTTACTATCAAAATGGTAACAGATGCAAAATAGTGTAGAAAAGGGAATTAAAATTAGGATGCAAAAGAGGTGAGGATTACGTATCAGTTAGCCCCGAATTTAAATCTGCCGAATTTTTTCCCTTAGACATAGAAGACGTACTTGCAAGATTATTTAAGCTCAGTAGATCCCTGTTTCATTTGAACATAACTTTACCCATTTATTTCATTCACAGTCACAAATCTACCTGGTTAAGTTCATCTTAATAAGCTTCACCATAACCTATAAAGAATTTTCCCACAAAGGGAATCCAGATCACTAAGATTTCTACGTCAGAAAAGCATCAATAAGTATGACGAACGAGATGCTCCGAAGTACTATGTGGGGCTAAAATTCGGGAGGACCAGAGCTCGATTATTACCGGTGACCGCTCACCACCTTTTGTGATTTTGCCCAGCTCGGTTTCTCCTTTACTACGACTTGACTTCCATTTTCAATACCCATCATTTTCTTCATCATGTTATTCAGGACTGAAGGACGAGACGACGGTGGTCTGTGCATTGCGGCTGGACGGTTATGAAAGTACCTATGTTGGTTGGAGTGTCTGGCGGACTTTCTCTCAGCTAATGGCCTCCCTTAAGGGATCCTTCTCAGGCTTGAAGCTTGAATGGTGTCAGATGGACTCAATTTGGAATAAGTAAAGAGCTTTCCTACGCAACTCGTCTCCCAAATCTGGTCGTCCAGGTTTCCCGAGGGTGCATTCCAAGCACGTTGGCCTACATACGGCCTGCATCAGTTTCGGGCACCTCGGATAACATGGAACCTTTACATTTAAATGGTACTTGCCTATTAACGTTTTAAATTAAACTATCACTTCTATTACCAAAACAAGGTGATGATCAGAAATAAATGTTATAAATAATATTCTAGATAAACATGTAATGAGTAAGTTAGTGCCCTTTTGGCAGTAAATTAGTAGACTGGATATTTTAAATTAGGAAAAGTTGTTTTTATCATTTAAAACGTCCACGAAGCAATAAAACGTATTAATAGGGCGTATCTCTTAACTAATAAGCAAACTAAAATGTGATACAAACACATATGACTCTTTGTAACCGTTACAAATTAATGTTTAGGGTGGTATTTACGTTTAAAATGATTCCTCTATTCATGTTACGTTATTCACAACATATGTTTGCCAAGGAACGATATTAAAAAGTAATAATTGTTTTTATTCTTTAGATAAAATGTGTAGAATTGTTCAAATGCTTAGACATAGTAGCAGAATGGGGATATAGCGACAGAAAAAAGAAGAATCGCGAATTTTCTAGTAATCGTATGTCTTTCGATGAACATACTTGTGAGAGTATCTGAAAAGTGAGTACGGTGTCTGAAAAGTGCGTCCTACGCCGTAGCGTAGCTGGCTAAGGCAGCACGCCTTGGTCCCTGGCCACGGAAAATGACCCGGGTTCGATCCCACCCATGGGGTGCGGATTTTCGGTCCCGGGTATAGGACCGGTGCCCACTCACCATCGTGAGGAAATTGAGGAGCTTACGCTAGGTAAGCGGCCCTGGTAACGGAAACCAACGTTCCGGCTGGTGGATACCAAGATGCTGACCACATCTCCGCTCCGAATCGGTTAGCTGATCGCCCACCTCTGCTGTGCGTACGTGAGCGTGAGGCCGTCAGTCAGGTTGGTGGGCCTTGGCCATCTTCGGACTGTCGCGCCAGTGGTTAACTTAATCTGAAATATGCAAGTTATTGATTTTGTTTTGCAATTTTATTATACTGATAAGCTGGACTCCCTTTTATATTTCCCATATAAATAGTTTAGAAACCACAAATGGCTGCTTAATTGATCCTGTAATATTTAGGTAACGCATTGTTGAGCTTTGCTTCATATATCTCTTAGACTTAAAATTTTAAGGAGGACCTTTATATTTAAAATTTGTTTTTCACTGCCTTTAAGTATTAAATATTTGTTGAAATTATTTTTCATGAGTCACATTGAAACATTAAAAATATATGAGACGCTGAGAATCATAAATGGCCCAAAGCACACAAACATAGTTTTGACAAAAAATAGATGTTCGTTAAACTCAAAATTTACATTACGAATTACTATTTGCCAACATGATGTAAAGAGTGAATTATGTTGACAACACTAAATAAAAATTGAACAACGCAGAGCAAACAAAATGATAAGTAATGTTTTTGGCCTTTATGCAATTGAGTATAAAGAAAAACTGGAGAGACAACTTCTTGTGAATGTTCCATTAAATCAAAGAGGGACTAAAGCAAAGCTATAGCTGCTCAATTTCTTCTAGGGAAAAAAGCCAGGTGAAGTGAAGCTTAGAACGTATATCTCTCCCATCATCAGGGTATTTATTAAATGTTATAACCACAAATGTATCACTGGATATAACACAAAATAAAACAAAGACAAAAGACTATCAAAACTCCCATTACTGAACAAAAGACTGTTTTCAGTCAATTAAATGCCAGGTCACGAGATGGCGTTAGTATAGAAATTTAATTTGGTTAAAGAAACGTAACATTTTATTATCAAGCTGTATTGATCTGTGCTCCTTAAATCAGCTTGATAATCAAGTTAAGTAGCTACATTTAGCACAAATACTAAAATCTCAAAATCGACGATGTTGTCCTTCAGGCCCTTATGGTTCCAAACTCCTCATAGGTAAAATACACTATATCATTTTTACTTAAACTAATTAAAATTAAGTAATACTTGCTCAATAATTTAAGACTAGTTAACCAAGCCAAAACTAAATATTCAGGAGCTATTCAAAATACTCCAAGGTCCAAGAAATATTTAATAATCAATAGGTGTTTAATTATTAATAAAAGAAAATTTCTTAACAGCATATTGTCAACATTTATAGCAACGTGTCACTAGAGATACGTTTTATTTTTGAGCAGGTATATGTGGCAAATAAAAGAAAAGAAAAACATAAAGCAAGCAGAAGAAAGAAAAACTTGATTTTTGTGTAATTGAAGAGAGGTTCGGTAGTCTCGAAATGTGTACTTCTACCTGCTCAACATATATTTACTCAAATAATATTTGCCATTGTTTTGTTATTTCTAAGTTAAGAAAATTAAATAAAATGCAATAATATGCAGAGAAATTAACAAGTTATTGGCTGTAAGCCCAAGACATACATTGTATTAGTTACTAAATACGAGGGCTGTTCGATAAAGAATGTTCATAATTTTTTACGGTCATAATTTTTCGTACTAAAGTTCAATCTTATTATATTCTGTTAGCTTAATGTGAAACAAACACGCCGTAGTAGTTTCATTGTTGGTACTCCTGGTTTCCGCCTGTGAGAACCAGGCAAGTTCAGATATGTTCAGTATCGCCTACAGCTGCAATGGAGGTAACATGCAGTTAAAATTGATGTTGGAGGAAGATCCGGAGTTTCTTTCAAATGTGATCACTGCTGATGAAACTTGGCTATATTATTTTGACCTTGAGAGCAAACAGCAAAGCTCAGTGAGGAAATCTTCATCACCAACCCCCCAAAAAGCAAAAGTGGTTGCCTCTGCTGGGAAAGTTATGGTCATCTCATTCTTTGATATTCATGGAATGGTTTATCAGCATGTTGTACCTGCACACACATCAGTAACTGGACAATACTACAGAGATGTCCTGAAAACATTGCAAGTCCATATCAGGCGCAAAAGACCACATTTCCATGAAGCAGGCTGGATTCTGCACCACGATAATGCGCGGCCGCATATTGCCAAAGTTGTTGCTGAATATCTTGCAAAAATCAACGTGAAGTGCATCCCTCACCCTCCCTAGAGTCCGGATTTATCCCCATGTGACTTTTTTCTATTCCCGAACTTGAAGAAACGCCTTCGTGGGAGGCATTATCCATCATGAGAAGCAGTGGTGAAGGCTGCGGAGGCAATAATGAAGGATCTCTCAATAAATGGTTTCCAGCATATCTTTTACAACTGGCAGAAACGCTGGGACAAGTGCATCGCATTCAGGGGAGACTATTTTGAGAAGGACCATCAAGATTATGAGGATGAGTAAAGGTACGTTGTCAAATAAAGAATTGTGATCATTCTTTATTAAACAGCCTCCGTAAGAATAAAAGATAATTTCTTAACAGCATTTTGTCATCATTTATAACAAGGTGTCACTAGAGATACGTTTTATTTTTTGGGCAGGTTTATGGAGCAAATAAAACAAAAGAAAAGCATACAGCAAAAAGAAGAAAGGAAGACGTGATCTTTATATAATTGAAGAGAGGTTCGCTGGTCTGGAACTGTGTATTTCTGCCTGCTCAACACTTATTTTCTCGAATAATATTTGCTTCTGTTTTTATTGTTTCTAAGTTAAGAAAATTAAATAAAACGCAATACTATATGCAGAGAAATTCACAAGTTATTGTCTGAAAACCCAAGATATACATTTTATTATTTGCTAAATATAATATAATATAAATAAGTTTAATAGACTTTTTAGAATAATAAACGTAAACAATTATATTACACACGCCCGCACACACACATAAACATTCAGACACAGGTACATATCCTGTACACATTCTTTTTTGTGGTTCAACTGACCTCAAAATGAAAGGCCGAATACATTACAGGAGCGTTCATAACAATGTGGTCCGATGCTGTTTATTGGGTATCTCATTAAAACTACGAATCAATGACCCAAGTGACAAGCTAATCGTTATGATGCGTGTCACGTACTTTTTAAAATAACTTTTTGTTCTAGCATGAGACACCTGCAAAGCTACTATGGCTAGTGAATATTAAAAGATCGCCTTGAATAGAGTTTATTGGTAAAATATAGGATGTTGGAATGAAGAAACATTGGGTGAGAAAACACAACGCTGTTAGCGATAATATGATACAAGTTGTTTCTATAAAATACGCCAATTTTGCAAATGAAAATATTTAATACTGAATCCTAAAATTATTTTAGAGCATATAAGTGACCCATATATTTGTGAAAAATATTTCACTGGGCCTTCTCTTTTGAAACCCTTAACAATCTTTTCTTAGAATAAGTGCGCCAATACTGCTTCAGAATTTCATAATGGTACACACTATATGGCATTACTAAATAATAAAGAGATCATTAAGAACAGAAGGAGGAAGTTGTAATTGGTATGCTGCATTCACAAGTAAATAGATAATTTGTTTTTCTTTGCATATAAGAGGCAGGCCACAGAGAGTCTTGGGTGAAGCTCCATAAATTATTCTTAAAGCTCTCCTTAGAACCCAAAATAATAGGCATAATAGGCTGTCTTATTTTTTATGGTTACTTAATATTTATTATTCAGATTAGCTAGCAACTTGGCACTGACTAAAATTTTTTACAAAACATTAAAATCTAAATATTAAAAGCAGAAGCATTATTAACAGTGAAATATTCTTCATATAGAATTGATATTGAAATTTCTTAGAATTGATAACTCACCTACAGAAGTACAACATCTCGGAAAATCACATACTAGTTTCTTTTGACGTTAAGGCACCTTTTACAAACATTCCAGTAGAAAAAATACCTACATTCCTCAAAAAATGGCTAACCCAGACTACAACGGACCCCAGAGAAATAGATGACATTATCAATCTCACAGATTTATGCATAAGGAATAATTACTTCATGTTTAACCAAAAATCCTACAGACAATCAAAAGGATTAGCTATGGGGAGCCCACTTTCGCCTATTTTAGCAGACCTATACATGAGCTATTTTGAAACACACATAGTAAAGGCCTTCCCACAGATTTATAAATTTTGGCAGAGATATGTTGATGTTTTTGCTATCATTCCGGAAAAACTTAGAGTAGATTCTCTAAAATTACTAAACCTGCAAGATAATCACATCCAATTTACTATGGAAGTAGAAAGAGACAACACTCTACCCTTTTTGGACCTCAAGATAACTAGAAATCGTCATGGTGTAGATTTTGGAATATACAGGAAGCCCACACACAATGAATACAACCCAGTTTCACATCAACTAGCTGCCTTTAGAAGTCTAATTCACTGGTATACAACATCCCACTGAGTAAGGATGAATTTTTGAAAGAACAACAGCACATAAAAGACATAGCGGTATTAAATGGATTCAACCCAGCCATCATAAGGAACATGATGAAGAGAAAAGAAAAACTGAAGATAATATCAAAAATACCACTCTCACACCACTTAAAAACACAAATTAGCAATATAGAAAATTCACCTACCATCCATGGTCTTTTAGAAAATTTGAACGAAGCTTCAAAAGACTAAACTTAAAACTAGCACACCAAAACAAATTCAGTCTAAGTAACCTGCTAAATAAACCACTGAAAAATACAATCCCCAACAATTTGAAATCAGGAATTTATCAGATTAATTGTGAAACCTGTGAAAAAAGCTACATAGTAAAAACTAAGAGAAACTTGTTAACCAGGCAAAAAGAACACCAGAGGAGCATTAAGTTGAAACAAACAGAAAAATCTGCAGTTTCACACCATTTTTGGACAGAAAACCACAACATTGGCCACAACATTAAACTGTTAAAATCTTTAAGTACACCCATAGAATTGGATATTTGGGAAAAAATATTCATAAACAAAAACCGTGATAAAGTTATAAATTTTGAAATCCCGGCATTAAATGAAGTATTAAAACTTAGTGCCCCTAACACCAGATGGCAGAGTGATCGGAGCTCCGTAGTAGTGGAAGAAGAGGAAGGATCATTTAGTCACCAAACAGCTGAGGATGAGATCGAATGATCTTGAAAACGTTTCAATTATACAACAACAAGTAAGTGAAGTTTGAGTGTAAACATAGTGACTCATAAATCAAACTTAAATTAAAATCTAAACCTAACTCAGATAATTTATCATTTCAGTCTAAATGGCTTTAAATAAAGTTCATGTAGTTTGTATTTGCAGCAAGAGTTCATGAAAACCACCACAGCCTTTTCAAAATGAAGATCCATAATAACTGTTTATAATCTTCATTTAATTCAGTATCTTACATTACTTTACATTAACACCGCTCCTAGCTCACTGACTAGCAACTCAATTCAACAAATGCTACATAGTTACTGTATCTAACAACAATGCTATATCACAATTTTAACTGCTGTACAAGTTAATCAACACTTCACTCATGCAATTATATTCACAATGGTAACTGTTGAGACCCTTAGTTTATCCTCCTGCGTACATTTGAAGAGGAAAGTCATCCTAAAAGATGCCCGCCTCGGTAGCGTAGATGGTAGCACGTCTGCCTCGCGTTCAAGAGGTCCCGAGTTCGAATCTCGGTCAGGGTGAGTTACCTGAATAAGGGTTTTTCCGGGGTTTTCCCTTATCCGGAAGGATGAATGTCGGGTAACTCTCAGCTCCATGGACCCCGGACTCATTTGAGCATCATTTGACCCAATTGATTCATCGTCCGATATGACAACGTTGGAGAACGTAAATTACAACAACAAAAATCGCAAAAAATTGCCTAACTATCTGAAGGAACACTGTTCAAAGAACTTGTGGCGAGAAAAATGGTCTTGCATCATTAGAGAATCTCTATTAATATTATTTTTGAACACTCTTAAGATGGCCGCCCTCGTAGCCGTGGTCGCTATAGTGTATGTCTCTCACGTTCCGCCGCGTAGAGGTTCACGGGTTCGAGTCGCGCCTGGATGTTTATATGTATAGTGTAAATGTGCAGAAAGTACAGAAAACGAACATAAATCAAACGGAAACAATAAAAAGTCGGTAAAATAGGGGAAAAAAGATTAACAGCCCTCTCTTACTTTCTTAGTAACATGAGTAATATGAATTTGCCGCACAAATTGGACTGAAGATATAAACCCAAATATTTCACAGATTTAAGATATTCTGAGTTGACTATCCTTAAACAAAAATATATAGTCTTGGTTTTTGGGTAATACAGAGTTAATGTATTTGACCCAAGAACAGATAAGCAATGTTTCAGAGTTAAGGTGGTACTATATGATGTCCGAAACCCAAACTGGTGCTCAGTAAAAATACAATTTTCTTCAAAATATTCCTAAATTTGTTTGGCTATTAAAATCCCCAACACTTGACACAGTTTGAATTACACATATAGCCTATAATTAAGATAATCTGCCCTATTACCTTTCTTAAACACTGGATTGAATTTTACATATTTAAATGGATCTGGAAAATGGCCAGAACAATACAAAATAAGACATGCGTTAGAGGTTCAAATATGTACACGGCTACCAGTAGCTTTGAGTTTGATTTGGATAATTTCTAAACGAGTATTGCGATGAGCTATGACCTAGATTAAGCACATTGTAAGCAATCGCGAGCTCTGCCAACTTAGCCATTACCAAGATGTCATTAGAAATCTATTGCAGTACATAAGTTACTATGTAGCGATATGAAACACGTGTGGACGCTATCACATGTGCTCCATTTTAACGATACGTCGACACGCAATACATATTAACAAGAAGTTATTAGAAAAATTAATGAGGCTACGATGAAAAAGGAAAAGGGCAGAGTGGCTTGGCATAATAAGAACTCAAGAAGAATGGAAACAGTTTATGTTAAAGCTATTATCGGCTCATCGAGTGAAGATTGTAAAAATGATCTTGAATGTGCTTCATGTGCTAGGAACTAGGTTTCATTTTTATTTTCATGTCATCTTGTTGGAGAAACCCTGCCTTCATTTTTTCACTATGAGGCTTCTCCAATAATCAATGATCACAACTTTTCTTGATAACGTACCTTTACTCATTCTCATAATTTTGGTGGTCCTTCTCAAAATAGTCTCCCCTGAATGGGATGCACCTGTCCCAGCGTTTCTGCCAGTCTTCAAAGACATGCTGGAACCCATTTTTGAGAGATCCTTCAAAATCGCCTCCGCAGCCTTCATCACTGCTTCTGATGATGGATAATGCCTCCCACAAAGACGTTTCTTCAAGTTAGGAAATAGAAAAAGGTCACATGGGGCTTAATCCGGACTATAGGAAGGGTTAGGGATGCACTTCACGTTGATTTTTGCAAGATATTCAACAATAACATTGGTAATATGCGGCCGCGCATTAACGTCCTGCAGCATCCAGCCTGCTTCACGGAAATGTGGTCTTTTGCGCCTGATATGGACTTGCAATGTTTTCAGGACATCTCTGTAATATTTTCCAGTTACTGATGTGTGTGCAGGTACAACATGCTGATAAACCATTCCATGAATATCAAAGATTGAGATGACCATAACTTTCCCAGCGGAAGCAACCACTTTTGCTTTTTTGGGAGGTTGGTGATGAAGGAGATTTCCACACTGAGCTTTGTTGTTTGCTCTCAGGATTAAAATGATGTAGCCAAGTTTTATCAGCAGTGATTGCGTTTTAAAGAAATTCCGGATCTTCCTCTTACATCAACTTTAACTACATGTTACCTCCATTGCAGCGGTAGGCGATACTAAATATGTCTGAACTTGCCTGGTTATCACAGTCAGGAGCCAGGAGTTCTAACAATGAACCTACTAAGGCGTGTTTGTTTCACTTTAAGCTAACAGAATATAATAAGACTGAATTTTAGTGCGAAAGATTATGATCATTATTTATTGAACAGCCCTTGTATTTAGTTATCATAGGACATAAAATAACAAGTTCCCTAAAATATTTAATAACATAAAATAATGAGCAATTAATTTAGTACTTTATGTAATTTATTCCATTTCTAAGGGATCCTGACACGGAACGCCTAATATAATTTGAAAATTAAACGTTTTAAAGCATTTTGATAATGTCCCAGTTACTCGTTTGCCCTTCTGCAGATTTAAAATGAGCGCAAATATGTACACAAAAATATTTTTCATGAAGCAAGATTCAAATTTTTAGCATACGTTCTTCTAAGTGTAAGTTAAAAGAATTAAGGAGGTGTCTCTTCAGTTTTGCATAGATTGATATCTGTTATTGCAATTATTCAACATATGCCAGCAAAAAAAGTAATAGTGTTACATACATAAACTGCTAATTTTAAGGAATTTTTAGGTTGCAGAAAATTAAATATTATTGATGGAGAAGACGGTTACTTGACAAATAGTTAACAAAATTTAAAAACTCTTAAGATTAATATCTTCACCGTGCAGGATATTTTACCTATGGCTAGCTTTTGTTTTGATTCTTTTTTCTATGTTTCCTCATTCTCTTTGTTTCTTCCGAAAATTGCTTTCTTTGAAAGTTAATTATATAGCATAAACAAACATTATTATCAAAATCATTTGAAACATTTGAGAAAATCAACAATAAGGAAGCATGTAAGACTTGAAGCTTTCACGGCGATCGTTATTAATCGAAACTTCGCGGATGATCAGCCATGTCTACTTTATGAAAGTGGAGCTTTCGGCCATTGTATACTCCATGGCCTTCTACTCCTGAAGACGAAGCCTAGATTATTAGGAAAGCTTTTTCCGGAAGAAGACTGGTTTTGGGTGAGGAGTCTCCTTCAATTTTGGAAGATGCTTTTCCTTTTTTAATTACGTTGTTAACAGTTACACACACATATAACATACATACATGCACACACGTGGATTTTAGAAGTTATGACATGTGTTTCCAGTGAAATATAGACTAAAATTTCTGGGTTAAATACTTAAGTTAGGGAGCTTAAATATTTTACTATTGTATTTTACAAAAAGAGCATAAAACTTTTCTAAACACCACAAAAGAAAAATTTAAAAAATGGTTGCAATTTTCAAAATAATATAATTATAGGTTAAAAGCTCTGGAGAACTTTTGAACAGGCAAGCTGTCTAGTCGTTTATTCAGAAAAATTCTTAACCTTTAGCTAACAAATAAAAGTACATTTAGGTGGCCTAAATTATTCTCTCCCACCAGTTTTCTTTTGTTTCCTATAAGTGTAACAATTTCGCCGTATCTAGTTAAACATTTAAAGACATATAAATAGATAACTCCTCTTTTTAAGGTTAGTTCCTGGTACAGCTGATGTTTGTTTACCTTACCAAAACTTTTTGAATACGCATGCATTGTATGAATTGCAAGAGAGCTGCATAAACTGTTTAATGCCACAAGAGTTCCGCCGCGTGACGGAATACTGAGCACGGTTTATTAAATTGCGGACTCAAAAGCTTCATAAAAACACGGATTTACCAGATGAAACTCTGCTGGACATAAATGAATGAAAAGAGTGACCACAAAACACAATTTAATGATCGCAATGTGTAATTTTTTAAGGCTGAACAATTAATTCAAATTTGCAGCTGAGATACCTCCTGTTGTGACGTATGCTGATTTGTATTTGTAGAGCAATTAAAGGGCTATATGTTTAAAAATATGTCAGCAAAGTGCCGTCATGAACAACTTTGTTCCTTAGGTTATACATAAGGAAAATATAAATTAAAATGCTAATTTAAGATACTTCCGCGGTACTTCCAAATTTATGAATCCCATGACGTCACTGAATCACAGAGATTATAGTTTTTATCAGTAATACTGCTTCTGCATCCTTTACTATGTACTCCTTGCTTGAAATAAACATTTGCATGTGTAACACTGGGCAAAAAAACAAAATGTTTTAATGTTTCCAGCAGTTCATGAGTCAATCCTTACTAATTTTGGGTTGAGACAAACGAATATGACAATAAAAAGATTTACTATGCTCTAGTTTCTGCGAATGCACTAGATATAATTATTTCATATTAACGAAATAAGAGCAAAACATACATTTTAATTACATATGCTAACAACATTGAAAGTGTCCTTTTAAAAATGGTAGTTGCATTCTAAAAGTTCTAAATTGCTGGAAGAATACCTCGCAGATGGTCGTATCTGAAGAGAATCATATGGTGACTTCATGAAATCATCGTCTTTTAACTTGTCTCTTGTAAGGGAGTTCGGGAGCATCCCTACATAAAGACCAACAGTAATCTGTAAGCATTGGTTCATTCCAAACGCCCTGATATGTTAATTCCATAACAGAAATGTCCTGATGGAATCTTTCTCCACGTTCATCACTTATAGCTCCACAGCTAGGAGGGAAAAGATCTAGGGGGGAGTGCAGAAAATGGATTTTAAGGAACATGTTACATCTAAGGTTATGCTAGGTACTTTTGCAGGAGCACTACCATCGAATACGTGTAGTTATCATCTCTTTTGTTGCCTAAAAATTCACGAACAAACTCCCTTGAAGGATTCTCAAGCTTCCATTTCCTTCCTCCAAAACTTGGTCAAATGCAGAATCCTTTACAAGTTCCCGAATTTGTGCCCCGACAAAAATGCCTTCCTTAACTTTTACATCACTTAATTTCGGAAATTTCTCTCATAGGTACTTAAAGGGCAGTCCTTAATTCATACCTTTGACAAATTTTTACATCAAACCCAGCTTGATATGTAGAGGTGGAAGTAGAATATCTTTAGGGTTCATGAGAGGCTTGATAGTCACATTTTTCTCTGTAATGTTAAGATTTCTTGCAAGCCAGTCTCTTTTAATATAATGCAATTTCCTATTTTGAAAATATTGACACTGAAAATTAAATGTCGCTTTACCTCCAAAGCAAAAGCTAATCTGTCATTTTTATAACGATTTTTGAATTCAGCAGATGGAAATACATTTGAACTGACTAATTTTGAGCCAGAAACATTTTCATTGTTGCCCAGTGTAATTGCCTGCCTTTATTTATTTCTATGAAAATGAACAGTTAGGTGTAAAAATGTTTGGGTCTTCCAAACTCCAAAAGTGTATTTATGCTCCTACTTGTGATATGTGTAACAAATTGAATATTGATCAATGGCATGGTCAGAAAGACTACTTTGAAACTAACCATGCATACAGAAACTTTGACAAATTCCAGCTACTAACATTGAACGACTGGCCAATGGAAGACATTCTGTTTACCTCCAGTAGGGCTGACCTTCACCTCAAAGCTGGAAGACCTAATTGAGACGAACTGGGCGCGATTCGTTAATACCCGCATTTACCTCATGCAATCCCAGTTAACACAAAACTTAAGTCTTGTTCAAACAAATTGACATGTGAACAGTTTGTTTTAGACAAAATATAGTACGCAACGCAGGTAATACCAAATGCACCGAAAATGCTCGTCAGCGTTTGTAACGGGCAATCGGTTATTACATTTGCCGGAATTACAAGTTCTACAAGATAGCTCGAACTCAGTTACGCCGGAAAATAACTGAAGGAGGCTGGAATCTAACAGATATGTATGTGAAGTGCAGAGCGCTGTTATTGCGTTCTGTGTTGGGTGCACTCAACGGACAGGGAAGTCGTCAGGACATGTTTTGTCATCGTCTGACGCCTTCAGATACGACCACACGTTGTGTATTTCGGCAGTTAGTAAAGGACGGAGTCAGGATGCCTTAGGACCAAACACCTGCACATCGATTTGATAAAGGAGTATGTCTGCGCCAGCAATTGTTGCTAAATATCCAAATACTACATGGAATCGCATATGGAATACTTTTCGAGACACATTCCACTTGATTGGAAGGTGTGCTATTCATAGTTATTCTAATTTTGGGGCAGCAAAATGCCTTCTTTTTTCCACAGTATATTGTCATCTCTTTACTTCTTAAATACATTTTTAAACATAAATTATAAAAGCTAGGATAATGAAACTCACCATGTATGTTCCGCATAGCTCGACATATGTACCTCGGTAACGTAGATGGTAGCGTATCTGCCTCACGTTCAAAAGGTCCCGAGTTCAAATCTCGGTCAGGTTAAGTTACCTGGATGAGGTTTTTCCGGGGTTTTCCCTTATCCTGAAAGAGAAATGTCAGGTAACTCTAAGCTCTATGGACCCTGGGCTCATTTGAGCATCATTTGACATATTACACTCACCGTCCGATATGAAGATGTTGAAGGACGTAGATAAATTACAAAAAAGATAGATATACATTTGTTTAAATAAAGGTTTCTCTTAGTAATAATTGAGAATCAGAGGATTACTTTGTCAAGGTTGTTCTTCACTAAGCTCCACATTTTCATACATTGTTTGTGGCATAAATGATCGCTTTTTTACAGAAATTGCTAAGAAAGCAAATTAAGTTATAGGTTGAGAACAATAGTTCTAAAGTTTATGGATCATCTTGCTGTTAACAACAGGACTGTTTACTTTTAAAACAAAAATATTTGTGATAAATTATAGATAAATAAGTTATACTTAACCAGATTATCCACTCTTCCCTAATAACTTTACTTGTGTGTAAAATTAGATAAATGGACTTAAAAGGCATCCAATTTATATTCTGGAAATCTTTCATTGCAGTATCTCAAATTGTTTCTGAGATAAGGGATCAGACATTTTGCAGCTTCCTGCGTTTAAACTTGATTGCTTCTAAGTGTCCTTAAATGCCCAGCCTCATGAAATTTACTCCATTCAAATAACTCCTACACAACAAAATTCCGTCACATCGGTGTCGCTTACATGATTCTAGTAACCTGACATAATTGTTAGGTAACAAAATTTGAAATAGAAAATTTAACATCTCTTTTAATGGTAGAGAAAAATATTTGTTTGAATAATTGTGGAACATCTATTACTATAAATTATTACTTGGTACGCCCCTAATTGTCTCTCCTGTTATTTTTCTAATTGAATTGGCTTTTTTTAATCGTTTCGTGTTTTCAGGTTTTTTTAGTTACAATAACGCTATTTGCAATAAAATAATTGTGTAAAATAGAAACAAGCACTTGGTAACAACAGTGTTTACAACGTCTAACTACACTTATGATTAAACCAAATGGAAGGAGATGGGATTACTTAACTACTGCTATATCTAGGATAAGTGAGAGCTTAAATAGGCACCAGTTGTAGAGCCGGCTATTGGCAACCCACACGGCACTTTTCTGTTGTAATAGCAATATTCGATTTATTCGAAATCCCATTGTGAGCGGAATGTAATTATTGAACTAAAATGGTAATGGAGATCTCAATTGGGTTTGGAAAATGCAATCTAACTCCCAATTACCACTGAGCTGAGCCTCGACTCCTTGATTCCGGCATGCAGGTGGTAGGACAATGAACTGTGAAATTAATCTATGCAATTGTCACCCTAACATCAAAGATACTCACAGGAAAATAACCTCCATAATGAACATCAATAAGCTGAAAGTAAGCTGCATATATATCAAGAGTACCATGCACAGCTGGGATGCGGAATTCAAAGCGTAACTACTAAAATAATTGTAGTTTAAATGATCAACTAGTAAATTTAATACATATAACTAATATTTTCCTATTTACTATATTTTATATTTATATTTTCTGTGCCATGTACCTAGAGGAAGTGTCACATTCTTCATTGCACCCAAAATCTATATTACAATTACGTATTTTGAGTCAAAAATATATTTTAGAAAACGTTTAGTGTGTATATGTGAATAGTCTAAAAAGGAATGGTTAAATATCAAATTTGATATTTCAGTTGATCACCTACCAAAAAACTACACGTGGGCTATGTGTACTATTATTGTTTCAGAGATTTGCACAACTAACAAAATGTACATTTCGAAATGCATATTTATTTTCATATATACAAATGTATTCACATCCTTTGACCAAGGCAGCCCGGGTTCGATCCCAGGCGACCGCAAAGTGAGATTTGTGGTGGACAACGCGGCGCTGAGGCGGGTTTTCTCCGGGATCTCCGGTTTCCCCGGCCATCTCATTCCACCGGTGCTCCATCTTCATTTCATGTATCATCAGTGCCATCGCCTGCGGTGCCGTATGTAGTAAAAGCGGGCGTTAAACACTACACATTTCATTTCATTACATCCTTTGACAAACATGATGAACAGAGTCTGGAAGCTTATAGTTTTTTAAGTGTACATCGTTTCCATGGCCGGTTTACAATGGTATCACATAACACGGGTCTTCAGCTACGTCCTGCGTTCTGCATCCTCTCATTATAATAATAATGAGAATGTTCTAAGCTCCATGGACCCTGGAAACATTTGAGCATCATTTCACCCATTTCATTCACCGTCCAATATGACTTAACGTTGGAGAACGTAAAAAAAATGGCAGCAGGGGTAGTAAATTATCTTCTTCTTCTTCTTCTTCTTCTTCTTCTTCTTCTTCTTCTTCTTCTTCTTCTTCTTCTTCTTCTTCTTCTTCTTCTTCTACCTCACGTCTATGGATTGTTTAACCCGTTCCGGCTCCAAATTGGTCTGCCCATCTTTTCTTCGGTCTTCCCTGGTTTCTTCTTCCTATAGGTTTATAGTTTAAGGCTATTTTTGGTATTCTGTTATTATTCCTCCTCTGAAAATTTTATTTCCATTGATTTCTATTTCTATCAATAGTATGGTTTATTTCTTCTACTATTAATTCTCTCCTAATATCCTGGCTACGTTTTTTATAAATTTTGGTATATCCAGCTATTGCTCTTATGAATTTCATTTCTGATAACTGTATTCTCGTACTATTTCTTTTTGTTAGTGTCTATGTTTCTGAGCCATAGATCAGAGTTGGTATTGCCATTGTTTTGTATAGTTTTATTATAGAGTCCTTTCTTGCTTTATTTTTTAATGTTCTTTTTATTGTGCCTGTTATGTAGTTAAATTTATTTATTTTCTCTATTATATTAGTTTCCCCTTGGTACGAGACATTACATCCTAAATACTTAAAGTGTGATTTCTGTTCAGTTATTATGTTATCTAACACTATTTTTTATCTTACTGGATGAATTCCGTTAAATGCCATGGTTTTGGATTTTTTTGCTGATATTTTCATTCCATATTCTGCAGCAATTTTATCTAGACTATACAGCATTTTCTGCAGGTCATCTTCATTTGTGGATATTATTATTTGATCATCTGCATACAACATAGTTTTCAATTTAGCTCCTGATACATTAATGCCTCCATTGACTTTATTCGACCAAATCCTTACTATTTCGTCAACATACAAGTTAAAAAGTGTGGTTGATAAAGGACAACCTTGTCTTACGCCACCTTTAACTATTACTGGTTCTATTTTATTTATTTTTATGTTTGTGTCAATGTACATACTTCTTATAGCTTCAATTAGTTGTAAAGGTATGCCTCTATTATTTAAATTTGTCCAGAGTAGTAAATTATCGCCAATTTTATCATTATATTACGTAGGACAGCTTGCTTTTTCTCAGTTACTTTATTTAATGGTCTTCAGGTATGGCTAACACTTCTGCGCACACAAGATAAGTAAAATAATCGTACTTTACATAACAATTACGATGATGATAATAATATTAATTATAATATAAAATAATGTTTTACACGCAGATGATTATAAAAGCTCGGTGTCCACGTTATCTCCAATGCACTTATTAGACACACAGCTCGGCTCGAGAAATGTGCAAGAGAAAGAAGCTATCTGTGTTGTAACGCTGAATAAACTAGTCCATCACTAATCGATCATTCATTTACATTTTATGCCGCTGTAAATAATGAGAAACGTACAAAATCTATACACATGCGCGCTGAATTTTTCAGTGCTATTTAAATAATTATAGATTAAACAAAGCCAGCATGATGTTCAGATTTGCAGCCGAACCTTTCCGTCGATTTAGAATATTATGAAGCAAAAACAATATATGTAAATTCTGCAGTTTATAGAAACGTAATGAATAGTGTTGTCATGCATGTTAATGTTGGAGCAAGTGTGAGCCATTAAATTTGTTCTCACAGTGTATTCTTCTCAATGGCAGGAGACCAAATTGCACGCGTAGCCCTTGCGTTTGGGAAATCAATCATTATCACGTTGTCATAGCAGCATATCAACTCGTTTTTATTAACAGTAACTTTATTAATTATATTTCTTAGATAAAGGTCATTGTGTTAAAACTTTTCTTGAAACATTCCTCAGATATATTAGTGCATTGATTTTAAAATGCGTTTATCATTATGTATCCATTTTCACTTTAGAAATGCATTAGTTTTTCATTATGCTAGTGTTACAGAATAGCTTGTAACAACAGAACCTCAAAACTCTCCCTCCCCTTCTGTTTCTCAACTTTAGGTATTTATTTTGTATCTTTCTTCTGTGGTGCAACCTTCTGTTAGCAAGAGTTTTAGAAGTTTTTTCAAATTTATTCTGTTAATTACACAAATATAATTATTTGTAACAAAAACTTCACTTATCTTAAAAACGGTGTTAATGCTTCTTTCTAATTGAGATCCATTTAACAAACAAATTGCTTGCATCGTCACTCCATCAACAAACTTCGTTGTCAAGGATTCCGGTTACCACGTTATTATTTTTTTTCAGTATTACCAAAATCTGAAAACGAAACAAATCTAAAAACAGAATCAATTGCTGGATTGTGTTGTATTATCTAAAACTGCCTTATTTCCTAGTATTCCTAGAGGTAAAATTTTGATTTAATTAAAAAGTGGTTGAACTCAATAAATTTACATGAGGACTTAACATTGATTTTGTTAAACTTATTAATTTTTAATTAATTAGAGCCAACTGAAAAATTAAATGCCATGGCCGGGATTTGAACCACGGATCTACTGGTTTCCGTTCAGTTGCTCTACCCCTTGAGCTACCATGGTCAACGTGCCTTCCTGACATTAAATTCTTTAATTGACTAATTATATTTCCCGGTAATTAAAAATCACCCATATACCGGAGTAATGTATTTACAAGGATTAATTCTTTAAGGATTAATTCCTCAATATAAATTTGCATTAAAAGAATTCAGCGATAAAAGTCCTGGTAATTAAGTACTTACAATAGTAAGTCGCCACATATGGTTGTCTCAAATATGAGAACCGTAAGTGATCTACCGGGAAATATAATGAGTCAATTGGAGGATTTAATATCATGAAGGCAGGTTGATCATGGTAGCTCAAGTGTAGAGCAAATGGAAGGAAACCAGTAGATCCGTGGTTCAAATCCCGGCTATGGCATTGAATTTTTCACTTGGCTCTAATTAATTAAAAATCACCCATATACCGGAGTAATATATTTAAAAGGATTAATTCTTTAAGGACTAATTCCTCAATTTAATATTAATTTTGTTTGGATAAACATTTTTTCATTTTTTATGGTGAATTTGTTCAAGAAACTTCTGGCTTAGCAATGGGTAATCCTCTTTCACTTTTTCTTGCTGATCTTTTTATAAGCTTTTTCGAAGTGCAAGTCATAATGAATTCCCTTTGATTTTTAAAACCTGGTATAGATATGTTGATGATATGTTTGCCATTGTTCCTGATAAGGAAATTAACGATGCTATAAAATTACTAGATTTACAAAATAGAGCTATAAAATTTACATTAGAAACTGAAATAAATTTTTTCCTTTTCTAGATTTCAAGGTAATAAGAAATAATAATAATTCGATTTTTTTTTATTTATAGGAAGTCTACTCATATTTACAATTACATAAAAAATAAAAGTTTTAACCCTTTTTCACATAACTTTGCTGTTTTTATTAGTTTGATTTATAGATTAATGAATATACCCCTGAATAAAGAGGAATTTAATAAAGAATGTAAACACTGCTTTAATTAATGGTTTTAATAAAGACTTCATACAAAAGAACATTGAAAGATTTAAATATCAAAAAACTGTTAATGATATTTCTAACCTTAAAAAATAAAAGGCGATTATAATTTACTTACCATCCTTGGGTAAATAAACTTTATCAAAAAAAAATTTACAGAAGTTAACTTTAGTTCCTCGAAATAAATGTAGCATTAAAAACGTACAGCATTTCTCTAAAAAGGATAAAATCCCTAATAATAGAAAATCTTGTATTTATCAATGTAATAGTTTAGATTGTGATCAGGTTTATATTGGAAAGAAGAAACGTAGTTTGGAAACCAGAACGAAAGAACATTTTCGTAACATTAAGTATCAACAAACGGATAAATCGGCCGTGGCAGATCATTTTTTGTCATTTAACCATGAAATAAATCCTGGAGATAAATTATTAAAACAATTAAATGGTCCGATATATTTAATGGTTTGGGTAAATATATTTATTTTAAAAAGCAAATATCGCGTAATGATTTTTGAAATACCAGCAGTTGATTCTGGGTTTTTTTTTTTTTTTTTTGTTTGTTTATTTTGCAGATTTTGGTAATACTGAAAAATCATAATAACATGATAAGCAATATTCGTTGCTTCACTTTTGCTAGCTTCATATTCTACGTAATTATTCTGTTAATTTCTCTGTGAAAGGGGAACAAGGCGGACTTGAAAGATACAAACAATACGGTTAGGCTTTCACTAACGAAGGGGTTCGGTACGTAGGCCACCGTGCTGGGCCCATTGTTCCTACGCCCCCAAGTGGAGAACCCCCGGGAGGAATGATGAGACGAGGGGAGAGAGGGCACCTGATCCAAGGATCCACGACAATGCAGAGGGCAGGATCCATACAGTTTACTTAGAGACTACCCCCGACAGGCCAGGTCAACGGACACGCGGGACGGTAACGAGCCAAGCAGCCGAGCCGAGTCCCATAGGTCCCTGGCTGACGGTCCCGAAATGTTCCCTGCAGAGGAGCGGAGACTGGCAACCGACCTACAGGAGGAGGAAGCAGTTTACCTCAGAGCATATCATACCGCAAGGAGATGTGCTATCTACACTGTTGTTTAATTTAGCACTGAAAAAAATAATCCGACAATTACCCATAAACTCTGGAGGAACCATACTTTCCAGAGCAGTACAAATAGTGGCATATGCTGTAACAGTAGTTTTGGGTTATAAAAATATATGTAATTGCGTGATTGGCCGAAGTAATAATTGTATGACGTAATATGACGTAATGTTGTGACGTGGCATTAAATCGGCCAATTACAAAATTAAGATAGGAGTGACGATAGTTACGATAAATCAATAATCTTGGTATAGAGAGATTTTTGTTGCAATGGTGGAGTGTGATGAATAGTGGTGCAAGATCAAGAACATTTAAGTAATAGTTTGAATCTGTATAAATATAACCAAGTAAGAATTTATCGACATGTTGGAAGTGACTGGGAAAGGAAGTTCAAGCAAAATGTAATCTAAATAATACAATTAAATAGTTACAGAATTTGACTTCTCCGAAACTTTATTCCGAACCACGCCTGAAAAACAGATGTCTCATGACTCTTATTTAGAATAAGATGATACAATTGGTGAGCAGAGGAAACAGATAGCCGCAAAAACTCACACGAGAAGAGAAAGAATTCTGCGTCCAACATAGAAATCCTCTCCCAAATTACGCCCGAACGTGTGGCTGATGAACATGGAGACAAATTAACGACGAATGGTCAAAAATTCCTGTCCCAATGCTAACGATGTGGTAATTCTCGCAAGGAATATAAGCGCTCTTGAGGAAAGTTACGTAGTGTTGGAAGAGAAAGCACTAGATCTAGGATTGGTAATAAACGTTAGTAAAACCAAATATATGAAGATGGGAGGTGAAGAGAATGCAAAAAGAAGAGAACCTACAGATGGGAAAGAATATCAAAGAGTGGAAAAATTTAAATACCTGGGATCTATACTAACAGTACATAATAAAACATCAGTGGAAATTCAAGAAAGAATAACAAGTGGTAACAGATGTTTCTATGTCTTAAGGAACGTCAGTAGGAATACTAAAATTAAAATATGTACAACTGTACTGAGAGAAATAATAATGTATGGTTCAGAAAGCTGCGTGTTGACAACCAGAGAAGAACAGCGGTTATTACGGTGGGAAAAGAAGATTTTGAGAAATATATCTGGAGCGATAAAAGACTTGGACGGATGGAGAATGCGGACCAACTTGGAGTTACAGTGCCTATTTGCACAACCAGATATAGTAGTGAAAATTAAACAATGAAGAATAAGGTGGATTGGCCATGTGCAGAGAGTGTCAGAAACTAGTGTAGTTAAAAAGATATTCATAGGAAAGCTGGATGGTAGAAGGATAAGAGGAAGACCCAGGAAAAGTTGGGTAGATGATGTAGGAAATGACTTGAGAAAGTTGGGGGTTAAATGCTGGAAAGAAAAGCAGAGGACCGAGCAGAATGGAAGAGGGTGGTTAGGGAGGCCAAGGGCCTACATGGCCTATAGTGCCTACTATCATCATCATGATCATGATCATCATCATCCCGCCATGTACCACCGAGACATCTGCCAACACTTCTACCCTGAAAAAGACCACCAGATGAGAGATGGTGTGATGGGAGATGAAATGAAGGGACAGGGAATTTGGGAAATGTAATTAACCCATCCAGCATTCGCCTAGCGACCCGGGAAACCCCCGATAAAAACTCACGGTTCAGGTAGGTTGGCCTCCCCACAGACGAAACGGCCTGAGCCATTCCGCTCGGTTACAAACAATAGTAATCCTGTTATGGCTGAAATAAGTAATCAAATATTAAGTAGTTCTCCTATTTGTATTTAATGGGTCAGAGGACACGTGTGGATTGCCGGGAATGAACAGATCGAGGAGTTTGCAAAGAGAGCAGCACTTCAGATCTTTCGTTATTTTACACTTTATGTCCTATTTCGTATGTGAGGCAAACGATTGAATGAATACTGGTTAAAAAGTGATTGTGGTGCTTTAACTAAAGAGCCTTCAACCCAATACAGCGACACCTAAGCCTCATTCATGACTGGTGTAGGCTTTGTCGATTGTCTATCAACCCGGAGAAAAGCCAAGCCATACTCTTCACCAAGCGTCACTTTCCCGCCAACCTCCCCGCCGTTAACTATTCTGGCAGAAGGATAGAGTGGACAAACTCTCTGAAGTATCTAGGTGTAAAGTTGGACAAGGGCCTAACTTTTGGGGGACACATCAAGGAGGTGGCTCAACGGGCATGCGGAGCTTCGGCTTCGATATACCCCATGATGCGCTCAGGGACGCCGACAGCCCTTAAGTTGTGCCTTTTTCAGGCTTTAATTCTTTATGCTTTATAAGCATATATCCTGTCATTAAGTGGTTAAGTCCGTGTAGGACAAGTACACGAATGACACACATCGTGCTGACCCTCAGTCAGCCGCCAGCTGCTTGATTGATTAACTAAAGAGTTATATTTCCCTACGGCTTCTGATAGACATAAATGTAAATTCGTTAATCCCAACTATGTTCTCACTCAAATTTTGATTGGACATGGCAAATTTTCTGCTTACTTATTTCAAATCTATCCCCGACTCTATTTGTGTGCATTACCTTCAAGATATCCCTCACATTTTGACTGTCCATTTTTCTGGTTTGAAAGGTATGAACTTGAATTATTGCTTCATTGCTTATTAAACATTTTCAAAACCACTTACGCACATTTTGATGAATTAGAAAACATTACAATATTTCATGGATTTCTCGAGCAAAATATTTCTTAAACTAAATGATTCATTTTTATGTTTACTGTTCGTCATTTTGATGACAATGTATTTTGTTATATCTTGTAATTTTATTATATTCATTTTATAATTTGCTAACTATATTCTAATATATCTTTGTTTAAAATAGAAAACACAGAATTGAATAAATAATTCGATTTTAATAATGTTGGTGTCCAAATAATATATTGCTATCTGTAGAATCTGATGTCAGAATTTCTAATTTCCGATATTTGAGAGTGATTTTACCAATAGAAATTTAAAATTACCTTATCGTTGATATACATTATGCTACTCCTGAAAGATCGAGTAATAAATGTTCGTTTAATAAAACATTTAAGATATATAAGCTACTTTCGACCAAATAATACAATTTTAAATAAAATTTGAGAAATAAAGTGAAAGCAAAACAAATTTTAAATCATCACTAACTATGATTTGATGAATTTACATACTTTTTATCAGATTATTGAATGCTACGCTGAATTATTAGTTGATTCTTAGTGTTTTTGGCTGTTGTATAAGTGTTACAGGCATGATCATATGGCAATTTGAAATCCACATGTAATTTATGAAATTGTGTTTTACTAATTCAATTGTTTAATCATTTTATCTAATTAAACACTCATGGGGCAAATCGTACAGTCGCACAAAAATATACCTTTTAAGTAAATGCTTGAAATATTTATTAATAAATACAAACAAATTTGTAATATATTTGAAATATACAAGTATATATTTAATTTTTTTTTCTCAAGCTATTTTTCATGCTCAAAGGCTGCTTTTCTAATCATTCGAAAGAATAAAATCTGAAAAAGCTTATTTCAACTGAAAGAAAAGGAATTATGTGTTTTATTGAGACGAATTTCTTACCATGTTTCACAACAAACTGTTTTTAAATTAATTATTTATTGAAATCATATACCAAGTCTGTAAATGAATAAAGATTGTCTTCGTCAACGACGCTATAAATGCCAGTATCATATCGGCGCCGGAATTTTGTCCCACAGGAGTTTCTTTATATGCCAGTAAATCCACTGACACTGGGCTGTTGCTTTTAAGCTCATTTAAAAACCAATGGTCTGGACAATGTTAAACCCATGTCCTTGGGATCAGCAGGTCAGAGCCTAAATAACTGAGGCACTGCATATAGGGTGTTACAAAACAACATAGAACGAACATATAGAAGTAGTTAACTCAAAGAGATAGTTTTTAGCGCAAGTATAACCGCATAAAAATGCTCCAGAATGAGTGTGGATTAGGCAGTGACAGGAACAACGAGCGTGCCTCACGCTGTTGAAGTTCGCAGGTATACGTCACACGTCGTGTCGCATGCAGTAGCTGTTTGTAAACATACCGGCATACTCCGCAGTAGTTGGCTACTATTAAGAATTTCTTTGACTTATGAAACCGTAGTAAAGAAGTTATTGCTTAATTATGGCCTTTGAGTGTTTAGCGTGTTCCCAAAATTCTGTTATAGCCGTCCATGATGGCAAATAAGCTGGTGGACATATGTAACTTATACTTTTTAGAGGGAAGTTAATGTTAGTGAGGCAGAATATGGAAGCATTAAATGATAAACAGAACAGAAAACAACATAAAAGAATTGTAGATAAATTAACTAAAACTAAATGCCTTATGCAATAAGACTAGCATTTTATTTCACGTGTTTGATAATACTAAATAAAGTATTTGTAACTGAAAAAGAATCTTTTGACATATACAGTAAGTGGTTGAAAGTATTATACAATTAAGATCATAACAAAGTTCTCTGAAGTTAAACAAATAAATATTGTCCTTGATGTAACTATTTTTACAATTCATATTGTCACCCAATTGTCGGAAAGCCCGACCAACGACAGCTGAGAAGGGACCAGAGGCATCCAACCCACACCCACCCATTAGTCTCAGTCACTAACTGAGGGGATGATTAGGGAAGTGTCACTTGTCGCTGGCCGCCTCTTCCCCCCTCCCCTGCCGTCTGGAACCTTCACGGTGATTCACTGAAACTAGAGGCTTTGAGAAAACGGCGATATTCCTATAAAAAGGGCTGCAGTGAGTGAATTGAGTCAGTGCTTGACGAGCTAGTGAACGGACGAGAAGACTGTGTACGTGCATCGGAACGGTAACGGACGAACTGGTGAATTGTAATTGTGTGCATTACGTAATTCTGTGTAATTGGCAAGTGTTCAACTGTAAGTCGGTGGAAATAAAGAACATTTTTGAGTTTGTGTAACTGGACTTTTAATTTCACGAACCCACAAAGTCACAATATTTTTAATGAAACCAAATTAATCGTGCGTTCGTTGAACTCCCTTCAGCTCTTCCATCCATCAAAACCATATCCGTCATTTCGGCGTTCGTATAGCGCTCCATATTGCTTGGATTTCTATCTAAGTACGTGCAAAGTCGTCCTTCTAAGGACGGAATGTGTAGTTTTACGCTGAAGAGCAACCCTGCAACTGTCCGAGTTATTAGTCGACTTTTACACAGGTAACTTGCCTTGCCCCATTACCTGAAAGGTAGGCTAGGGTCACTGATAAAGTGCAAGGAGTAATGTTTTTGTTTTCATGGCCGGTGTGTACCAATAACAACTTTTGAGGTTCGCACTCCAGTAGTTCCTGCACTGCCTAATCACAAAATCATGTAATTTTTAATGCTGCGTAAAATTATACGTAACAGAAATTCGAAGCTGCGAGCCCGAAATTTGGACTAGTTAAGTTTTAAACTCCAGTATTACGTAGAGATTTATAAAAAAACATATCTACACTTAACAATACTTAAAATTAACAAATGGATGTTTAAATTCATTATATGTTATCAACTTTCTTAAATTTGTAACACAACCAGATGTTGCCTAAATTCAACCTCCTCTTAAGAAAGAAGTTACGAATGCCATACAGTTTCAGCAACAATTTGAAAACAAAAGATGTATGCTTATGTTGAAGTTCTTTATCTACAAGGAAAAATACACGTCACTGCTTATTCCTCTGTAGCTTGTTATTCGTTCATTAATAAGTGCGTATTAAATTTCGCATGACTTTTAATTATAATGTACTTGAGCATTTAGCACCAAATGTAATTTACATATTGTAGAAATCAAAAGTTGTGGCCTAAGTAAAGCAGTATAATTAAATTCCATTTTCATACTTTATAAATAACAAATTCAATTAACTAATATTAAATAATGACGTAGTGCTCATAATGTTAACATTTTAGTTTCCATTTAAAATATTTAGGCTCAATTAATTTAATTTAACATATTAAAGGTTTAAATATTTATTTCAGTAACTGAACACAAGAGAAATGTTCTAAAAACGTAAAATCAAATTAAATGCAAATCGTGAAGTAATTGTTGAGATAAATTGAAGGTAGTTTTGAGAGTTTTAAGAAGACGTTTTACAGACATCGCAAAATTGTAAAAACAAAACACGTATTTCTAGAACCAACACATAAAAGTTTCCAAAATTGGGCTTTTGGAACCATGACTGTTACACTTAAAGTGCTTGAAAGTTGAAGTTCGTACTTACAATAAGTCTTATTTATAAATTTAATTAGACAAAATTAATGTTTAAATAGTATATTTAACAGTCTAAACTATTTTGTATTAAACAGATACAAAATAAACTGATATGGTTGTAATGTTGAATGATTTTGAAACTGAACCCTACGACAGGAACGAATTAAATTTTTCTGACTGAGTGCGCATATTGATTTTCTTAGTAAATACATGACATTATCTAAACTGGATAAGAAGTGGAAAAGAAAGCCAAATCGACTTTTTATGTAGTAACTTTACCAGATAGAAATTATCTCTGATAGTTATTTTCATGCAGCGCAGAGTTAATTAAGGTGTCATGATATCATATCCTTCATATGTCAACTGGAAGTTTAATTGCAGTTCATCCTGCAATAATTGTAATAGCTCTTGTAAAGTATTGCCATATATCTTAATCTCTACCAATTGTAAATACATGATGAGCTGAAACAACAAACCCTGAGTTCAGTTTCTGTAATGCTTTACTTTACAGGATGTTTCAGAAATACTTTTACAAACTTTAGGTATGGGTTTCTCCCACCAAAAGAAGGAAAAAAGTTCACATATCCCACAATCCTTTGTTTTCTCCTTAGGTGTTCAACACAGTGATACACTTATAACACACAAAACTTATAATAAATGCTCGAAATGTCCTTCACTTGCTTCTCTGCATGCCTGTACTCGTCGAGTCATGGAATGTCGCACCCTTTGGTTTCGCAGGCTTCCATGAACATCGATGAAGCGTCCGGGATGGCAGCTCCATAAACCAATAATATAAGATGCCCCTAGATGTAAAAATACACAGGATTGAGGTCGAGAACGTGCAGGCCAAGGAACAGGTCCTCCTCTGTCTATCCATCGATCTTGGTAGATACCAGTCTCGAACAGTGTGACTAAAATGTGCCGGAGCCCCATCTTTGTGTAGTAAGTCGGGAAGAGTGTGCTGGATAAAGACCCTGTAGACAGCACCAGCAAGACGTGCTGGTAAAACGTATGGACCTACCAGACAATCATCTACAATGTGAGCCCACACATTCAGACTAAACTGTTGCTGATTTCTAGCCTGAAGTACAGCATGAGGATTATGATCTGCCCATACGTGTACGTTGTGGAAATTAGTAATTCCATCTCTCCCAAACGTTGCCTCGTCTGTAAACAAAACTGACGAGACAAAAATGGATTGGCTGTGTGTGCTATGAAACATCGGCAAATGATATCCCGTACTGGATAATCGGCAGGCGGAAGGCCCTGCTCCCGTTGAGTATAATATGGATACAGAAGCTGCTCATGAAGTACCCTCCATGCTGTCACGTGTGACGTATCTGATGCTACAGCCAATTGCTTTGTACTGATATCTGGATCGTCTTCGACACACTTAAATATCTGTTCTTCGCGTCCCAGCGTACGAACAACTCTTAACAATCAATAGTCCGTGGTGCAATGGTTCCTGTCTCAGCAAGGCGACAATAAACAGCGACAAAGGTTGAATGATTCGCTTGTCTTCGGTCTGGAAACTCCATCTGATAGAGCCGTGCATTACATTCGCGCGACCATACATAAAATCATGTGTGCCTGTTCACGAAAAGATAATCCAGCCATGGTGGAACGAAACACGTACAGTTAACTCACTCATGTACACAATTGAAACATTGAGGACAGACTGATAAAAAATGACAAACGTAAAAATGTCTCCATGGCGACACTTCCCCGTCTACCGTATGTGGTACAATGGTTCAAAGCCTCCTATGAGTGCATAGAGAAATGAAGTTTTGATGTTGGACACGAAGGCCGTTGGACTCACACTTTCATTGTGACAGGAATACCGCGAAAACCAAGGATTATGGGATATATGTTCATATAAACTTTTTCCCTTCTTTTAGTGTCAGGAACCCATACTTGAAATTTGTAGAAGTATTTCTGACACATGCTGTATCTTAGAAAACCAATGTTGATAGCCTTTTGATGAAGAGGAGCACAAAAACAAGAGCAATAAAGTATGAGATAATAATGATGATGGTGATGATATTAATAATAATAATAATAATAATAATAATAATAATAATAATAATAATAATAATGATAGTGATAATGATGATAATAATGATGATGATGATAATAATAATAATAATAATAATAATAATAATAATAATAATAATAATAATAATAATAATAATAATAATAATAATAATAATAATAATAATAATAATAATAATAATAATAATAATAATAATAATAATAATAATAATAATAATAATAATAATAATAATAATAATAATAATAATAATAATAATAATAATAATAATAATAATAATAATAATAATAATAATAATAATAATAATAATAATAATAATAATAATAGTAATAATAATAATAGTAATAATAATAATAGTAATAATAATAATAGTAATAATAATAATAGTAATAATAATAATAGTAATAATAATAATAGTAATAATAATAATAGTAATAATAATAATAGTAATAATAATAATAGTAATAATAATAATAGTAATAATAATAATAGTAATAATAATAATAATAATAATAATAATAATAATAATAATAATAATAATAATAATAATAATAATAATAATAATAATAATAATAATAATAATAATAATAATAATAATAATAATAATAATAATAATAATAATAATAATAATAATAATAATAATAATAATAATAATAATAATAATAATAATAATAATAATAATAATAATAATAATAATAATAATAATAATAATAATAATAATAATAATAATAATAATAATAATAATAATAATAATAATAATAATAATAATAATAATAATAATAATAATAATAATAATAATAATAATAATAATAATAATAATAATAATAATAATAATAATAATAATAATAATAATAATAATAATAATAATAATAATAATAATAATAATAATAATAATAATAATAATAATAATAATAATAATAATAATAATAATAATAATAATAATAATAATAATAATAATAATAATAATAATAATAATAATAATAATAAATTCATAAAGACTTTTAGTTTCCCCAATTTAATGTAAAATAGGTTGCAACAGGTTAATGGAAATAACGGCTAAAATTAAGAAAGAATACGAAAATTCCTATTTTTACTACTATATTCGAAATCAAGCTTCATGTACCATTAGCTTTTCCTACATTACAAAACAAATGAATAACCGCTTAAGCTATTTGTGTGCCTAGTGTTATCAATAATGCTGCTTCCCCCACATATACAATATAATACAGACATTGTAATGAAAAGAACCTAAAAATACACTTGCACGACATGATGATTATGTCCAAGATATTGGTCACGCAAGTTAACCTTTGCATGACTGAATCGATTTGCACCGTATTAAACTTTCATAATACATACAAAGCTAATGCGCAAAATCAAATAGCCCTTTCCGAATCTAATTTAAAATAATAAAGGCAAACATCGTTTTCGTTTGCTTATAAGAATACGCGAGACATACCAAAGCTATTACGAATCCACCCCCGCCCTCCTCTGTCCAGAACCTGTTCTTATATTTGCTAACGTGATGTTTTTTGGTTTCCTTTTCCATTTACTTAAGCTCAAGAAAGCATTACGATGGACCCAAAAATTTTGTGTTGAAGTATACACAAATATCTGTGCATCATTTTACTAATAAATGTTAGCCTCTAATCAAGGTTGAAAACATATAAAACTAATAGAAGAAAGTGTTGACTTGTAAAAGCAAGAACAATTGAACAGGCTGGCTCAGTCGGTTTTTGTCTGAGGCCCGCATTCGGGAGGTCCGGGTCTGATTCTCGTGGACGACCTTTTGGGCGGTTTTCCCGGGTAGGTTAGTTCAATCCCCCGAATGTCCTGTCCCTCCATTTCATCTCCATTATCATTTCACATCATCTCTCATCTGCTGGTCTATTTCAGGATAGAACTGTTGGAGGGTGTCTCGGCGGTGCATGGCAGAATTATACAGGGTGAGTCACCTAAAACTTTCACCGTAAATATTTCTGAAATGGTATGTGCTATTGATATGCGGTTTTCACGGAATTGAACTATAGGCAGGGGCTCGCTTTTTCAAATGATACACAGATTTTTATAATTTTTATAAAGTGTATTTATGTACAAAAGTTACATTTTTTTAAATGGAACAATGCGTATTGACATTAAGAAAATAAAAGTAGAATAAATTAGAATGTCAATGGTGTTTTTTGCACGATTCTAATGTAAGTAGTTTACGAGAAATCGTCATTTGAAAATTGAACGCACCGGCAGTTGTTTGTTCCATTCAATTGCTTAGTTGCTAGGCTAGGATGTTGTTATGTTTGTTTACAATGTGTTTTGTCTACACTGGCAGTTATTTTGTGATAGTTGAAGCAGTAGGACGTGCTTGGAAGATGGTATTTACCAATGCAGAAAAAGCAGATATGCTCATAGTTTATGGTGAATGTAGAAAGAATGCAGTTCTTTCTTGTACAGTGTACTTGGAAACATATCCGAATAGACGTCAACCATCTCGTCAATTATTTGTGAATCTCTTCAACCAATTACGTGAAAGTGGTAGTATAACGTCTAGAAAACGCACCAGAAACAAACGAGCAACTGGAGAGCAAGGAGAAATTAATGTTCTAGCTGCTGTTGCAGTAGATCCCCACATTAGTTCTCGTGCAATCGCACGAGGAAGCGGCATCAGTCAAAGAAGTGTAATCCGCATCCTACATCGTCATAAGTTCCATCCGTATCACATCTCTCTCCATCAAGTGCTGCATGAAAATGATTTTGAGAATCGTGTGAACTTTTGTACATGGGCATTGAGACATGATACTCCAAATTTGTCATGTATCTTGTTCACTGATGAAGCAACATTTACTAATCATGGCCAAGTAAATCTAAAAAATATGCACTATTGGTCTGTTGACAATCCTCGTTGGCTGTGTCAGGGAGAACGTCAGCATCCATGGAGTGTGAACGTGTGGTGTGGGATAGTGAACCATCACATCATTGGCCCTTTTTTCATAGAAAGAACACTGAATTCACAGAAGTATCTCAACCTCCTAACAGACGATCTTCCACAGATGTTAGAAGACGTTCCCCTTCAGACTAGGAGGAATCTGTGGTATCAACATGATGGCTGTCCGGCCCATAGTGCACGAATTACTACAGCTTATCTTCAAGGATTGTTTCAAAATCGGTGGATTGGACGAAGGGGACCTGTACCTTGGCCGGCCCGTTCACCAGATTTGACTCCTTTAGATTTTTTTCTGTGGGGGAAGCTGAAAGACATTGTCTACAAGGACATACCAACTACACCAGAAGATATAAAACGGCGTATTTCTGCTGCCTGCGCTGAAATTTCCACTGAAATGCTAGAACGTGTACAGCAATCTTTACATACTAGACCGGAAGCTTGTATTGAAGCTGGTGGTGCTCATTTTGAACACAGGCTTTGAGGGTACAGTTTTGTTTACTTGTCAGAATCCTCATTTTTCTTCATTCACTTGTTTTTCTTTAGTTTGTCCTAGCCATTGTCCCGTTTTGTACAAATGACGCTTTCTCGTAAACTACTTACATTAGAATCGTGCAAAAAACACCATTGACATTCTAATTTATTCTACTTTTATTTTCTTAATGTCAATACGCATTGTTCCATTTAAAAAAATGTAACTTTTGTACATAAATACACTTTATAAAAATTATAAAAATCTGTGTATCATTTGAAAATGCGAGCCTCTGCCTATAGTTCAATTCCGTGAAAACCGCATATCAATAGCACATACCATTTCAGAAATATTTACGGTGCAAGTTTTAGGTGACTCACCCTGTATACTCTGAGTAAAACTTCCTCCTCCTTCTCCTGCATAGGACGGACTCCAATCTCCGAGCTTGACCTGGTGGGCCGGCAGAGACCGTATTGCACCCCGTAGGGGAGTTAATCAGTTTCCTTCAGCTGTCATGGTCCGGGCGCTGCGGACCGCTAGCACTCGTGGTACCTCTGACGTTATTAGAGGAAACTTGGGCCGAACATTCGAAACCCTCCCTGAATGGGAGTTGTTCGGATTGGGTTGGACTCGAGGGGCAGTGTGTTCTCGATACCTATAGGAGATCGGATACTTCTGCGGACGGGTTGAGGGAAGCCATATATTCCCGCGTACTAGCCTGCATAGCTAGTAGAAGGTGTGCGTATCCACTTCCATCCCGTCTTGAGTCCATAGGACCAGATAGGGGGGGGGCATGTTAGTCCCTAGGTCTTGGCCTACAGAAAGCCCCACGGCGGCGCCGGGCGCCCTTTTTGGGACAGCTCGGTAACTCCCTGGTCATTAGACGAGAGGTCAGTCTTCACTCTGTGTGGATTGCCCTGGTATATACTCTCGAACTTTATATATATATATATATATATATATATATATATATATATATATATATATATATATATATATATATATATCGAGCTGATATGGGCGGAATTGCATTCAAACAAAAAATTAGATTCTGAGATGTCATTGCAAATACTTAGATCACTCAGCAATTAGTGGCAACATTTTATTTATTTATTTTTATTTTTATTTATTTTATTTTTGTTTTTGGCAACGTACCTTTACTCTTCCTAATAATTTTGATGGTCCTCCTCAAAACACTCTTCCCTGAATGCGATGTACTTCTCCCAGCGTTTCTGCCAGTCTTCAAAGACTTGCTGGAAACCATTTTTGAGAGAGCCTTCAAAATCACCTCCGCAGCCTTCACCACTGCTTCTGATGACTGATAATGCCTCCCACGAAGGCGTTTCTTCAAGTTAGGGAATATAAAATAGTCACATGGGGCTAATCTGGACTATAGAGCGGGTGAGGGAAGCACTTCACGTTGATTTTTGCAAGATATTCAGCAACAACATTGGCAAAATGCGACCGCGCATTATCATGGTGCAGCATCCAGCCTGCTTTACGGAAATGTGGTCTTTTGCGCCCGATATGGACTTGCAATATTTGCAGGACATCCCTGCAATATTGTCCAGTTAATGATCTGTCTGCAGGTACAACATGCGGATAAACCATTCCATGAATATCAAAGAATGAGATGACCGCAACTTTCCCAGCAGAAGCGACCACTTTTGCTTTTGGGGGTTGGTGATATAGGAGATTTCCACACTGAGATTTGCTGTTTGCTCTCAGGATCAAAATGATGTAGCTAAGTTTCATCAGCAGTGATTACGTTTGAAAGAAACTCCGGATCTTCCTCTAACATCAACTTTAACTGCATGCGCATGTCCTTTTGTTCGGGACTCAACGGTCTTCGAACCCATCGCGCACAAACACGTCTTTTGTGTAATATATATGTCACCAGCGTGTGGGTGGCACTCAATGAAATGTTCAGTATTTCAGAAAGTGATCTTAAGGTAATTCGTCGATCCTCTCTCACTATGGCAGCAGCAGTGTTGATTTTTTCTTCCGTAAGAGCAGTAACTGGAGCATCGGGTCCACCTTCCTTTGAAATTGACTGTCTCCCCTCTTTAAACATTTTAAATCACCTACGAGCTGTGCTGTAGGGAAGACCAGACTCTCCATAGGCTTACTGTAACATTGTATAGGCCTCAACTGAAGATTTGTTGAGACGAAAGCAGAATTTCAAAGCCATATGTTGTTCCTCGCGTCTTACCTCCATTGCAGCGGTAGGCTGTACTGAACATGTCTGAACTTGCCTTGTTCTCACAGACGGGAACAGGAGTACCAACAATGAAACTACTATGGCATGTTTGCCTCACATTAAGCTAACAGAATATAATAAGACTGAATTTTAGTGCGAAAAATTATGACCGTAAAAAAATTAAGATCTTTCTTTATTGAACAACCCTCGTACTAACACTGCCTTATTAAATAAAATTGTCTTAAAACTCACAGCTAACAAACATTTGATGCTATTATTTTTTATAGTTATCATGTTACATGATTTACCGCTGATAATGGCAAATGCAGGCAGTGTTGTAACTAAATTTTTAATGACCCATGTATAAAATTGAAGGGTAAATTGCACTTAACGGGGCATACAAAAACATAAAAATAATAATAATTCTTGGAGCTCATCGCACAAATCCGTTTGAAAGCTTACAGATTGAAGGAGATGAACCGCCACTTGAAGTAAGAAGAAAACAGCTAAGCCTTACGTATCTGCTAAGATCAATTGCATTTGTTTATCCATCTAAAGTCGTTGATGCCAGATACACTCCAACAGACGGAACATCAAAAATAATATTTACTATTACTTGAAACAATTTAGACTACAATTTCCCTTGCTAATATGCAGAACTAGTACAAGTAAAATTCCTCCCTGGAGATTTTCAGTTCCAAAGATAAATTTGGAAATGTCTGAATATATTAAAGGTCAAGTGGACAGACCAGTTTACCAGAAAGTACTTAATGAAATAAATGCCCACTATCCTGGGTATATGGAAATTTATACTGATGGTTCCCATTCTCAGTTTGGAAATGGCTGTCCTGTTGTATCCCAAGAAGTTACATTGCTATATAAACTACCAGAATTCTACACAATATTCTCTAGTGAAATATATGCAATAAAAAGTTCCCTAGAAGTGACACAATCTGCAATTCACCCAAAATATATGATTTTCTCATATTCCTCCAGTGCTTTATTGTCCCTCCAAGATTTGTCGTCCACTAATTTGATAATCAAATATATCCAACATTTGTACAATACAAAGGTGGCCAAATTATTAGACTAAGCTGATTTTCAGTCATAAAAGTTAACATATTTCAACATACCTCCGAATTAATAACAACATTGGATGTAACAATGATTTAATGCTACATTAGAATCATTCAGGGAAAGTTTATGATGATTTATGGATGTTTTGTAAAAATATGTTGGTATAACTGCTTCAACTGTCAGCTGCTGTAAGAGTACATTTATTGTGTGTATTTAAAAAGTGCTCACGAAAGTTTATTGCATATTTCAAACATTTATCTTTAGAAGTCTTGGCTTTATTTTGTCAATAGACTTATTCTGTATTATACTAAAGCTTTTAAAGTTCTATGCATGCAGTGAAAGGCTAGAGAACCTGTGAGATATAACGTTAAAGGACATTTGAGGTTATGGGGAGGAAAAGTGACTTATCACTTAGAACAAATGGTATTACAAGGGCAATAATAGCAGAAGGATGGTGCACACAAAATGAAATAGCACAGAGACACCACATATAAAAATCTGTAAGCAGAATTAAGATATATCAGGCACAGCAAAGAGGGAAATGTGGTAGAAAAAGCAAGTTAACCATAGAGTTGTAAGAAAAGTTATGGCTGAAGCACGTAGAAACCGAAAAGCCACTAGTATGGACCTGAGGAATACTTTAGTAGCTAGAGACTTAGAAGTATCAGCAAGAACTATCAGGAGAACCCTGTTCGATGGCGGTTGAAGGCTCGAAAACCCAGAAGAAAAACAAAGCTCACAGCAGGTATGGCAAGGACAAGGCTTGTCTGGGCAAACGGACTTAAACATTGGTCTTCTGATGACTGGAAAAGGTAATTAAATTGCTACACTGTATTACTCTTTCTCACAAAGATAATTTAATATAATAACCAGATTCGATTATGGATAAACCTCAGACTACACAAAGGTATTATTTGGGATAAATTATTAAGTATATTTTGAACAATAGCTGCCATTATTATGGATTTCTCTATCCAGGTGTGCTTTAGTGATGAATTCACGTTTAATGTTACTGACGAAAGCAATCAGTATGACCGGAGGACACCTAAAGAAGAGTTTCATCCTCAGTGTGTTCTACCAACTGTGAAACACTCCACAAAGATAATGGTCTGGAATGTTAAGTCTGTCCATGCTAATGCAAGATTGTACATTGTTGAGGGTACTTTGAGGCAAGATCGGTACCTAGGAGTTCTTCAAACTTGATTTCTACCCCGGATAAGGCATTGGTTCCGAAACTACTCATGTATCTTTATGCATGATGGTGCACCGTATCACAAAGCCAAGAAAATAACACAATATTTACGTGATTTAGATCTTTCAGTGCTTCCACAGTCAGGAAATAGTCCTGATATGAACCCGATCGAGAATTTATGCTCCTTTGTGAAGAACAAAATCAAGAAACCCAAATTGCAACCACAAAACTTATCGAGACTTATAAATATCTGGCATCATGGTGCCAGATATTACAAATAAGTGTAAAACATTGGCTGAGGGCATACCTAACCGAATAAAAATGTTAAAGGAATGTATACAACGTATTTTGATCAAGTTTCTGTGTCATATATATCTATCTGACAGTTCGCGTATTAATGTTCAGTAAATAAAGAAAGTTTTCAGAGCTTTAGTCTAATCATTTGGCCGCCTCTGTAAACTTATTCTAGAAGACAAAGAAATATTGTTGACGTGGATATCATTCCTCCAAGGAATAGCCGGAAATGAAAAGGCCGATGTAGCTGCTAAAGAAGCTACAAAACAACCACCGTTATACCCTCCAATACCTATTCTACATGAGGATGGTGTAAGCCATATCAAACAGAAAATAATTCAAGAACGGAAACATCATTGGCTGGAAACCAATGTACATAGTAAACTCAGACAAGTGAAACAAAACACATCTCCTACTCAGTGCCTTTATAAACATACAATACGGAAACAAATATTACTCTACAGACTTAGAATTGGACATACAAAGCTTACAGATGGTTACCTATTTTCCAGAGAGAGGCCTCCACACTGTGAACTATGCAACCAACCATTATCAGTAAATCATATAACGAGGGGGGACCCAAAAAAAACGGATTTTGTCATAAAAACTTTACAAAATTACTTCAGCCACCTTCAAAATACTCTCCATTACATGCGATGCACCTGTCAAGTCTCTTTTCCCACTGTTGGAAGCATATTTGGAACTCTTCAAGTTTGATATTGTCCAGTGTCCTTTTATTTTTACCGCCTCCACATAGTCACAACGCTCCCCTTTTAGCGTTTTTTTTTTTTTTTTTTTTTTTTCATTCGTGGAAATAGGAAAAAGTCTCACGGGGCTAGGTCCGGCGAATACGGAGTGTGGGGAACGACAAACCACCTCTGAGATGCCAAATACTGGGTCACTCGTAAGGCCGTGTGTGCTGGAGCGTTGTCGTGATGCAGAAACCAGTCACCTGATCTCCAAAGTTCCGGGCGTTTCCTCCTCACATCCCCTTGCAGACGCCTTAAAACATCCAAGTAAAAGTGCTGGTTAACATTCTGGCCAGGGAGTACGAATTCCCGATTCACAATTCCACGAACATCAAAAGAGACAATGTTCATCCTCTTCACATTTGACCTCACTTGCCTTGCTTTTTCTGGTCTGGGAGAGTTGGGAGTCCTCCACTGGCTTGACGCTTGCTTGGTTTCTAGGTCATACCCGTAACACCAACTCTCATCCCCTGTAATGACTTTGTTCAAGAAGTTTGGATCAGGTGCAATCTCTGTTTTCAAGTCCTGACACACACTCATGCGGGTGGTTTTGTGCTCCTGTGTGAGAAGGCGCGGAACAAATTTAGCAGCAACACGTCTCATGTAAAAATCCTCCCTCAAAATCCGCTCCAACTGATTCTTGTCGCTGCTGAAATTTGGTCGATCGTTTGGCGACGATCCTTTGGCGGACCTTTTTAATGTTCTCCTCATTTCGCGATGTTGAAGGGGGTCCAGAACGAGCTTGGTCTTCAACACACATCTCACCGCGTTTAAAGCACCCAAAGCACTCGGAAACCTGTGTGCGGCTCATAGCGTCCTCCTGGAAAGCTTTCTGAAGCATTTGGTGTGTCTCCGTTGCAGTTTTTTTGTTTTTTCAAGCAGGAAATAAAATTTAATACACACACTCTTTGTTCTTTTAAATTTGCGGTTCTGCATTGTAATATAATTCTTTTCTGTAGTTTTTGAAGTTGTTGGATCATTTTGTGACATTCTTTAATTTTGATTGACCTCATTTTATATGAACTTATTACACATAATGCTGCTTTAGAATCAGAAAGTATGGCAGCATTTTTGAATTTATCTATTCTGTATAGAAGGTGTTGAAGTGAAATATGAATAGCCGTAACTTCTGCATCAAAATTTGTTGTGTGGTATCCTGCTGGTTGATAGAATGAGAGCAGTGCGCACTTAATTCCTGCTCCTGAGTTGTTGTCCAAGTTAGATCCATCTGTGTAGATATGTAACCATTCTTCAGGTGGATATCTATTGTTCACATTTTCTAATACTAGTGCTTTTAGTACAGGTTTGGAAGTTTCAGATTTTGTAACTATTTGTTCTAAATCTAATTGAATATTAATTGGTTCAAATGTCAGTGGGTTTTCTTTGACTAAAATATTTTCTTTAGAATTGGGAAGATTCAGATCTGTTTTTAATTCCATAACTTTGTGTAGGAACTTGTTCGTGTTTTCATCTTGATTGGTTGTAGTAATCTTTTCTCACATTCTGTTGTTTTTAACCGCAATCTTTTTTCATGTTGTATTAGTGCCTGTTCCTCTAAAGTTAAATGTATTGGATAGTTCCGAGTTAAGGCTTGCATTGCCGTGATTGGAGTTGATTTTGTTGCACCGCTTATTAGTCGCAGGGCCTGATTTTCGCATACTTATAGGTGATTTATGTTAGAACTGTTTGCTGTAATTATTACCTCTGCATTATAAAGAAATATTGGCTTCATGAATGTTTTGTATGCGGTGTTCAGTTTCTCCCGATTACTGCCCCACTTGACTCCAGCTAATCTTTTCAAAATTGAATTTTTTTTTGTTCATTTACTACTGCTTCAATATGATGTCTCCAAGATAATTTTGAATCAAAAATTGTTACTAAATATTTTGTTTCATATGTTTGTTTCAGGTTTGTTTTCTTGAAATGCAGATTTAGTTTAGGGATTTTCTTTTTTAAGCTAAATATTGGGAGTGTTGTTTTATCAGTATTCATTTTCATCAAATTGTTGTCAGTGCACTTTTCCAATAGTATCATAGCCTTTTCCATTGATGTTTTGGAGTTCTCTATTTGTGGGGAAGATCTCCACATGATTATGTCATCTGCAAAAAGTGCTGTCTTTATTTCTGTGTTTGATACAGCCGTGGGAAGATGATTATTGTAGATGTTGAACAAGGTTGTACTCAGTACTGCACCTTGTGGTAGGCCTATTTTTATTTGTCGGAATTTGGATGTACTGTCAAGTTGCTAAAATGTTAATTATACTGACCACTGTACTCAAAATTTGTCGCTATAAGGCCACTGTTGTTAGGTAACATTAAATAAATTTATCTTTAAAAGAACTAAAAATGTCTTTCTTTTGCAAACTCCATTATTTAGTCTTTCTTTAACTAAGCAAAAAGGAATATTACGTTTTATGCAATTGGTATAAAATGTGACTGTTAGGAAAGTTTATACATTGAATTTTTCGGTATAATAGAATAGCAAAATGTTATCAAGAGAAAACTGTCCATGCATTACGTTTTGCATAATTTTCTGTTATATCACTGAATGTCAGGTCCTCAGAGCATTACAGCTTACATAGTTTTGGGGTCATACTTGGTAATACCCTCCGTATAACGAAATCTTTTCATGGATCACGAACTGCAAATTCAGCGATTGACCGAGATCCCCGTGCCATTCAGGACATAAGTAAAATAGCAAACACAAAGCACGAGCTTTATTCTTCTTTGCTATGCATTTCATTTAAATATTCGTGACCGAAACGGATTTTGAAATTGCATAAATTCGCTTTAGTACTGCAAATTATGTTGCGTGACACATCAAAGTAAAAATAAATGTGGGGTTGGTTTTAGAAAAGCCCGTGTTTTTTTATGTGTCCTTGAATTAAACCGTACATTGAGCGTTACGTAATAGTAATTATTTGGTTTATATGTTCAGTAATCAATATCACACTCCAGTAATTGCTATAATTAATTTTACTGCGGATGTCAACAAACAAATCAGCCTACAAATAAAATAATTGGTGCATTTGTATGCTAATTTGATACGTAAGCCCGCACCTGCCGTTTTTACCTTACGTTGGAAAAGGAGTGCGTAGACTTAATTGGTAAATGTATCTTCCCATGTGAACATCTATATCTCTGTCTGCTCGCTTCTATCAATCAATCTTGTGGCTCTCATATGCATGGAAATGTGATATTTCATGTTCAACGTTAAGAGGTTCACAGATGATAGAAAGCAATTCGTGTAGCATTTCCCCCTCAGCAGTATTAAAACACAGAATAGTTATAGACCAACAATAAATAAACAAATTGAAAAACTACTATTTTTATTTTCTCTGTTACACTTAATAAATATGAGCAAGTGTTGTATTCCAATAAAAATGTCGATAACGATGGTACACTAAATATGTACATTTTGACACTCTTGAATTCGAAAAACGGATTATTAGAGAAAGGTATGTGTGTCTGTGAATAACATAATTCTAAAACGAAAATTTAGTTAACTAGAAAACTTAGTATATCTGTGTCCATCTTGCAAAGATATGAACTGATGTTTTCAAGCAAAACTACCCCCCCCCCCCCCCCGCGGGCTCGAAGCAAAACTATCTTTTACATCTATTTGCTTCATGAAGAACTTTTCAAGTGCTTTGATATTCTAAAAAGCTTTAACCGTTTTAATTACAAATATTTAAGCTATTTTCATTACAAATAAAATGCATATCCTGAACGTTCTGAGAATACACTCTGAAGTCCTCTTTATTCTGAATTATTTCTGCATAACTCTTTTTCTTTTTTGTAATTTACGTCCTCCAACGTTAAGTCATATCGGACTATGAATGGAATGGATGAAATGATGTTCAAATGAGCCCAGGGTCCATTGAGCTTGGTGTTACCCAACATTTGTCTTTCAGGATAAGAGAAAACCCCGGAAAAACCCTTATCCAGGTAACACACCCTGACTGAGATTCGAACTCGGGAGCTCTTGAACGTGAGGCAGACACGCTACGTCTACGCTACCTGGGCGGGCTTCTGCATAACTGGAGAACTGAATCTTAGTCCGTAAGAAATTCAATCAAGTTAATACATACAATTTATATCACATAAATGTTTGTAGAGCCCACCATTTCAAGAATATTCCTTGTTTTTGGACTAAATTTTCCAATATTTCTTTTTTCAAAACAGAATTTTTTTGCCTCCTTCTTTCCCTACTCATGCATATACATGCCGTCACTTAGGATCCAGTTCTTAAAAGTTTTGACTTGCCTAAGCCTGCTGCACTTAATTTATACAAACACCTATACCAAAATTGGTAAAAAGCGGGCATCGGATCCCATAAACCTTTAAAGGGATATGAAGTTTACGAGTCTCGTAGTATATAGCTGCTGACATCAGTCCCGGGGCAACATGCAGGGAGATTCCGGCTCCCAACGCGTAGCTTTAGTTTCATTACAACTACTGCTCTCCACGTAGGTATATTTGCCCTCCAGGGAGTACAAGGTGTTTGATATATTGCGTTAATACTTTAACAACAATTATTGGACAACCTCCACTTTATAAATCAATAGTTTTGGGTATTATCAACAACCATTAAACAGCTTGAAGAGTGTAATTTCGAGCTGTCCAAAAGTAGTTGAAGAGGGGTCTGAAAAAATTTACAATATACAGAATTAACCGCATACCAAACGAGCGAAATAAGTAAGTAAATAATCAATAAATAAATAATAAATCAGTAAATAAGTAAATTAATTATACATAAAGACATACATAAATACATTAATACGTACATAAATACATAAATAAATTGTCAAGTATTCTACACAAAAATATTGTATTTTAATTTTTTATTTATTTATTTATTTATTTATTTATTTATTTATTTATTTATTTATTTATTTATTTATTTATTTATTTATTTATTTATTTATTTATTTATTTATTTATTTATTTATTTATTTATTTATTTATTTATTTATTTATTTATTTATTTATTTATTTATTTATTTATTTATTTATTTATTTATTTATTTATTTATTTATTTATTTATTTATTTATTTATTTATTTATTTATTTATTTATTTATTTATTTATTTATTTATTTATTTATTTATTTATTTATTTATTTATTTATTTATTTATTTATTTATTTATTTATTTATTTATTTATTTATTTATTTATTTATTTATTTATTTATTTATTTATTTATTTATTTATTTATTTATTTATTTATTTATTTATTTATTTATTTATTTATTTATTTATTTATTTATTTATTTATTTATTTATTTATTTATTTATTTATTTATTTATTTATTTATTTATTTATTTATTTATTTATTTATTTATTTATTTATTTATTTATTTATTTATTTATTTATTTATTTATTTATTTATTTATTTATTTATTTATTTATTTATTTATTTATTTATTTATTTATTTATTTATTTATTTATTTATTTATTTATTTATTTATTTATTTATTTATTTATTTATTTATTTATTTATTTATTTATTTATTTATTTATTTATTTATTTATTTATTTATTTATTTATTTATTTATTTATTTATTTATTTATTTATTTATTTATTTATTTATTTATTTATTTATTTATTTATTTATTTATTTATTTATTTATTTATTTATTTATTTATTTATTTATTTATTTATTTATTTTTGTAATTTACGTCATATCGGACGATGAATGGAACGGGTGAAATGATGCTCAATTGAGCCCAGGGTCCATAGAGCTTAGAGTTACCCGACATTCGTCTTTCAGGATAAGGGAAAACCCCGTAAAAACCTTATCCAGGTAACTCACCCTGACCTCTTGCACGTGAGGCAGACATGCTACCACCACGCTACCGAAGCGGGCTTGGATTTTCAATGTTGCGTAGTATGATAAATTAAGTCTCGTACAAACGTATGAAAATGATTTGTACTACTCATATGCACAATTGACGTCATGTGAAGTTGAACGAACTTTCTCCCAATATTCTTATATTGTTTCAGCGAGAGGCGCAGGTAATTTACATTCGACAATTTACGAATGTACATGGTTGTTCACTGTAATCTCCGCATCGAAAGCAATGAGGAGAATGGCATGTTGTAACACTTCGTATCCGTACCGGAGTGTACACGCACAGAGCATCGGTATAGTCGTTGTCACGGACGTTTGTTGATATCTCGCTTGGCCTTGTGTAGTACCCTGTGTGCGTATATTGATTGCTAAAGTGTATGCGATCCGATGTCTGGTATTAAGACAATTTCTGTAAGTCGTTATCAGAAAACGATAGGAGAATAAGCTCTAGTAGAAAAAGCTGTAGACAACTGAGCAGAACAATGTGATTATAACACATATTTTATGTTTTTCAGGTCATCCACCTAAGAGAGGGAATAAACAAGACACAGAGAGAAGCAATTTCCGAGGTTTATAAGTGAATCAGGTAAGATGGATACATGTCACGACTTCTAAAATGGAACTGATAATTTTATACGTCTTTATGCAGTATGATTCAGCTATATACAGCTATGTAGCTGTATGTTCTAAACTAAGAACAGTTCTGGTATGACGGAGCCTTGCCTGTTTATGCAAGCAAGAGGAATATCTATCCTAATAACCCGGCTATTATGCCATCCAACACTGCATAATAGAGTAAACCGTTCCGTTGCACAACTAAGTTGTTGTATACACACCTAGGATCCGTTCCATGAACATTGTCTTTTTCTGTTGTTTTTGGGCGCCGATTTTAAGCTTTTGTCATATGATCTCTATTCCATATGTATGACTGGTGCCACTGCTACTTTGAATGTGTCATCGTTGTGTTTGTTGACAGATTAGTTATGTTTGGAATATTGAATGATGCTTTGATGGCTGCTGCTAGTCTTTCGTGGATATGTATACCAAAATATGTTGCTGTTGTTTGTAATTTGTATATTATGTAACTTTAGAAAAACAAATTAAGCCAACGGCCTTCTTTGGACATTTTAGAGTGTAGAATTGGTTGTTAATTATCTATAAATAGCTACAAGAATGGAAATGTAAAATTAAGCTGATAATCCTGTATGATAACCTTTGAACCACAAATTTACGGCTAACTGTATCAGCTGAGTTACAGCATACCAACGTTATGTTAAATTTCCGAAAATGTTCGTGTGTGTTCTTTTTTTCGGTCAACTAAAGTGCGTTCTCACTTGTTTTAAGGAACTAAGCTCATAATCGGTAGTTCAAATTTTAACTATGGCGTTGAAGTGTTCAATCTGATTCTAACCTTCCAACTTTAGTCTGCACACGATATGTGAAATTATTTTACTGTTGCTTAATCTCTGAAAGGTTCTCCTTAATAATTAATATACAGTACTAAGGCATGTAAACTTTTGCAGTAACATTAGTTTATCCTTTAGAAAGACTTCAGATGTTACTTGCTTATAGCAATTAATAGGTATAATACAATGTAGGTAGCTGACAGCAAAACGCCATGGGAAAGTAATGCTACCAATTGCAATATTTACACTTCTACAAATAGAATTCTATGGCAATTGTAATTTAATTAATAAAACCTATCATCCATGAACTTATGTTATCGTAATCAAATATCAAGAGTCATGTATCGGAAAGCTAAGTTATTCCAACTATGATAATAACGAGATCAGCTTTACTGCTTACCGCTCTGATTGGATGCCAATCTACTAAAACAGATGTATGCTTTAACAGAAATCGCGATCCTCAGATGGAAGAGAAAATTAAATTATTTTTATATTCAGTGGAGAGGGAAACAATTCTTTTGATAGCCGCAGGACTATCCCCATGTGAGGGTGTTAAAGTAAATATTTATATGTTAATTTATAAATAATAACTAAACACTAGTAACACAACTTCACTTATCTTATTTAACTCTTGGGGACCGGTTTCAAAGCAAACATCTGCTTTATCCTCAGCCATTCAGCTTGACACTCACCCACTAACTGACGGACTGACCTTGACCACTACCGGAGTTTGAAGGATAGCTCCTTCTCTAACTGCCATCTATCGGGGACAACACAAACTTATTGATGATGTCTATAGGAGGGATATCAAAATTCATTACGCGATCCTTATTTTTCAAAATAAATATCTTCTCCCAAACCATTAAATCTATCGGTTCTACATAATTTATATGTTAACTTGCTCTGATTATTTATTGTGAAATTTTATTTTACTGTATGAGCTCAAGAGAATACCTACTTATCATTAGCAAGTATAGTTTAGGTCCATTCCCTAACATAAAATTTTATTTTATTTTGTTCTTTGATATAGCAGAAAGGTCATAAAATGTTAAAACCTTAATGATATTGCTCAGTGAATGTTAAGGATAAATTTATTTTTCTTTATGAACAAGGCTTTATAATATCCAATTTGCTTTCAGTATTTCGTTGGTTCGCACAGACGCTCTATATCAAGCACTTCGTTAAATAATGATGTTTGTGTCGTGTTTGTGTGTGTTTTTGTGTTTGCGTATGTGTCCAGAATATGTTGGAGAATATGTTAGGTAATTAGGAGAATTCTTCCATAAAATATGTTTTCAGAATTGATATTGAAGGGTTCCTTTGTACTGATGTTAGAAAACTTCTAGTAAATAGGAGTTTTTTGTCCTTTATTGTGGATATGCCGGATGGGTTATGATACTGTCACCTTAAAAAAACAACTTAAAAAGAAACATGTTGAATTCCTTAAAAACTATGAGAATTTTTCAAGTTCACTGGATACTCCATTATAGATTTCAAAGCTTACTCCTAATCATATTTTATTAATTTCTTACACATGAGTCTACATGGACTGAAATTTGACAATTTATTCTTATACACACGTATATTACCGGCTATAGTACAAGTTTAAATCATGTTTTCTGATCTTTTCAGCCCCTGACCTTCTGGCTGACCCAAATAAACTTTGATATCTTATACTTTAGGAGGTGCTAAAAATCATGAACTATTTTACAAATTTCCCATTTCCCAATGCTACCTTAATGCACGTTGTAGATCTTTAAGCCACATGTCTGCAGTGTTATGCCTGTTTAAACAAAGCTGTGTTAAATTATGCTTCAGAATTGTTTTAAATTAGCTAACATCGTCTACATTGTCATACCGGACAATGAGGAAATGGATGAAATGAAGTTCAAACGACTACAGGGTCGACACAGCTTAGCATACATTCATCTTTTAGAATAAGGGGGGACCACGGATAAAATCGTATCCACATAACTCACTCTGACCGAGATTCGAACTCGGACCTCTTGATTGTGAGGCAGATACACTACCATCTACGCTAAAGAGGCGGTCGACCTCAGCTTTAGCAACCCTCAAACATAACTCTGTACATCTTACTGAAGTGGATAAAACATGGTCAGTTACTTATTAGAAGCAACAAAAATTATTTGCTTGCCTATAAAAATAAAAATTTAAATATCTGATTTTCACCAATAGCTATTAGAACAATCGTGTTTTAAGATTCATACTGTGACTTTGTTGGTTTATAAAATTAAAAGTCCAGTTTGCAGAAATTCCAAAATGCTCTTTATTTCCGTAGAAACACACTTTGGTCAACACTAACAGTAGCAGAATTACGTAAGGTAAACTAACACATTCCACGTCTCTTCTGTACACGTACACAAACAAAATAGTTCACTTTCAAAACACAGCAGCATAAGTCCAATTACGAATGCCCACTCAACTAAGCGCGGCTTCCTTTTATACGTCCATTCATAGTTCCAGAAGTTTGTGGAATGTTGTCTAACAATCAAGGCGGCACTGGAAAAAGGAACATTCCAAGTATCTATCTTTGTTTCGGCTAGCTTTCTATCTCCGCTCTGCACTACCTGTCCTTTTGTGCGCGCCAGCCGCGCTCTTGCAATAATGGCTCGCGACAATACCAAATTTTGGGCTGGCATACAGTTTACAAATGAAATGTAAAAGACCAAAGTGTTTAATGATCTGGATAACACTTCGGAAACTCTTGTATCTGTATGCAGCTTAAACCCAATGATATGTTGGTGATATTATTTACTACCGTAAAACTAATAAATTATATAGAAAGAAACAATGTGATGTAGTCTCCATAGGACGGGCTTCCTCCTTCAGCGCTAGCAGGCTGGGTGATTTGGAGAGGACAGGGATGCCTTACCGAACATAAATTCCAGAAAACGAGATTCAAGTAGATATTTCGGGATGTTTCTTTCCATTCTCAGGCGCACTCTCAAGAAAGTCTTGGAAGTGCATAGGATCGAGCATTGCTCGTGCGTGAATCAATACATGGGGATAAAATTAGAAAAATTCTACACAAATTTATGGACACATCAAAGCACCCTGACTAGATCTTCAGGGTATTACGATCTCAGAAAACGCTGTTTTAGGCAACAACGTGTTACCCACATGAATTGCAACCATCCGAGATAACATCTGAGCAGCTCCTAATAACAACGAAAGTTTTGTTGCGTATTAATTTGACCACAAAATTCTGCTATCCACCAATCATAACTAAATTGTATAAACCAATCTCATCAGGGTGCAATAGAACCTGCATCCTGATGTATAGGTAATGGGTAGCTATATATTTCATCTTACATTCCTACAGCCTTCTAAATTTTAACAAAGTCTGCCCTAAAATATATATCTCCAACAATAATCCTATATATGGATGGTGGGCGACAAAATAACTCAGGCTGAACCTCAGCCTGCCAGCAGCGAAGAAACCAGACGACCGAGTGAGAGAGACTTTTTGTGACATATAATGAGTGTGCTATTCAGCAAGTTAGTAAGCTACTGGAAGAGAGAAACGACTCCTATGCTTGACAGTCAAGGACTTCCTGGAAGAAAGTAGATACTACCTCCTCATTCACGATTTCCACAAGAAAAGTTAGTCAAGTGACAGAAAATTAAACTATTTTCAGTAAGCATCTGATCCCAAGAAGGAACATACAACGCGACACTGAAGATGTATGGACCTTCAGCAAATCTAATATAATAAATTACTAAACAATAAGATACTAAACCTAACCCATCTCAACCTAATAAAATTCTAATTAAATTAGGTCTAATAATTAAAAATAAAGCTAAAATGAGTATTAAACTTATAGTAATTTTAACAACGGTATATCAGAAAGAATGAACAGCTGCGAAGCCAGAACGAGCATGCTGCCTCGTTTGGGAAGAGGAAAAGATGAAATGTTAAAATAAATGTTTCCGCATGATGATAAGATTTCTATTGCCAAACTAAATATGAAAAAATCATCAAGGTATTGAAGCCTTCAGAATTTTTCAATTAAGAGAAAATTATAATGAGATCGACTATGAATAGATTTAAAAAATTACGTATTCCAGGCATAGGAATTATTTAGCAATTGATCTCAAATCAATCATACTGAAAGCATTGTTACTACAAAGAGCAGTGGTCAAGGTTCACATCTTACCCCGTAGCTCAGTCAGTAGAGCACCTGCTTGCCGTACTAGGGGTCCCAGGTTCGATTCCCGGCTGGGGCTGGGGAGTTTTATCCAACCAAGATGATTCTCCATCTTCCACAGAGTCTGGAAGTATGAATGAAAGTGTGAATGTGTGCGTGATCTAATGATTCAACCCAACGATTACGAGTTAACACCTTCGATATGTTCCAAAGGAGAACGGCCGCCGATATGATCATTCCAGTTAAAGGCGGAGTATAAATGGAGAAAGCGGATTTTACTACTTTATGCAAATGTCAAGAAAAGGAATAGTTATTTATATGCGACATCCCCATCTAATCCGGTAAGAGCTCTTTATTTCCTTTCGTCTTAGTTCAATGTCAAGAAATTCCTGTAATAAATTCTTTATAATGATGGAATTGAAGTTTCGTAGTTCACTTCTTTCATAAAATACAGCAGTCTGAATGATAATATTGTTGCTCTAACCTCTTTGTATTTGCCTGTAAAATATTTACTTTTTACATGAACTTCTTTCTACTCTTTAGTGTGAAGTGCAAACCTCTCCAGCTGATTATCGAGAGCAACATATTTTCCCGAAAACAATAATTTTATGTTTAATGTTTCTTCATTTTAAAGAGGATATAAGATATGTTTCATTTAGTGAATACGCTTAAGGTCATTTCGTGGCCAGCTGTGTACTTTTTAAAATGCCAACGCCATGTTTAAATATTGGTTTCATGCACAAAGGTCTTGTCTCATCTGTTTTAATTAAACTGGATATAGTTTCATAAAATATGTAATATTTATTAAACTAAACTTGATATTTACGTTTAAGCCGTGTTTGTATTTCCTGGATTCAAATAAATAAAGTCTACTTTAGTCTTTCAATGACTTTTTCCTGCAAATGAAGAAATTTTTGCAATAAATTATTTCCTGAAAGCAAGTTGCTTCCGAGGTAATCACCTGGAAGGGTTCCTAAGAAGCACGCTATATAGTCGGCCCTGTATATGTCGTTTTGCAGCTGTTTTAACGTCTTAGAATGAGTAGTTTCCCTGCGTTATCACAGCTTTTAAGATTTTAAATGCATCTACAACACTTCAAAGCTTAAAAATAATTTTATATAGTTTCTAATAATTATTTATGGTTAAATTAATCGGAAAACGTTCGATACATTTTAACTTACATAACTGCTTTCTGGAAGACAATGTATGGCTCCTTCCAATCGCTCTGTTTTGAGACAATGATAAATAATTATTCGATTATGTCTTGTATTGTAAAGTCAGCAGGGGGTCAATAGGATGCCCTATAGATGAGAATGCAATGCCACCATGATAATGAAGGGAAATGTCTTCACACATTCAGATACAGAAGTTAGCGACTACAGATATTGCCTGCCTGTCGGTCACGTATGGGAACATGGAATGCTAAGCACTGTTAATAATAAACGCACTCAGAATGGACAGATGACAATAAAGCTCGCAATGTTCAGTCGTGGACGAGTGTCTCCAAGAGGAATGTTGGTGAAGTGTGTGGACCTAGGCTTCTCAAGCATCCTCGACCAGTTACCGACTGCCAATTGATACCCGATATAATTGTTCTACCATCTCCTTCGGTCAACCAAGTCCTGCACAGAATGCCCAGGGTATCCAACAGTCACCTTTATAAGTACTACGTCAGACCCAACCCCTTTGTTTTTCTGGTTCTAATATCTAAAGTAAGTCGCAAATTATTTAGTCTCTCACTAATTAATTCCGGATTCTAAGAAGGATGGAAAATAATCCCGACTAAAGACAAATTACTATTCTCCTGCTAGGAATCGAAATTACGGCCTCCGGATTTAAAAGTCAGCATGCTAATCATCACATAAAAGAGGTTCTCTATTACTAAAGCCCGAAGCGCTTACAAATGCTTATAAATTCTTTTTTTTTCTGAAATACATGGTTTGCTTACTTATTTTATGTTTTTAATTAAAATAGCCTCTCTTATTCGAATCGTGTAAATTTAAAGGTACATTTTCACTCAATCCATCACTTTAACATTCAGAAGGCTTACATGGTCTCTCTGAAAGAGTTAGGAGCCGATATAAAGACGTGGATCGTCTTGTCTCTAGCGTTAAGTACAGTGTGATCCATATAAGTCTGAACCATTTCAATAGGCCATAACTTTTGAACCAATAGTAGGATACACGTGCAACTTTGGGGGAATATAATACACAATTGAAAGATTACATTACAGAATTTAAATCTCATATAAAGTCTTGAAAGTGTCCTCCACCAGCATCTATACTATTTGCACTCGTCTCACCATATTCTCCGAAGTTTTACATAGAGTATCCTCGCCAATGTTACTTATTTCGGTTCGAATGGATTCCTTGAGAGCATCAATTGTCCGTGGCCTATTCTTGTACACTCTATTTTCAGATACCCCAAAAGAAAAAATCCGGTAAGATTAGGTCAGAAGATCTGGGGGTCCACAGACCTTTTGGGATTATTCGCTTATCAAAGAAACCGGTTACAAGTTCCATGATGTCATTAGATGTATGACACGTTGCTCCATCTTACTGGAAATAACCTTATCTCAATTCGATATCATCCAGCTGCTCCACAAATGTATTGAAAATACCCATATAAACTTGTGTCTACAGTCGTATCAATGAAAATGGGACCAACGATCCTGGAAGCTCACACCGCGCACCGTACTCTAACCTTTTCATCATGCAGTGGGGTTTCGCGGGTCACTTGGGAGTTTACAGCAGACCAATATCTGGTGTTTTGTGTGTTTATGTAGCCTGTCAGATGAAACCATGCCTCATATGTAAACCACGTTATGGAGAGAATGTCTGGAGGTGGAATAAGAGGCTAGTGGAGGACACTTCCAACATTTTCTGTGAGATATAAGTAGTGTAATGTGATCTTCCAATTCTGTATTATATTCTCCCAAAGTCTATATATGTACTGTCACAGATTAGAGTTAAACAATTTCATGAAGTCCTTCCAAATTTGTCTTTACCTCCTCAGCCATTTAACTCGATGGGGTTCTTGGTTAAAGGCTGTGACAGACTACACGGAACGTTACAATGAAATAAAAACAGTGTTGTAGTACTTAGATGCGGAAGATGCAAGCAGCATTGCCACTGCACAAGAATGTTTTGCTAATATTGGCATCCAAGAAAGATAGAGTACATCCATAACCGTTTCTCCAAAATACCTGCTATTATAACAGAAGTGGAAGCTTGAAATAATAACTTAGAAAATTCACTTTTTTGGCAGGTGAAATATCAGTAATGCTGTCTTCAGAGACTCACGGTATTGCCAAAACTGCTTTTGAGAAACTCAGTGAGATATTAACAAAAACCTTGGCCCAAAGTTCCTAAAAGCTTTCTGGCTCAGTAACGCATATTCAAGAGGAATTCACTGTGGTGCTTTTCACACGTTCCAGTAACGTCATGCGACGTCGAGAGATACTTCCCTCTGTACAAAATATTCTTCACTAATACACCTCCCTGGTGTACCTTTTTTATTGGAATTTACGTCCTCCAACGTTAAGTCATATCGGACGATGAATGGAATGGGTGAAATGGTGCTCAAATGAGCCCAGGAACCATTGAGCTTAGAATGACCCGACATTCGTCTTTCATAATAAGGGAAAACCCCGGAAAAAACCTTATCCAGGTAACTCACCCTGACCAAGATTCGAACTCGGGACCTCTTGAACGTGAGGCAGGCATGCTACCACCACGCTACCGAGGCGGGCTCTCTGGTGTACTGTAACACGCTTACATAAGGTAAGAATCCTACGAAATATGTTTATGATTACCAACAAGACAGATTGAATTCCCTTCTATATATTCGTAGAACTTACCTTAATTTCAGCATTCTATGATAGATTAATCTAGATAGGTAAAAATCGTATCCTTATTTTGTTGGTTAAGCAATTATTAATCGTTCTGATATATGTTTTATTTTCCTTTAGACATGTGGTTGGTTCTTGGCTGTTCTTTTCACTCATTCGATCACGGTTGGGTCTTACACAACTCCCTAATTTCTTCATTTCTTACTTTGTCATAAAGCGTCTTTCCAGTTTTTCTCCTCAACAACTTCATTTCAGTTGTTTCCATCTTGTTGTCTCTGCTCTTATTTCCAAGGCATCACTGATCAAACTACCGCTTTATAAATTTTTACTTTTGTTTATTTTCTCCTGCATTTATTTCTCCATACTAACACATACAGGTATTTCTGTTGATTTTACAACTTGATAGTTAATTTCTCGGGCCAAAGGAACAAACTTTCAATGTTCAAAACGAAATCTTGTGTTTGACATCCCCATAGTTCCGTATACCTATTATAAGCGTGGTAAAGCTTAACCATAGACAGATAGAGGCAACATAAAAAAATCAATGCCATGGCTGGGATTCGAACCACGGATCTACTGGTTTCCGTCCATTCGCTCTAGCCCATTGAGCTACCATGGCCAACATGCCTTCCCGACATTAAATTCTACATTTGACTCATATATTTCCCCGGTAAACCACTAGGGGCTCTCGCATCCGAGATACACCGTTTGTGGCGTCTTACTATCGTAAGTACTTGAGTCCCAGTCTTCATCATTTAACTCCTATCATTTTAGTTAACTGATGGAAATTACTCATTTCTTCACACTAGCTATATATATATAGGCTAAGGTCTTTGATAGATAGAGTCAACATGCAAAATTCAATGCCATGGCCGGGATTTGAACCACTCCAGCATTCCCCTAAGTGATAAGGAGAAACCAGGAATAACCCAAGTCAAAATGCACATCGATGGGGATCCAACCCACGAGACGCATACAACGGCACCCTCCACCTCTAATGTAAAAGAGGTAGTCAGGGAGCTGAAGCGACAGTCAAATGTTTAAATAATGTGATTTTGAAATGCTTTTTGTTCGGCATTCTGAGAAACAAAGGAAGTTACCTGTGCACTTTAAAGTATCTACTTGAACAAGTAGAAATAACAACAAATATTCAGAATTGCTAATGTCTCCAATGAGAACTGCCCTTTTTCGTATTCGGCTTAAGTTTTTCTACATCTTTCTACAAAGCACACATACTTCATTTCCATAGAGGAAGACTTCACGGCTTATTCGCAGAAAATTCAAGCCATGCGTTTTAATAATCAGGCAAATATTTTAAATTCATGATATTTATATCAAGCTCCTTAGAGCCAATTTTGAATAAATTAAAACAAAACAAGGAAACTTTCTTGACAACTTTCTTGGCCTATAATTACTGTCCATCGCACCTCCTCACTTTTCTCACGATGTTGAGTGGGCACCCCATGGGTGAGTTCGATATGGGTGCAATTACGTTGCCTGGAACGAGATCGACACACTCCAGTACACTGCGTCACGGTGCAGGACATCGAGAAGTTTAGTTCCTTATTAAAATACACAATCCATATTAAACAAAATTTTATCACTTGAATAATTTCGAATATATTCGCTATTGTTATTATTCTTTTTGCTACGCGTTAAGTAGCAAAGTTTGAAATGTTGGCTGCTCAAATGATCACGTAGAAACAAACGTTTATATTATAAACTGAGCTGTTTTTTAAAGAAGCTGTTGAATGTGTGAGAAATGAATATATGAACAAATAAATCCAAAGTTATGCTTTTAGAGGAATGAACCCAGTTAGTCAAAAAATATTATTAGACAATGTAAGACGAGAAGGTGTCGTAAAGTTTCAATTATCGCCCTTTAAAAATGTGATATAGATTTTGTGTTGATATGTGCTTGTTAGTTCTACTCTACGTAGTCCCCATACAGATTTACACATTTTTCCCAGCTTTTTTGACCTTCGGAATACCTTGATTGTAGAAGTCTGCAGAATTTGCTTTATGCCGCTCTTACGCTTCATTAATGACGTCATTTTTGTTACCAAATTGGTGACCAGACAATGGACTCTTCATTTCTGTGAACAAGAAAACGTTAGTTGGTGCGAGATCGGGCGAATAAGGTGGATGCTGTAAGTTCTCACAGCCACATTCCCTTGTTTTGTCAACTGCAACTTGAGATGAATGAGCTGGTGTATAGACAGACAGAAGACGAACACCTTTGGAGAGCATACGGCGTGTTTCTTAATCAGTGCTGCTCGTAACTTGTCCAGAAGATTGCAGCAGCATCTGCCAGTGATGGTTTGACCCTTGGCAAGATAATCTGTAAGGATGACTCTACGACAGTTCCAGAAAATTGGAAGCATGATATTCCCAGTTGACTTTTGCACCTTTGCCTTTTTGGGACGGGGGAATCGGCATGTTTCCATTCCATGCTCATGGTTTTTGTCTCTGGATCATACTGATAGATCCAGGATTCATCCATGGTTACCACACGAACAAAAAAATTATCTTCATCCTGTTCCAGCATTAACATGTCTTGAAAGTTCATGCCCTGTTTGCTTTTGGAAAGGTGTTAGCATGCGTGGAACCCACCGTACAGACACCTTAGACGTTTGCGGTTCGTCATGAATAATTTTCCACACACTCCCGTAACTAAGATGTGTCTCATTCATGATCATTTGGATGGTTGCTCGTCTGTCTTCCAGTATTAAACACTCCACTTTCTTGACTGTGACAGCATCGTCTGTCATTGATGGTTTACCAGCTCTTGGCTCATCTGTCAGGGACATGTGACCAGTTTGAAATTTCTTTTTCCACCTCACAATAGTATCATACGATGGGCTATCTTTTCCATAAACGGCCGTCATCTCAGCATGGATTTCCCGGGCAGTTTTGCCCTTCAAATGCAGGATATTGATCACACTATGAGCCTCAATTTTCTCCATATTACACCCCAGTCGCTTCTGGCACTCATTGTAAAAAAAAGGGCTCAGACCATTGAAACTACCAACATTATGTCCTGAGGGATCAATGTAATGGATCAGGTATCACACTTTAAATATTTAGGATGTAAAGTATCTTACCAGGGAGAAAATGATGTGATAGAGAAAATAAATTAATTTAACTATATACGAGGGCTGTTCAATAAAGAATGATCACTTTTTCTTTTTTGACAACGTACCTTCACTTACTCTCATAATTTTGATGGTCCTTCTCAATAGTATCTCCTGAATGCGATGCACTTGTCCCAGAGTTTCTGCCAGTCTTCAAAGACATGCTGGAAACCATTTTTGAGAGGTCCTTCAAAATCACCTCCGCAGCCTTCACCACTGCTTCTGATGATGGATATTGCCTCCCACGAAGGCGTTTAAGTTAGGGAATACAAAAGGTCACATGGGGCTAAATCTGGACTATAGGGAGGGTGAGGAAGGCACTGCACGTTGACTTTTGCAAGATATTCAACAACATTGACAATATGCGGCCATGCATTATCGTGGTGCATCATCCAGCCTGCTTCACGCAAATGTGGTCTTTTGCACCGGATATGGACTTGCAATGTTTTAGAGCATCCCTTAGTATTGTTCAGGTACAACATGCTGATAAACCATTCCATGAACATCAAAGAATGAGATGACCATAATTTTCCCAGCAGAAGCAACCACTTTTGCTTTTTGGGGGGTTGGTGATGAAAGAGACGTCCACTCTGAGCTTTGCTGTTTGCTCTCAGGAACAAAATTATGTAGCCAAGTTTCATCAGCAGCGATTACGTTTAAGAGAAACTCCGGATCTTCCTCTAACATCAACTTTAACTGCATGTTATCTCCATTGCAGCGGTAGGCGATGCTGAATATGTCTGAACTTGCCTGGTTCTCACCAGGAGTAACAACAATGAAACTACTACGGCGTGTTTGTTTCACATTAAGCTAACAGAATTTAATAAGATTGAACTTTAGTGCAAACAATTGTGACAGTGAAACATTATGATCATTCTTTATTGAACAGCCCTCGTAATAAGCGAGGCCTCGTAACAACTTCAAAATTAAGATTAAGATTTGGGAAAGAAATTTAGAAGAAATAAATAATATTTTTTCTAACAACATAAATAAATGGGAAAGGCATGTCCAAGGAATGAATAACAATATCTAAAATAGCCGTAAATTATAAGCCCAAAGGTACAAGAAGCTAGGGAAGATCGAAGAAAAGATGGGCAGAACAAATTGGAGCCCAAACGGATTGAAAATTCTAAGTTGTGAAGTAGTAGAGGAAGTTGAATGTGACAGCTCATATGGGAGCTATTTAGATGCAACCATTTCTTATGAACATTTATCGGGATTAGCCGGAGAATACAGTAAATAAGCTGATATTAAAAATTATGAAAACAGTGGGATTGTTAGGAATGAGAATTTTTTCCAGAAAGCTTTAACACGATGTGTACTTTAGGTCGATCACTTTTCAAAAACAAAACCAAAGGCTTCTGATTGCAACTCCGGATCAAAGCTCAACGCCGTAGCTGTCAATACCAGTCTCTATGACTCCTATCCCAGGATGAGCCACTGCCGCTTGCAGATGATCCCGATAATTCTGAAAGCTTAGCAATTTTACCTGAACCATTGCGCCTCCCTGCCGACATTTTCTCAGGGGACGCCGCGTCCATTATAATTTAGAGCCGCGAGAGTACCGCGGGCGCTCATCCCATTTACCGTCGACGCCTTTATGCTCCATCCGCGACATAAAACGCATCATTAAATCCCACACACATACACACGCAGAAAACGAAATCTGGGCAGAGCGAAAGCAGTCTGTTTTCAATACAGTATGCGCACTGGGGGTTTTCCTCTACCGCTTCTCTTCTGACGGCAAAATAAACAGGATAGTGCTCGCAACTGATATCCATACACCAAAATATTCTTATGTGTACCGTGTATATGTGTGTGTGTCTAGAAGAGGGAACCAACGTTCATGGAATATAAAGAGAAATGAAAAATAAAAATTCCGTTACTGTTAAAAAAAGTTAAAATGGAAGCGCATCTATTATTTTCCATATTTTAGCATACCATCCCCCCTTCCCCCGACTTCAGTTCCCTTTCCCCATCCTCCTTTCATTCCACAAAACACTATTCCAATGATATAAGCTGCCCTCATATTTGCATCAAATATTCATCCCATTGAGCCACGAGTTTTTTTGTGCTGACTTTTTTGCGGGAGAAGAATGGGTGGAAAGGGATGGCGGGGTGCGGGGGGGGGGGGGGGGTTGGGAAGGTTTTAATCATATCGATGTTGGAATGTATGAAAATATACAAAATGGAACCACAAGTTCAATAAAATATCGGCGCGAGGGAAATGGACCTTTGAAATAACGAATTCGCCTCTCTTTTTTTTTCCAACCAGCTACAGCAACCGATACCTTGGCGGTTTTCTAGATTATTTGCATGGCCCTCGGTCATATTTCGAATAATTATGAACGACTGCGCGCGCGTGTATGTGTGTGTGAGTGCGTGTGTGTATGTGAGCCGAAGTGGTTACACACCCAATGGCATTCGCTATGTCGCACAGTGCGGACTTCAAACCGCATTGCGTGTGCACTGACCACTCGCCCACTTCTGACCATTTTTAATTCAGGAGATTTGGAGTTCGACTCAGATGACAAAAGGTTCTGGCCATTTGGGGCTCGGTTAGATGATCTAAGCCACAAAAGCAGGCAATCAACACAGCAACAGCGTGCCACCGGAGAGTTACCTGTCCTGACGGAGAGAGCGCTTTCAAGAAATTGCGATAACCTAATAAGAAATTGGAATAAAAGCACTTTTAGTAATTTTGCGTATATCTGTGCTTCTACCTAACCTTTACAGCATCAATTTAATAAAAAAGAGTTCGTTTTGTAAAATATCAAAGCTAAATTTTAATCCATAGCTAAACGCTTTCACAGCCAATTTATTTTAAATCAAATCCAGTTTTTGCAGAATTACAAACTGGTTTGTTTATTATTAGTAATTTCATTATAAGAGACAAGATGGTCCCACATAAAATAAACGTTGATTGATGTGCCTAAAGTTATACAGTAAAGCACTGAAAACTAAATTTACCTAATGTTTTATTTTTTATTTGTGTGATCAAAGTAAATAGCTATACATCAATTATTGGAAATTAATTGTTCTTTCACACTGGCCGTGTGTAGGCTAAATTGTAGAAACGTAGAGTCAGAATGAAAAATTCAATGCCATAGCCGGGATTTGAACCAGAAGATCCTTATCGTGACGCAGTTTGTAACTTATTGGAAAATTCGAGACAGACTCAGTGTCATAACAAACTAACTATATGGTCATTCATATTATTCTTTAAAGAAACCGTGAACACTGAACTTTATTGTTTAATTTTCTAAAATTCCATTGATGAGCTATAGGAAGACGAAATCAACCATAATGGTTTCCATAGGATGGCACAACTGCGAACATAGCCGACAACGCCTTGCGAGTTCTGGAAAAGTCTTTTAGGGAACGTGTTACCCCTAAATACTCATGACCCACTCCTTCTTTTACTGGATCTTACACCATTAGGCATTTTTCTTTGCGAAGAAGAAAATTCTGTAGTGTATCCTAGTTGACAACGCTCACTTTGTGAAATATGTGTATATTTGAGAAACATATCCAAGAAACATCTGCACAAGAAAAAAGCTTTTCAAATGCAACTAAACGGATTCAGGCCTGTTTATCCGTCTGTGAACACTGTACCTGCACAGCGACTTTCTGAACACCGCGTATAATGGTATATAATGTTAAAAATAGTATATTGTATCCCTTTATTAGCCATAGAGCAAAGGATAAAGAAGATCATGGTAATGTTTTTATATTACCATGAGGGTCACTCTTTGTTTTTGTTTGCCATTTCTTCTTTTTTAAGTTTTATTTATTTTTATAGCACGGTTTAAATGATTTTCTTTGTTAAGACATCGAAATTGCCCAGGATGGTATCAGCGCTGCTGGTGTTCGGTTATTCGTCCCGCATAAGATCCTTTAGACGTCAGTAAATCCTTAAAATCATCTGAATAATCGGGTTTGAACCGCTACGTTGAGATCAGTAGGCCACCGCTGACTGTGAGGTGGAGGACTTCAATTCAGTTTGAAGCTATTTTTGTGCTCATGCGATGTTTGAAGATGCTATGATGATGCACCACGTTGTGGCACCATCTTGAAGCAGGATTATTTGGGATGAAGGTGGATACAGAAATTTCTCCTGCAACTCTGTATAAGTAGGTGCATCTGTAATTCATGAGCGATGTGTTCTCTTTCTTTCCCAAGGTCGTGGTAACGGGGCTGATAAAGTTAGTATTACAACTTTTGAAGAATGAACAAATAATCCTTTTCTTGTTCAAAGATAGAAATTTAATTCCTCATAAAGATTTTTAAATTCTTTGATACCATTCTAAATATTATTAGTGTAGTCTTTTTACAACCAGCGGTAGATGCCACGATGAACTATTTCTTTTCGTGTGCACACACTACTTATGCATCTTTGATGTATGCACCTAATTGTTTCTGCGTACACTCGGAGAGATAAATGCACGTCGTGTCCCTAAGACTTTCATAAGCATTTGTTAAAACATTTAACAACTTCTTATCATACTATGTTGCCATGGTTACACCATTACCTGCCTTACATTATTTCTTTATTTTATTACAAATACTAATCTCTTTGACTATTCTTCTTAACAAAACATGAAATATCTGAAATAACTGCTACAAGGCTCACAGAGATAATGTGTGAAAATATAAATGATCCTTGACGCTGAGGTACACCAAGCTGATAGTTAAGCATATCTTAGTAGGAAAACAAAACCAAAACCTCAGATTAAAACTGATGCAGTCACCTCAGACTCGAAATCTAAGGAAACACACGCCACTATCTGTTCCTTTGTAGTAAATTATTTATTTTTTCTATTCAGCAGCTGTCTTTATATCTTTGTAATTTTGCACGCTATTTTTGTTTTCGTCTATGCTGTGCATGCGTAATTTGGGAACAGTTTTTCACCTTTTCTTAGTGTTTATGTTCGCGAAATTTGCTTCACTCACTGTGCAGACAATTAAAAGAAGCAATATGGATTATACTCGTAACTATATAACAAAGCTTACTTGGCCAAGTATCATCATTGATCTGTTGAAATAGTTCCAAGTGAATTAAGAATACATTTGACATCTTCATATAACCCACGATACCTACATATAATTTTAAACTCATTATAAACCAAGGATCGATTATATACAAATGCGATTATCTTATTGTCACAAATCTCCATTCAAAGATGTCAATGATAATCTTGGTTATACAACCCATTAGACGTTTATATTAGGTCATGTTAAAATTAATTCTATACTGTGATCTTGTCTAGTTTATAACTGAAATTTCGTTGAGTTTTCACTGTACTTTGATGACGTAGTTCAACCTTCACTAAGAGTTTGCTTATTTGTCATTGCCACTTCACTACAGTCCGATTTTTAAAAGAAGATACGTGATGGTCATCAAGCAACGGTCGCGAAGGGTAAGAGTGCAAGGTCGTTGCTATGGAAACGTAATCAAATGCTGCCAGATTGGTTACCCTGGTAAATCTCACATTCCTCAGGTCAGTTATTGCTAGTTCTGTGCGGAAAACAAGAGTTTGCTTAAGTGTTCAGTTGAGTTGTGTTTTGTCAGCCTACTTTGTGCAAAAAATTAATGTACGTTGTTATGGAAACTAGACGTTGTGACGCTAGGATTAGAGTTAGACGGAGGATTCATGGTCCGAGGCAAAGATCAGCTTACGGTCGGGATATTACATTGCTGGAGAATATGTCTGTGCTCTTAGGGAATTCTTTGAACAGAAAGAAGTGAGTTTGCTCCTTATCAATGGACAGCTTCTTCCTTTCAACCAAAAGCGACAGCCTCATGCCAGTAGATATGCTTGCATGTAAAAGAATTCCTATGGGTCAAAATTCCGGCATATCGGCGGCGTTGATAAGAACATGGCAGTTGACAAAGTCGTTAATAATAGCATATTGAGATACTAATGTATACGGAACCGGGAAAGGTTTGAAAAAAAAACGATGCGCTTGCACCTAGATTCCTTTATGTGCTTACTACATGTGCATTGGATGCCATTTTTTGCACTATGTGTATTTATATTAATCTGAATATTAATAGTTAAGATATTAGCTGAAATATTAATAGATATAATTGAAGATAAATGTCAGATTTTAGAACGTGCATTGCCTATGTGTGTTTCTATGCAGAAATTACTTACCGCACTAGTGCGGGAATATCAACTTAAGATGCATAGCAAGTATGGTATAGTACAGTAAGTACTAGTTACATAGTGTAGAAATTATTTAAAAGAACGCACACACGTGAAGACAAGACGTCACAACTCAGTGAATGTGTGAACAACTTATTTTTGTTCTTAATGTAGGCTAATACAGATTAAATATGCATGTTTTTGTTGAGATGTGATAACCTCGAAAGCTTGTTTACATTTCGTATGTTGAGAGGGTAAAGAGGGAAGTATGCGTAACTTAGTTTTAGGCAACATGGCAGCACCCTACGTGGAGAAGCAGATGACCATCTCGTACCTTCTTTTAAAAATCACACTGTAACACCAGAAAGTTCTACTATCCTGTCACTTCACTTTCCTCGGAATACAATGAAATAAACAGCACGACGTAGCCTCTTCTTCCAAAATGTTCACTCATTGGAGAGTAGAAAGTAAACATCCCCAATCTCTGGCAGTAACAATACTTATTGCATATCACCACAATAATCGCAAACTCGTTCGGAGAACAGCGCTTTTCGCACCAGAAACGCATTCATCAACATATTCACTTGCTGAGTGAATCACTTCACCAACTCACTCAACTTTCGAGTGAGCTTGCTTATACAGTCTTCAGAAACATCAACACAGTTATAGAATACTCGATATAAGGAAATTTCCAAAAGATTATGGCTATCCTGTGGTAGTGCTAGACGAGCGCGCTTCTTATCTGGTTACCGTCCCACTGCCCGATGGCGAGCTTCCGGTATCTTTGAGGTACAGTTGAGAGAGAATGTGTGGCATTAAGTACTAATATGCGGAGATAAACGTCCCGTATTCTTGGAGAGTTTTAATTTTTGCTAACTGAAACTTTATATGACATATTGTAACTAGAATTTTCCGTAGGGGAGGGCATCCATACCCTTCAGCTGCCGTGGTGCGGGCGCTGTGGACCCCTAGCACTTTTGGTACCTCTGACGTTACTAGAGGAACCTCGGGCCTAACTGCCGAGCCCCTTCCGAATGGGAGTTGTTCGTATTGGGTTGGACTCGAGAGGGCAGTGTGTTCTCGACACCCACGGGAAATTGGGTACCTCCGGCCAGGCTGCAGCCGCCCGGAGGCGGTAGAGGGTTCGCTCATAAGTCCTAAGTGCTAGCTTGCAGAGCTAGTAGGTGTGCTAGATCACCAGGCGGCCCCACCGAGGTTTTCGGTAGTCTTCCCTGCGGGGTTGACGCGCGTAAGTGGCGTATCCACTTCCATTCCGTCTTGACGTTGTTGTCGATGGTGGGGGCGGGGCTATCTAAGAAATCAGATATCCATAGCTCCCGGGTAGGAGGCCAGGATCTTCGGACTTTGGGTAGATGCTCTGCACATAACTGTAGTAAGTATTAAGTAAAGACAAAGCAAAAATGACATATTTTGTAAGTAGGTATAAGGTTTTTATAATGATTAAGGTGTATATAATTTGGATTTTTATTATTCAATATAAACAAGGTTTTACAAACCCTTTTTAATGAAGTCAACTTATTCCAAAATCTCTTCATATTTTGAATGACTACTTAAAAATAAAAAGCATCATCATCATTATTATTTGTGTATGTATGCATGTATATTTTGGATATGCGTGTATCTACATCTTGTATGTCTTTATGTGTCGTGCTGTAAACAGCTCAACTCAAAAATGAACAGTCGAATGAAGTATTAATTACCTGTCTGACGAATGAGGGCAGTTGTTTGGGGAAGTCGCTACTGTAGCGTAACACAGTTCAGATCAGAGAAGGCGGGAATATAGTAGACCACGTCTGTCCATAAAATTATGAGTATACGTAACACAACACATATGTTTGCATTTGCGAAGTCCCTATCAAATGCCTTAAATATTCTCCAGAATGTGCCACTTTTCTTTAACACCATTCATGTATTTACGAACTATAGGAATTTCTCTTCTCTATTTGTAAAACTGAAAAATTCAGTGCACAACACATTTCTGAAAAAAATCGAGTTCAGTCCCTTTTTTATTTAGGTGAAGTTTAAGGGCTGTTGAAAGTTTTTTTTTTTTTTTTTTTCGTACGATTTGAATTTTGAAACTCTTTCACGATAATATGCATAATTCATTCACTTTTCTCCAATTGCGCTGCTCTCCCTTTTATAGAATTATTTAAGGAAACAATAAGACCTTACGTTTCTCATGGATAGAGTAAATATGAAAAATTCAATGTCATGGCCGGGATTTGAAACACGGATCTCCTTCTTTCCGTCCAGTCGCTCTAACCCATTGAGCTGCCATGGCCAACGCATTTGACTCATATATTTCCCCGGTAGACCACTAGGACTCGAAGATTCATTGAATTTTTCATGTTGACTCTATCTAACACAAACCTTAGCCTATGTACGGCTAATATGAGAAAATGATTAATTTCCATCAATTAACTAAAATAATAAGAGTTAAATGATGAAGCCTGGGACTCAAGTACTTACGATAGTAAGTCACCACAAAGGCGAGAGCCCCTAGTGGTTTACCGGGAAAATATATGAGTCAAATGGAGAATTTAATGTCAGTACGGCACGTTGGCCATGGTAGCTCAGTGGGATAGAGCGACTGGACGGAAATCAAGAGATCCGTGGTTCAAATCCCGACCATGACATTGAATTTTTCATGTTGTCTATCAAAAACCTTAGCCTATATACGGCTAGTGTAAAGAAATGATTAATTTCCATTAATTTACTAAAATAATAAGAGTTAAATGATGAAGCCTGGGACTCAAGTACTTACAATGCTAAGTCGCCACAAACGGTGTATCTCGAAGGCGAGAGTCCCTAGTGGTCTACCGGGAAAATATATGAGTCAAATGTAGAATTTAATGTCATGACGGCACGTTGGCCATTGTAGCTCAATGGGTTAGAGCGACTAGACGGAAACCAGGAGATCCGTGGTTCAAATCCCGGCCATGGCATTGAATTTTTCATGTTGACTATATCAAAAACCTTAGGCTATATACGGCTAGTGTAAAGAAATGATTAATTTCCATCAATTAAATAAAATAATAAGAATTAAATGATGAAGCCTGGGACTCAAGTACTTACGATAGTAAGACGCCACAAACGGTGTATCTCGAATGCGAGAGCCCCTAGTGGTCTACCGGGGAAATATATGGATCATGACGGCACGTTGGCCATGGTAGCTTAGTGGGTTAGAGCGACTGGACGGAAATCAAGAAATCCGTGGTTCAAATCCCGGCCATGGCATTGAATTTTTCATGTTGACTCTATCTATCAAAAATCTTAGCCTATACACGGTTAGTGTAAAGAAATAATTAATTTCCATCAATTAAATAAAATAATAAGAAGTAAATGATGAAGCCCGGGACTCAAGTACTTACGATAGTAAGTCGCCACAAAAGGTGTATCACGAAGGCGAGAGCCCCTAGTGGTTTACCGGGAAAATATATGAGTCAAATGGAGAATTTAATATCAGGACGGCACGTTGACCATGGTAGCTCAATGGGTTAGAGCGACTGGGCGGAAACCAGGAGATCCGTGGTTCAAATCCCTGCCATGGCATTGAATTTTTCATGTTGACTCTATTTATCAAAATCGTTAGCCTATATACGGAAAGTGTAAAGAAATAATTAATTTCCTTTTTTACAAAATTGTAACAATTGTTCTTATTTATCTAACACTATGTCCTGTTACAGTTAGTTATCTATACAATGTCAGCAAGCTGAATATTTAACAAGCTATACCCATTCGCATGCCTAAATCAATTAATATGAGAAAATAGTTCTGAATTCATAGCAAGCTTTAAGGATAGGCATGTTTTCCATGTTAATAGAACTTAATTCATTTATATAAGTCGCTTTTCATAACATCAGGTAACCACAACACATATGCCCACACAAAGCGCTGGGAAGAGGGAGAGAGGGTTAGTGGGAGAGGGAGGAGAAGAGAAAAAGGATTCTGCTATTTAAGTATGTCCCACGTGCATTCAGCAATTTTTGTTGCTATGAGAGATGTTATCAGTCACAGTATTAACGAGGGTTCATCTCGGCGGCTATGGTATCTAAGCTTTGCGATTTCATGCAAATAAATAAAAAAAAAACATTGTGCCCGATGAATTCTGAGGATACACAATGAAATAACTCTACCTCTGATGGTACAAGGATTCAACCACAGGGCATCCAAATGCCCTTCTGAAAGGGGAGTCTCCATGAGGGTAGGGTAGCTGATCCGCAGCTCACCGGATATTGAACACGCTTCATTGGATGGAGGTGAGCACGTTAAAATAGCTTTGGTAACAATCTGGAGAACCAGGAAGCTAGGACAGATTTGCTGGATTCATTAGAGCACAATCATCTGGCAAGGCGGGCAAAAATTGCGACCTGAATTTATAAATATACTGTCTTCTTATTAAACCCATTGCATCAAGCGTAAAACTGCATGGTCCTTAGGTGTGATAATCACCGTTAATTCTCACAGTGTAATCAATGTATGCAGAGCTTAATGTCCCTTATTATTACATATGGCACCATAGGCGGTTCACACTGATAATACAGGAAACGAAATAACAATTGGGAAATAAAACTTTAGAAACTTTCTAGCCTTGAAGTTGGGCTACCTCCCCGAAAGTTTCCACTCATGAGGACTAAAAAGAAACCCTGGAAAAATCCACAGTCTATATACGTATATACATAGTCTATAAAAAATAACTTCAAAACTTGGTTTTTAAATATGATAAGGATGAAGCAATAAAAACATATTATGGGATATTGTATATGTATGTATGTGTAATTATATATATCATAAGCTTGGCTAGGAAGTTGGTACCGCTCGCCGTTCCCTATGCAGGTTGCGACCGACGCTCGCACAGCGGAGAGTTGCCGAGAGAATAAAATGACTTATGAGACATTCGTAAATGCACATCTATTTAGATCATTATGTACAACATACAAATTTTTATATAGTACACACGGGTTTGTCTCTGGCTATCTCATTATTTAAATAGGTACATTTTGGCAACACCCAAGCAATTATAACGCGGATTGTAACATTTCCTGATCGAATGTAAAATAATATCCAAATAATAAAACTAATTTCTTAAATATCTGAAGACTCTTACTAGACAAAATGCCAAAGCAGTAATTTTACTGCATGTCTACTCATCTGCGGCCGTATTACTAAAAACAATAACGTGTGTCTGAAACCTTTCAAATAAAAAACACAATCTATGCCCCGTAAAACAAGATTTAGATTGATAATCTGCTGCAAATTCGTTAGTGATTTCAGCTAATTTAGTTTCTCAATCTGGCTTCTCTGGAAACATAATTTTAAATACAGTATTATTTGCTGATTATCAAGAGATAATATCCCACTCAGAAGTTGACATGCAAAGAGAAGTAATTCTTTCTCATTTTTCCTTTTACATAAAAAATAGAAATAGAAAATCAAGATTACAACTATAAAAACCATACTGAAAGATACCATATATTCCTAAATCCTGAAAATCCTATCAAGTTGCCCACCATTGAATAGTAATTCGGTCACCATACACCTAACACTAGGTTTGTGTGTATTGGAGGCCCTCTACTCCTTTTTACACTTTCTGCCATTTCACCTATCCCACTCTACATTTTTCTCTTAATTGTTCTTAGCCATCTCTCTTTAACTTTCCCTAAATAATTCCCTATTTTTCTCCTGTTCTTTTCCCCTCTTACTGACAAAATTTTTATAATTACTACTTCACCCCCCAAATTGTCCCATATACGTAGCCAAGACTGCTCTCTCCATATCTTTGTTTGACTACGATTTAATATACAATGAAAATCTGCATCTCTTCTCCACACAATGGACATTTATCTAGCTCCCTCTCTTCACCTATACCTTTCAAGTTTCTCACTCCTGTTCTCGCCCAAGCAAAACCTTCTCGCCCTAACTTACTACATATTTCTATATATCCTTCCCTCCCCAGGTTGTTTTTATTTCTATATATAATCTCAGTGAGCTTCTGTCACTTGCATTGGCAAAAATGTCTTGTCTGCCAATATCTTCTAATATTAGCTTAACTTCTTTCCAGAAGCGTCTATACCCATACTCTGCATTTATCCAAGAATGACCCATACCTATCTGTTACTTCTCTTTTGAATATCAAAACTTTCTTTAATTATATTGCCATATTCCCAGTTAGTGATTCTGTATAAATGTTTCATTGCCCTTGACAAGATTTTAATTTTAGTAGAATGCCTGCCTAGTTCCAATTGTGCTGCTCCATTGGGTGATGCTATTGGTAATCCCAGTATATATTTACAAAAGGATCTATGCACTCTATCAATCTCTTTCCAAGCCTCGTCTACTCCCCAAACCTCTGATCCACGTAACATTCTATTTTCTACTACTGCCGTATAAATCCTCTCCAACCATTTGACATTTATATCTGGCAGTTTACTGTAGCATGATCTTATCACTCTCATGGCCATTTTACCTTTTTCTACAGACATCCTTTTTAAGAGAAGTATATAGTTTAAACAACATAGCGGAAACATATAACCTTTCAATCTCAGAACACAAAACTAAAGTAATGGCTTTTAGAGGAAAGAACAACATAACAGCTAAAATACTTATAAACAATAAAATAATATAACAGGTTGATAGTTTTAACTATCTAGGCTGCACAGTAGCAGTAACAAATATCAACAAGGATATGGAGGAGAAATTAAACAGATTCACTCAAATGTGTGGGACTATAATAACGCTGAACAGGAAAACACGAAAACACAGATGAAATTTTATAAGATAATGGCAGTCTTAACGTTAACATACGGTTCCGAAATATGGACACTGGCAAAGAACCAACGCAAACAGCTAGAATCGGCAGAGATGAGAATTTTGAGAAGCGTGGCAGGTTATAAAAGAATAGACAACGTAAAAAACGCAAAATAAGAGAAGAATTTGGGATTTTTAATTGAAACAGTAAAATAATTAAGTACAGAAATGAATGGAAAAATCGTATTTTAAAAATGGACGCGGAACGACTTCCAAGAGGAGTTTTAGATTATATGCCGAAGGGAAAGATGGATGTGTGACACCCAGCTCTAAGCTGGAAGGATCAGTAGGCTCTTGAAGAGAACGGAGCAGGTCAAAGGGCCCAATCCTATGTAAATAATGAAGTAAATAAGGACATGAATAAGTACACTTCTACAAAACATACAATTACGCATCTTTGAAGCACAACAAAGATGTTATTCGAATGTCCTCCTTCCTACCAACGTGCTCTGTGTCATGCAGTTACACCTGTTTTGCAGGATTGAGTTGCATTCTACGATGAACCTTGTCCTTGCTTGTAGCGCTGCGTGGTAATAGCTATGCCTGGCCGCTCTTACATTGCTCAAGGAAATCGGTACGAACTTCCTAGCTCTGATCATAACATATCGAAAATATTTCAGGATTTACTGTTATGTTCAATTGTTCTATGATATTAAAATTTCATTCAGTGTTAGAATACTTCATATTTAATTGATCTAGGAATTGCGAATTGCTCTAGATAAGTCTAGTAAGTCAACAAAACTTGCAATGGTCTTTTTGATAGAACTCTTATCATTTGAAACCTATATATAATAATCTGACATCCTCACCAGCGACGAGGAAGTTGTACAACGTATCAGAAACTATTGAAATCTGTGTATGTCAGAAATCGATTACATTAGAATGCTGATGCGTTGTAATAACAAGCAATACGTTATCCCAAGCTATCTCAAGTAGATCAGGGTCTCCCAATATCCACAAACGCCCCTCAGTTTCTGCCCTTCGCCCTGTCATTGCTGTTGTACAATATATTATTTGTGAACTTTAGGACCAAGTTGATACATATATGAGTATGTTGGATGAAGTAGCTAGACTAGTCACTTAGGGCGATGGAGATAGAATAAGCTCTTGGCGTAACATCAAACGTTATTCTGACATTGTATCTCCTCCTTATTCAGCCCTTAGCGAGTGCGCTCTACCCCGACCAACCCTGCTCTGTAGAAGCCACCTAAGTAAATCGAGTCGTTTCAGTATCAATTAATGCTGGCAGCTTTATTTTAACAGCAAGTCGTCTATTCCATATAGACAACTTACTTTTTGTAATTTCAATATATATATACAATATAAATGCTTTATTCGTTGCCTACAATTTTATTCGGTTCCATCAGTCACCTGTACTGTAATATACTATTGTAGCGTTAGCTACTGTATCCGAATGTGTGCATTCACTAGTTAAGAGGTTGAAAATATGAATTGGGGAGCTTTTTGAAGTCCTAAACAGACTATTATGTTCGTTGAGACTGGAGTTTTGTTTACCTGATCAATTGGTGCAGATTTGTAACAGTGTAGATAATAATTCATAGTGTTCCCAGGATCCTTACAGTACAAGGGCATAAATGTGATCTCGGTTGGTGAATTTCACAGTTTTATTAATGTCTTAACAACAAGGGTAGCAGTAGTTTTAAAGCAATTTAGGATACTGTATAGCATAAGGAATGAAGGTATATCGATATAGATAACAGTGAACACTATAAAATAAAAATAGGGCTGGGTTTTGAAACTCATGAGTAGAACTAATAACTTGCATATTTGCATGTTTTATTCCTTGATAAACACATGTAAATAATAAATGTATTCCAAATTGTAAGTAGTTTATTACGAAATTATAGTGCATATAAATGCATATTTAAGAGATAAGTGCAGATGTTACTAATGTGTGTATATTTATGTATATAATTTACTTTTTCAAATTTGATTGGTATAAGTATTTCACCCTGACAGTTTAAGAAGAGAAGAGTACGAGAAAACTTCTCTTCTTACTGCTCTGTGTCACCGAAAAATGAACATGTAGCTATCAACAATGAGCACTTCCTGATATAAAAATATGACGCTCAACAACAAACTACACAGCGCTCAATAATCATGCGGTGAATCTTAAAAGTTCGGTGCGGCTGTTGCATCATAAATCTTGATATGGTTTGTATTGAGGATCCTAAAATCTACAATTTTTCTTGGATTGACTTGAAACTTTAACACACTTTTTGTAGTATTAACAATAGTTCATAGACCAACCTTCAGACCTTTGTCCAAAATAGTTCTTGTAACATTAATATATTTATCGTGTTTTATTGTCATTTAATTAAACTATTCCACATGATGCAATTTTAGGTTCAGAAAAATAATAGTTCGCGGTTATACTAAAAAATACATTCTTAGTAAATTTGTGAGATCAAATTTTAAACTGACCCTTGGTTTAGGATAAGAAAGTTATTCAGTTCTCGTTTATTAATGTTTAATATTTGCTTGTGAAATATGTGCTTTGTTATTTAATTGCACAAACACTGGTGACATTACAAAATAAATCAACTCATTGATTTCTTTGGTACTATTTTTATCCAAGCACAAAGGTTTTTTAAGCCTCTAGTTTGAAAGTTGCATCGTGTGGAGCAATTTATACTCCGAAAAGCACTGAAAATTAAAAACACCAGAAAATCACCAAAATAGTTGATATAAAGCACTTTGCCAACTTTCAGTGACCAACTTAAAGTCATATTCCACAATTTTAAAGCATTGTATGGCATTGAAATAACAGGAAATTGAAGTTCGGGGATTACTCTACTTAACTAGGCCAAAGAAATTTCACTTTTACACTGTTTGACCAATTTTCACAGATGGGTATCCTTAATATTGCAAACGAAGGCGTCTGCCGCAACGATAACGTATTCAAGAATTAAAAAGTGAAATTTTCACTTAACTTTTAAGCTTGTACTGATCGTAATTTCTGAAGTGTGAGCAGCAGGAATGAGAGTATTAAAATCCCGAAGGAGAAGAGCAGTAAAGCTATTCCTAACAAAATTGTTGTTGAAATATTGAACTTTGCAAGTGTGTTAAAACATTACGTTTTATTTTTGTATTTTCAGAATATTTTAAAAATCAATGCTATTTTCAAGTTAGTGATTGTTGGTTTTATTTAAGTAAAATAAACCTATATTATTTTTATACCATTGTTTTAGATGCCCTGCAACAAACAATTAAGGTTACGCAGTACATACAAACGATAAAAACATTTTAAGTAACAGAAGAAAATCGTTTCTTTCAGAAGAAGGTGAAATTACTTAATAATTCATTGCAATAAATACGACTAATACTGAAATAGATTGAAAGGCAGACTAATATATATTAATTAGAGCTGTGTTTAAGAATTTACTATTTGATTACTTTAAGATTAATAAGTGTGAGAAAGATGTAATGTACTTTATTTTATGCATGTTACACAGTTTTTGGAGAATATTTAGCATATTTTGGTGCATAGATGCATGCATATAATCATACTTTATAGTGCATATAAATCTGACCTCTAATCATGCTTATCCAAAAAGTTTATTTGGGAATGTACTGCAACTTTTGCTTAGATTGCTCAAATGCACACATTTGTAAATAAGTAGTTGAAAATAAAAACAATCTTTTGATATAGTGATTTATTAAACATGTGTACAGATAAGATAAAGATTAGGTTACATTTGGGTCACTTCACCAGTCAGGAATAGTGTTTCATCCCCTTTTTCTGGTACAGTTTAACACAATAGGCACAGCAGGCAATAGAGTGAAATACAATTAGGAAATAACACTGAGAAGGAAAGGTTCCCAAACTAAATTTACAATACTTTCCGACTTTTGCCAGTTAAGAGTACTGAGTTCATCTCATGTATCATCAATGTCATCACCTGCGGTGCCGTATGTAGTAAAAGCGGGCGTTAAACACTACACATTTCATTTCTACACCTATATAAAACCTCAGAAAAGCAAGAAGAATTTCAACCACGCTTCTTCTGAAGTGTTTGAAAATAGTTTTGGAAATTTACAAAATAATCTATAATTTTCTCCTGTTTCTGCAACACAAATTACTGATATGTGACCCACATTTCGGAATAAACGTAAGAGTAGTTTAAGCTATGAGACTAAAAATGTCTTAGCCTGATGTTCAGAATAGTCATATAATAAATTTGGGTTGAATCAAATGATTAGTCTGGTCACAATTTTAATGAAAAGCTGCGTGTGTTCGCCACTGAGATTTTTTACACATTTTAGGAAATAGCGAACCCCTAGAACCTCCCCTGTAAATAACAAAAAAATGTTAAACCATTTTACTTTTTGGAGTTTATACTAACTACAATTATATGCTGGACTGTCTATATTTTCTGTTCAAAAAATGAATAGTTTTAAACTGTACCATTAGATTACAAATATGAGATTGCTTATGGTTTCTTTAGTTTTAAGTTAATATTTATGTTGCTTTATTGAAAAAATATTAGGCTCTGGAACACTTAGCATCCCCAGACGTACCCTCAAAGATGTTAAAAGGAAAGTGCTTAACGATGACATCAAAATTAAAATGAAAGAGTCAAGTTGCAAACAATTAGGAATGTGTAGGACACATTTAAAATAGATAACGTTAAATCTCCACAGTAGTGAATCAATATTCCATTTTCCAGTGACTATCAGTGAAAGCCACCGATGTACTCTGACCTACTAGCTCTTCGTAATTAAATTACAATCGTTGTAGTAGCCCAACACTTGCATCCTGCTTCTAATAGTAATACAAAGAAGGCATTTAGTTACTCCAGCTGAGGTGCAGTCATCTCCCTCAGAATACGTCACGATCACAATCCTGATGGGGACCATTCAATAACAAACTGAGGGAGATCATTTTTTGCAGGCAGTCGACATGTGACTTAACTGCTCTGCGCCCTTACTGAGAATGCATCGTTGAAATGTTATAAAAATAAAATATGAAGATTTTAGTTAATTGATGGAAATTAATCATTTCTTTACACTAGCCGCATATAGGCTAAGGTTGTTGATAGATAGAGTCCACATGAAAAATTCAGTACCATGGCCGGGATTTGAACCACGGATCTCCTGGTTTCCGTCCAGTCGCTCTAACCAATTGAGCTACCATGGTCAGCGTGTCCTCCTGACATTAAATTCTCAATTTGACTCGTATATTTCCCCGGTAGACCACGAGGGGTCTAACGAGCCGAATTTTTCATGTTGACTCTATCTGTACGGCTAGTATGAAGAATTGGTTAATTTCCATCAATTAACTAAAATAATAATAATAACAGTTAAATGATGAAGTCTGGGACTCAAGCACTTGCGATAGTAAGTCGCCACAAACGGTGTATCTCGGATACGAGAGCCCCTAGTGGTCTATCGGGGAAATATATGAGTCAAATGGAGAATTTAATGTCAGGACGGCACGTTGACCATGGTAGCTCAATTGGTTAGAGCGACTGGACGGAAACCAGGAGATCCGTGGTTCAAATCCCGGCCATGGCATTGAATTTTTCATGTTGACTCTCTCTATAAAAAATATGAGGAGTTTAAATTTGTACGTTGCATTTTTATTATACTTGTAACTTCTACTTTCTTGCTGCACAATTGGTTTACATTTAAATATTTTAAAGACATACGTGTCAATTTAATCAATCCTATTTCATTTATGTAACCTTATTTCTCTCAATTTATTTTTCAAATCTTTTTTATTTTTTAAAATGCATCTTCGAGCACAATATTAGTTTACATTTTCCAAGAGGAGCTTTAAGAATTCCAATTTTAAAAATACTGTGGAATAGTTAAGAAATATTAAATAGTTCAACCGAAAGTAACTATTTTACGTAATTCAATATCAAATAGTTGATCAGTCGGAAAAAAAACTGTGTACAAATATATTTTTTATTTTAAGTGAATTAAAACTACGAAATGTTTATGCAGCAGTTTCCTTATATGAGAACACCAAGCCAAATTAAATATTTTTAGAAGATACGATAAACCTTGGGATCTTGGAGCATTTTATACAACAACTTCAAAAGCTGCTTGACCATCAATGAAATTATATCTCATCAAAATTTCCATTTGTGTTAAAATGTTGCATGCCTCTTATATTCTCATTATATGATAGAAATGTCAAAGTAATGAAAAGACAACTATGGGATTGTTGATTTTCAAGATGCATTGGCTTATAGCGAACATTTTCTACACTATAATTCCAAAATTATACGAGTAAAGATAGTTTTAAGTGGAAAGAGAGTGGCTAAATCCCCTCATCCGATATGATGCTCATCACATATGCCATCGTGTTAGCTCAAGCGGTAAGAGTATCAGCACGAAGAGCAGAAGTACTGTGGTTTGACTCTCAGTTGCGACATTCAGTTGTTAATCCTGGTTTGTCTTTCCAAATGAATGAGTATAATCGACTAGTGTGAAATAATAATTATTAGAACATGTCAGGTGAAAAATTAACAAGACATGGCTTGCTTTTATTGCTCAAAGAAAGGCTCATTGTTTGAAAAGAAGCATCTGTTCATTTTCAATAAGGATGGCTATGAGTCTTAGCTTATTATCCTGTTTACTCACATCATACTTGCACTAGCACTCAGTCGTTAAATTAAGTAAATGAATGTTTAGAGTCAAGGATGCAGAGTGGCCAAACGTAAGGAAATCAAAATATTTGAGGAAAGCTGTAAACAACCGAATATCTATGTCATCTAATTTTTCGAC